>OX621196.1:2902196-3502196 GCA_951640565.1 Petrophora chlorosata | reverse complement strand
CCATTCTGTATCTTCCATTTGCTTGACACAGCTTCAATCTTCTTCAGAAAAGACTTAACCATGAAGAATTCGGCTCTTTAATTACAAATTAAGAAAAAGGAAGTTTACTCGTGGTAGGTCTCTCGTATGCAGACCGTCTGGGTAGGTACCACAATTTTTCCAGTTATTCTGCCGTCAAACAGTAGTGCGCAAGCATTACTGTGTTACTGTTTGAATGGCATTGTAGCCAGCGAAATCACTTATCTGATGTCTCAGGGTGATGAGCGCAATGCAGTGCTACGCAGTGCTTTTTATGATATTAAAAGTTTTGGGTAGCACTGCAATTGTTATGGGCAGGCGTGGCGCTTATCATCAGGCGAACTACCAGCTCTTCTCATCACTCAATTCTATAAATGAAAAAAAAATCTTTAATGTCTCTTAAATGGTTAAAAGTATTCCTTAACGTGCTACTTGATTTAACATTCGTACATAAAGTAAGGTTAATATAGCTATATATTAATAGTTTCCACAGTATAACCAAAAAATACTAACTATAACTTACGTACCATATCGATTAAAATGAGTGCCTACGTTTCATAAGGGCTGTGATGTCCTAAAAGCATGTTGCTTAATTGAAGTACTAGATTAGTTCGGTTGATCAATGTTTACATTCACGTGGTCAAAAAAGGAGAAAATCTGCTTAAAATGTGTTTAAAACTTCGTCTTTGGAATGCCACTCCAACTGCGCCTTACTAAATTGAACATCACGCACCACTGCTTGAGCATCTAAATGTTTTTCCTTTTTTATCTTGTTCTGCTTACTGACTTTCTACAATATCGTTCTCAAAAGCGTACTTACTGTTATAAGCTTATGAGACCCTACTTTATCTAATTACTATGAGTTCACAATTTCAAATTATCTTTAAGGGACTTTCCTTAATCAGACAATAACCGCTGATTTAGAAAGTAAAGATAAGAGATAAGAGATCGAAATCAGTCCCATTCTTACTTGTTAATTGAAAGATTTTTGATTATAATTTAGTCGATTCATTGAATGACAGACCATACGTACTTGAAGATTTTTTGACTTAACTTCTCGAGGAGGTCAGAATCAATACAAATATTTCAGCAGTTTTGAGCTTGTCTAGAACGAACAACGATTTAAAATATATAAAATACTAGCTGCGCTCCGCGGTTTCCCGGGGTAAAAAAAATACATACCAAATATCATCAAAATCGGTTCGGTAGTTTTTGTGTGAAAGAGTAACAAACATACATAGATACATCCAATACATTCTTACAAACTTTCGCGTTTATAATATTAGCAGGATATTAGGAAGTAGGATTTACCAAATCAGTATTCAGAAACTTTTTTGAATTAAAGGTCCATAAAAATAATGCTTACTAAATATTAGAATATATTATATGACAATGTGTTAATGAATTCCAAAATAATTCAGTCGGAAATGTCTTCTATTTGCTTGCTGGCACTCAACTTTTTTTTCATGATTATATGGGCTTACGTTTGACAACAACTCACCTGATGGTAAGCGTAGTTGCGGTCTATGGTGGAGCACGTTTGCCTATGAGGTGCCTATTCACTCTTTTTTTTTTACGCTTGATAGATCTATGTTTGGCCACTATCTCGCCTGATGTGAAGCGATGATGTGGCCTAAGATGGAGCACATAGATCTAGAGAGAGACGGCAATGAGCGGCTGCTCAGACCCGATTCCCCTATGGTTCACCGAATGGTATGGTTCACTCTTGTCTTAAAGAGACCCAGGTTGTAATGTTGTAAACTTATTGCAAGTCCACTCCATAACAGCAAAGCATACTAACTATTACGTACGTCATAACAGTTTAGTTGGAAATGAACCTTATATACCTAATAATATAAGGCCTAATCAAATTTCCATAATTAATTTTTTCGTAATTTAATTTTTAATTTAATGTATGTTGCTTATTTTTAGTGAACGCGTTCTAGGCAGAGGAGACGCAACTTGGGAGAATTGGGGAGAAATTCAATGGCACCTGGTTGGGACCTTGTTTCTCTCGTGGCTCATTGCCTTTTTCTGTGTTATTAAGGTAAGCGGAATTGTGCGCTTATTATCATGCCTAGGATTTTTGTTCTCTAACTTGATTTTTTTTTACTTTGTACAATGTTCTTGTTGGCCAATGATATTTTGTTTAAATGAATATCGTCGTGCATCCCCAAGACAAAAGAAAGAACAACATTCGTTAACAATGTGTTCATTGACGCGTGAATGTTTATAAAAGTCTTAGTTCGGTCAAGATGGCATGAGTAAATCATTTTACCCGTGCCATTATCTTGACCGATCAAACTTAGACATTTTAAAATATTATTTTAGTTTATTTAATTAAAAATACCTTAGAGTGTATATGACTTGGTATAGAGCGCGCATATCGTACTTGTCGCCCAATACGCAGCGTAGGCAAGTAAACTATAGTTAGCTATCTTGATAGATATGTGACAAATAGTGATGGGTATTGTGCGCCGTGACAGTATACATAACTAGGTAAAAACAATAGGTACCGACCTATTGTTTTTACCTAGTTATGTATACTCTTAGTGGAAAACACAGTGATGCATTACTAAATTATTAAAGTTAAAATACATCTAGACACTATTTAAAATTGTACTTATATTATCTCTTCAAATTGTCTGTTAAAAATGGCTGAAATTTTCAGCCATAGCGTTAAGATGACTGCAACTTTCCATTTGGTTTCAGGGTGTACAATCAGCAGGAAAAGTGGTATACTTCACAGCTCTATTTCCCTACGTTATGCTGACAGCACTGCTGATCCGAGGAGTGACCCTGCCGGGAGCTGGGGAAGGGATACTATTCTATCTGTCTCCTGATTGGGATACGTTGCTGGAACCTAAAGTTTGGGGAGACGCTGCTTCTCAGGTAATGATTAATCCTAAGTAACGCAACCATAAGTAACGCAACTATAAGTAAAGCAACTATAAGTAACGCAACTACAAGTAAAGCAACTATAAGTAACGCAACTATAAGTAAAGCAACTATAAGTAACGTTTGCAACTATAAGTAACGTAATGCAACTATAAGTAGTGTCTATTTTGTGCTTTAATAGCTTATAGTACAGAATGTAGCTCTACCGTGCTTCGGAGGAGACGTTAAGCCGTCGGTCCTGATTATTGTCTTAAGACAACAATCGTTAGGTCATGTCGGAGGCCTTCGGGCTGTCTAACAACTCCGACATCAGGATTGTCCACACACCTACACGAAAAAAGAAGGAGAAGAAGCACATAATACTACTTACAGTTTAGTATACTTTGTCAGTAGAGCTAAACATGTTTTTATTTATTCGTAAACTGTCATAAATAAAGTCTATTTTTCTCTGATTTTGTATCAAAATAGTCTGAAAGCCTGATATAAAATTTCCATCTATCTCTAATTGATGAACGGCAGATCCGAAAGTGTCTAGCTAATGCCCGCTTTTAGCGCTTGATTAAAATTTCACAAATTTAGCAACTATCATCAATTTGATGGATCGATTTGAGAAACAATGTGACCTAATCATGGCCGTCATTATTTTCATTATGCTTCTTAATTATTTAAATGGCAGTTAATTTTAGTAAGGGTGAGAGGTGCTGAATTATTAATTTGTTTTTGAGAGACGCCATTGTGAGTTTATGGTGTAAGAACTTTTTGGAATTAATAGTAAACGACGCTACTTTCAAATACAAAAAAACGGCACATTTTACAGCCTCTGTAGTATAGTGGTTGGGCAGGTTGGCTCAAATCTGATACATCACTGAGGTTGCGGGTTTGATTCCGGCGACGGCGATGGTACAGGAAAAAAATGCACGTATTTATTTCGTGCCTGGGTGTTGTGGGACCATGGTCTTCAAAGTTCCAGTTTCCCTAGGTACAGGAAATCCTAGATAGAGGTCAGGAATATATGTATGTGATCGTTGGGCTATTTAGATATTTAATTGATTCTTTTTAAGTGAAATTTTATTGGGATTCGTTAGGAGGCCAAAATAGTATTGGTGGGTTTAGATGCGACTAATATTCATTGGGATTCGATTTTTGGGATTCGTTGCGAGCTACCCCTTTTAAGGAACCAAACTAGGTGTTTGTACGCATCGTAATGCTTGAACGTTTTAGATTCCACTACTTAAAAAATAATGGATAAACTAGGTAGGTACTACTCAAAACACGCAAGTGCTTCCAATACTTACGTGACTTCAATCACGGCTTTAATTAGATAAGGTTTTTTACAATCAAGTTTACATATTTCTAATCTATTTAATCTGTATTGACAAATACAATAAAATTACAAGTTCCTTTGTGACACATGTGAAGTGAAAGGTCGATTGGCCTTTTTTATGCAACGAGAAATGAGACTATCACGTCGTTCGCCTGATGGTAAGCAATTGCAGTACCACTTACAACTTTTAATATCACGCAAAGTACTACGTAGCAATGCATTGCGCTCATGAGCTTTCGTTGGATAGAATGCCCTTCAAACTGGTAAACTACTATAAAAACACAGTAATGATTGCACACTACTGCTTGGCGGCAAAATATCTTTCAAAGCTGTGGTAGTAACCTAGACGGCCTCTCGCTTACGCGAGACCTACCAAATAATACAAGACGTCAATCGCTAAATGCTCTGACGCGTCATGTCGACTCATATTGATTTAAAAATTTAGTGTATAGAATAAGTTTAACAATAGAACAACAATAAAACGGTTTGACTCCTAGGTGATATCGTCCTTAGACATTAACCCTACTTTTACGTTTGAACGATCTCACCTGATGAGAAGTGATGATGCGGTCGAAGATGAAGCACGCTTGCCTACTAACTATTTACTCACTCTTGATTTGAACACATCTAGGTTGTATTTACATTAACAGGAAACAGACGATGGCAGGGCGATAGGGCTGATAATAACGAAATAGGTAGAGTATGGTTTATTGTGGGCTGTTGGGTAGTTCAATCGTCATTGGTTGTTGGCCATATTCAACCCAATACAATATTCGGTGGAATCTCATTTCGAATTTCCGCAACGTCAGGCTTCGTCTTCGTCTTCGTCCGCAACGTCTATAGGATTCTTTATTGCTTGGTTGTTGAATTGAGCCAAAACCTTGGACCACTACGTCAAAAACAATGTTTACCAGACGACGTTGACTCATAAACCGAAAAACTGTTGTACGGCTACAACCAAACTTTTTGACCAAACAATTTTACGACTCATAATCTTTATCTACATCCTTGCGAAAGGACAAATATTTTTGTACAGTTGTTGCGACTTGCGATTTTTCTCTTTTTTATTTTTGCTGCCGCAATGTTACCAGAAACTTTTGCTACACGCTAGAGAAACAGGATATAAATATAATTGAAACTCGAAAGCAATGTCTTTTGAGGTTGAGGGATCAATTTCTACTGGACAAATATTTGTGAGAAATACATAAATAGCGCAAGTTGTACGAATATATAAGGGGAAAAAATATGACAATCATAATGACCTTTGAGATCCCCATACACTTCTGTACGCGCCGCTTAATTAGTTCTAAATAGTTTATTATGTATATCTAAATATGCATATTTTATCTGTCAACACTCACGCACTTACTCACTCACTCACTCATTCTTCCTTTAAAAATCAGTTCTTAAAAAGCTCCCGCTCCGCGCTCATCTCACGCAAAAGAAACGACGCTAAATGTTCCCAAAACTATACCGCGGCCGCGAGTGCATTATTTTAATACATCAAAAGTAAGCAATGTGATGGTGGAAAGTGAATTGTGACCTAAAACAGCCATATCGAAGGTTCGCCCAGGACTTACACTTGTACCCTATTTTCCAAACCTAAAACGCTAATCCTAGCCTACAACTTCTATCCAAAAATTGTATCGGTTGATCAAATTTAGTACCTATATGATGAGTAAATGACCACTAAATCGCAATTACCGCACCTCACTCTTCCGTGGTCCAACTCCTCTTACTTCTAGAGTGTATATAAAAAGCTCGCGAAGAAGGTCCTGAATGAAGCGAGCCTACGAGGCCGATTGGAGCGAAGGGGGGAGGTGGCGAGCAGAGCGAGCCAGCGACTTTCACAGCGGAGCGAAGTTCAATTAGAGGAAGCGACATGAAGTAGGGGTGAGACTTCTGGTGGAGCCTTCAGCGGTGATCATTTACTATTTTTGGTGACCATTTACAATTTTTTGGTGATCATATTTTTACATGGTTATATTTTTTTGGTGATTATTTACTATTTTTGGGCTTACATTTTACTATATCTGGCGGCCAGTAAAAAATAAGCCTAATAACAATGCATATTATGCTGATAGGAGAGTTCATGCGAATTGTCATTTACAATAGGGACAACTAGATACCCTTGCCCAGCAGTTTCGTGTGTAATTGTTGTGGAACCATCGCATCATCTTCATAGTTCCAGATCTTAGATACAAAGAATCTTAGCCTTTGAATAATTACAATTAAATTAAATTGAGCATCAAGATGTGTTAGCTGCAAAACGTCTCTTCTGTTACCATTGTCAGAGGAGAACCAGCAAACATATAAAAAAAGAGGTCAGCATTATTATGGATGTTTATATATTTTTTACTACCAACGATCACACACATAGATCCTGACCCCTAACCCTATTAATTATTCGGCGCCTTAACTAGAATTAACTGTATAACCAGGAACTACGATAACCATGGTCCCACAACACCCAAACATGAAAGAAATACTTGCAGTATTTTCTGTGCACAAACATATGTCTCGTAGAAATCGAACCCACTACCTCCGATGTGTATAAAATATGAGCTGATTCACTCAACCGCTACACCACAGAGTTACATTGAAAAAGAAGGGTGTTATAAATTCAACAAAGTAACCATCTTTGAAGATTGGTTGCTTAATTCAAAAGTTCAAAGTAGGTACTTATCTATTCAAGTTTAGGTTAAAACGGAACAACTTTTAGTTGTTCCTGAAATTGGCTTCAGCACTGGACCAGAGTTAAAACTAATCCGGTTACAGTTGCCTAGTTAAAGTTGGAATCTTTTAGTGCTTCCTACTAGCTTAGCGCAATGCAAAGAACTTTTAAATTCCAATTTGCTAAGTAGACTTTATTTCGCAATCTTGTAAGACTAACTTGAATGAATGACAAAGTAAAAGTCCTTGTTAATATCTGTTTGAGATCAATCGGTTTGAGATCTGTTGTGTGATTGGGCAGATAATTTTCAGCGTGTATGTTTCTAGCATGATGATACAATTTTTTTTTATTATTACCGAGTGGGCAAGCATTTGCACGCATTCTCACCAGATGGAATGTAACGACGTTGTTGACGATGGATCATGCTTGCCTAGAAGAAACCGATTCACTCGAGACTTCAAGACACTTAGATTATAAGAATCGGGAAACAAAGACGCTGGTAATGTGTTCCATTCCTTAGCTGTTTGCATTATAAAGGTCAAGCAAAACGCTTTGTTCGGCCAGAAGGAATGTCAACTACGTACGGCTTTTTTTTTACTGGTTATACGCTTGCGTTTGACCACTATCTCACCTGATGGTAAGCGACGATGTGGTCTAAGATGCCATTTTGAATTGATGTTGCCGAGTTTCCGTGCGTCTTGTTGTCCGATGGTAGAAAGGAGATGGAGAAATTAGCGCTGAGATATTTTTATAACAGAACTAGGTTTTTCCCGCGACTTCATCTGAGTAGTCGACAGAGGAAGTCCAGTCGTCTTTTTACCAAGACCATTTTAGTTAGACCTAACCCGTATACGAGAGCGCGTCCTACGAAGAGGTCAAGCTGCCACTTCGCAGTCACCAATAGACTTTTAATTTAACATACCCTATATTCTAAGCCGGGACTTATGCTATCAAACCCTGGAAACCAAATTAAAATCAGTTTAGCAGTATTCGAGTTTATAGGTAGCATACGTTCAAAGTTACAGTTTTATAACTGTAAAGATAACAGCGCCAAAATATCGAGTATCACGATTTTTTCCTTCATAAGGCCGACTCAATGTAAATTACTTCTACGCCGCAAAATTTATAGTTAACTCAAGCTTGTATTTTACACTTTGCTTATAATACATATAATATACCTATTAATCTACGTGATAACGCAGTATCTAAAAGTAAGTGCCAGACTTGCTTATAACAATTGCAGTGCCCCCCATGTAAAGTACTGCGTAGAACTGCGTTGCGGTCGTCACGCGAAGTTTCCTATTTAGTTTGGTCCTAAAATATGCTCAGTAATTTCGGCTCTTCAAACCAAAATACAGTTATGCTTACGCACTATTTTTTGCTATAATATATTTATTTTTTGTCCCTAGATCTTTTATTCATTCGGTGTGGCATGCGGATCTCTAGTGACGCTGGCGTCATACAACAATTTCTATAACAACTGCCATTTCGACGCGAGCTTCGTCAGTTTCGCAAACTTCGGTACATCGATATACGCCGGCTTCGCCATTTTCTCAGTGCTTGGCTTCCAGGCTCAACAGATGGGAGTCAGCGTAGATGGTGAGTAGGAATAATTACCTAAATAACCTCTTTTTCAAGTCAAAGTCAAAATCTCTTTATTCAGTTTTGGCATTACAGACGCACTTATGAATGTCAAATTATTATCATAACTCTACCACCGTATCGAAAAAAGAACCACTACTCAGAAGATACGGCAAGAAACTGAGGGGCATTTTTTAGAGATTTTGTTACAGTTTTTTGGTTTTCTACAATGCTATGTTTCTTATGTACCAGTTGGCTACTTAGCAGAAGTATATAGGAAACTAGGAAAACTCAATAATACGACGAGAGCCATTAAAGTATTTAATCAGTTCCTTAATGAGGTCCAAGAGGCCGACATACATATTGACCCCATTAGTCATAAATATATATAAGACTGTAATATTTCATTCAAGTGTAACATTGTGAGCGTATCTGTATGTTCGCATTTGTAAATAAATAAATAATAAAATAAATATACATAATTCATACCCATTCTTAAAAGTATGTGGTAGTTGTTGTGACAAAGATATAAAACTCGCAGTTTTTTAGGTTTTGTTATTTTGTTTCCACGTCACCGAAACAGGCGAATATTATATTAATTCTAATTAATTCAAATATTTTATCAAATTACAAAATAATCACTGTTTCAAAATGGGCAGATTGGTAATCACGTTGCCTAAATTATTAGGCATCGTTAGATTATAATACCAATCTCGTAAAATAATCATAATATCGTTACAATTAATGATGATAACGATATCTATCTATTCAAACTGACAGGAACATACCGTCAATAGCTGGTTAGGAAACTTACATATTATTTAGTTACATCTAAACATAAATTAGTCATTTACATCAACACGCAAAATTGCGCTTATAAACATCGACAATCATCATCATCCCATTACGTTCCCACGGCTGGGACACGGGCCTTCTCTCAAAGAGATCCATAATCCACCTTGCTGGCCCAGAGCGGGTTGGTGGATGTCACATATCCTTGACTTTTTGTTATGAATTTTTGAACATGCCGGTTTCTTCGATGTTTTCCTTCATGTTTCAAGAGCGCGTGTTAAATCCGCACATAACTTAAAAAGTTAGTGTGGCCAGCGGGATTCGAACTTGGGTACGTCAGATCGAAAATCGCACGTGCTCCCACTGAACCACTCTCGCTCTGACATACATCGACAATATAAATCTTTATAAACTATAGTTTCCGACCAAACAAACAGTATTCAATATTACAAACAGAACAAAACAAAGAGTCGACCGCGGTCGGAGCTCCCAAACCGCATTCCCAATGAAATATTTACAGTTTAATCAATCCATTATCTTGGTTCAAACACTGCATTCGCAACATAGCGGAGTCAACAGGGATTGAGTGTTCTCCAACGAATCAGTGAGTGTAGGTATTTGGAATACATTGATACTGGTGTTTGTTAAGCTTGCATAGGGATGCGCGGTGCTGTTGGTTATTTAGTTTCTTTATTTTATTTAAAACGTTGATAAATTACAGGGTTTCCTTTAATGATTCAATAGACATATTTAACTAACTTTCCAGTAACAAAAAAACATGAAAAGAGATAGTAAATAGTAATAAGAGTCCAACCGCAATAGTAGTAAGAGTTCAGCCTCTCAACTGCCGTCTCTCTCTAGATCTATGTGCTCCATCTTAGGCCACATCACCGCTTCACATCAGGCGAGATAGTGGCCAAACATAGATCTATTAAGTGTAAAAAAAAAATAAAAAAAATAAGAGTACCTTAATAGTAGAGAATAAACGCTCGTAGCATAGCTCACCCGTTCGTAACAGTTCAGTTAGGTTAAGCCAACATTCACAGCAGTCAACCCTTGGATGGGTGACCGTTTGTGTGTTATTAATATCTGAGCTTCAGAGGGCATGTTAAGCCGTCGGCTTCTGTTGTTTTCATAGAACAACAGTCGGTAAGCCATGTCGGGGGCCTTCAGGCGGTCTATAAACACCAACACCACGGTTGGCCACAACCACACGAGAAAGAAGAAGACTATAGAGGCTCAGACTTCAGATGATTGCCCTGCCCACGGCTGTTTTAGCCAATAGCTACCTCCATGCATGGCTACGATTTATCAACTTACATATATCTACAGCGAATGCGAGAATTCGCCGTTGAGCCGCGTAGCGTGCGCGCGGACCGTCCGTGAGGTTGGCGTTGCATTGCATATTGCAAATAGTGTGTCGTGGGCTTTATATCTTAAACGGACAACAAATTTTAGTAATATAAAAATCTCTCTACTTCTCTCGTGTGGGTGTGTGGCCAAACCTGGTGTCGGAGTTTTTAGACCACACGAAGGCCTCCGGCATGGCCTAATAACGACTGTTGTCCTAAGTCTTAGGACTTAGACCGACGGCATAACATGCACAGTAGCATGGTAGCGCTCAGATATAAATACCATTCAAACGGTCACCTACCCAAGTTATGACCGCTGAGAACGTTGCTTAACCTAGAAGATCTGTTACGAACGGTTACAATAGCTACACTACAAGCGCTAAGAAACAGCGCAAAAATAAACACAAATCAAAGCAAATACAGCGCTGCAAGTGAAACAACACAGCTTACTTACTATGCAAATGTTTGCTACCCACGGTTTTGTGCCAATAGTTACCTCTACGCGATTAATAGCATGTTGTAAGCATAGCGGTATACTCAAATTAATACATCTATATTTATTTAATTATACTTGTATACTTAATATTATATGAGGAAAAAATTGTGTGTATGTATATTTGTAGGGGGTAGTCTCTGAACTATTGAACCGATTATGAAAATTCTTTCACTGATAGATAGATACTCTATCCATGAGTAACATAGGCTTATTAAAAATTGTCCCCGTACGACGATATATGATGAAAAGATGAAATTTGGTTAGTTAAATTTTAGTTAGTTTAGTTTTAGTAAGTAGAGTGTAGTTTGTTTTCAGTAATAAAGGCGTTCGCCCGTAAAAAAAAAAGAAATTTGGTTGCTCGAGTTGGCTCGGTGGCCCAGTGGTGAAAGCGTCGGGACGGTATTTCGAAGCCGCAGGTTCAATCCCTGCCCGAGCAATATAATTTTTCTTCTTCCTATTTATTTAAAATCTAAATTTCTGTATTGCATTACTTTATATTTTGTTTGCACTACCTTATAAAAACTCTACAGTACACCGAGGTTAATTGGAAGATAATGCTTACTGGCATTAAATTCGCCTATGTACCTACAAACTTGTTTGTGCAATAAAGAATTTTCTATCTATCTATTTATTATTAATAGCAACAAACAGCTCTTGTGGTTCCAAATCTGTCGCGACACCAAAACAGTATTCGGCCTGACAAAACAAGTGTTAATTTCAGCGCCACAAGAGCATTGTCAATATTGCCATATCGAGCGATAAGTCCTGTTATGACGCAGTTATGGCGGTCACTGGCAGCAATAAAACGTTATCGATGGGTAAAAGTACTCGTCATTAATTGAAGTTGTCGGAACATGTGGTCTCCGGTCTCATGGTTGAAGTTCACGCGATTGGAGCCCAATGAGCTGTAGGGAGTAGTTAGGGAAAACCAATTTGTTTCGTAAATCGTGGCGGACTGTAGATTTAATTTCATGCTTAGGTAAGCAATGTACAGCCATGTAATAAAAAACAACTAAATTTAGATTCTTTATTTCTTCCATAAGTAGCACAAAGTGTAATTTGATAAACGTACAAAGTCTTATGGACCCCGTAGGGCACAGCAAAATAAGATGAGGAGGACGCAATTATTGGCATTTTTAAGACAATGGTTAATAAGTACCTAAATATTTTTTTTATTACTTTTTTTTGTCAAATATTATTGGTTTAATATAGCTTATTATGTGGTTAATAATATTTTTGTATTTATTGTTTCGCTATTATTAACACCATTAAGTGAAATTAAATTAAATAACTCTTAATTGAAACACACACAGATAATAGGGGATCGGACAGTAATCGAGAAAAAATCTAAAATGTAGTTAGAACGAATGTTTGTCGAACCAGAAAGATCAGTCAATCAATATTTTTGTGAAATAATAATGATTTACATTTTTAAATCAATATATAATTCTGACATTTTTAATCTGTTCTTCATCTCAAACGAAACAACATTCACAGTGCATGACGTCATTTGTAGGCAAATGCCGTGAGTCAAGCTTGTGTTTATTTTAAGTTTTTGCTGTTTATAAAATGTATTTTTGCTAATTTTTTCATTCCATTACTACAATATAGTCCCCAAACTTAACAAAACGTATTAGCATCTCTTTGCAAGTTTTATTTCGAAGAGTTTGTCGTTTTCTACCTACATATGACATCACAAGTTTTGAGGTGACCTTTTGCGCGGCAATATTTGAAACATAATATTTAAACATAGTTTTAGGTACTTTAAGAGCGTTATTTAATTAAAATAGTATTTTCATGGCTATACATATTCATTGTAGTTAATTTGAAACACTTTCTGAAAATTTGTCCGATCCCCTATTAAAAAACTAACAATAAAAGCTTATTAGTAGTGTAACAATTGGCGGTCTTATCATTAAAATAAAAATTAAACTGCATTATATACCTGTCATATCTGATTCTGCTCTATCGTCTCAAAGGTTGTCTGGAAGAAATCGCTCTAAGCGATATTGTTTTGTTTTTACCTTATTTGGTGTGCAAAAAAAAATTTTTTGTATTGAACTATCACAACAATAGAATAGAATACTGCTCAATGTATTGTGCCAGATATATATTTATCACTTTTTGTTGTATGACGTCGAGCAATAAGATCATTCTTTATTTTTTAGAGAGAGTGTGGCTCAGCGGGGACTCGCGCGCTTTTCGATCCGACGCACCTGGGTTCGAATCCCAACTCGGCCCTGCACCAATGTATTATAGTTAAGTGCAGATTTTGCACGCTCGCTCTAAAACAGTGAAGGAAAACATCGTGATGAAACCCGCTTACGCGCTTTGGAGTGGTAGGCTCTGGCCGTGGTTGTCATACCACCCACCGAACAAAGGCATGCCGTCAAACGACCTGGTCGTGTTTCGGGATGATGTTCGGTGAACCATCGGGGAGACGGGTCTGAGCAGCCGCTCAACTGCCGTCTCTCTCTAGATCTATGTGCTTCATCTTAGGCCACATCATCGCTTCACATCAGGCGAGATAGTGGCCAAACATGGATTAAGCGTAATAAAAAAAATGAAACTGAGTGATAAGGCGAGCAAGTCGTTCGCTTGTTGGTAAACGCCTCGCCTACCCATAACAATTGCAGTGCCACCCAGAACTTTTAATACACTGCATAGCGCTCCATTGCGATCATCACACCGAGACATCAGATATTAAGTCTCACATGCCCAGTCATTTCACTGGCTACAATGCCCTTCAAATCGGAACACAGAACTTCTTGGCGGCAGAATAACGGCAAAGCGGAACCTACCCAGTAGACGGCATCCCGCATACGAGAGACCTACAACGATTTAAATTGAGTACGCTGCGGCAGTTGAAAATTGCAATTCAAATCTTGCGAATGAGTAATTGGAATGCCTTTAATAACAATAATAACCAGTGACCGTAGGTTTAGTGTAAGAATTTCAGTAGAAATGTGGAATCAGTTTGCAGTATCTGTAAGTGTCTTTTTTACACATAATAAACATATTTGTCTACAGACGTCGCAGAGCAAGGTCCAGGGTTAGCTTTCGTCGCGTACCCAGAAGCTCTCCTCCAGATGCCAGTGCCCCAGCTATGGTCCATCCTATTCTTCCTCATGCTGTTCATCCTGGGTCTAGGGAGTCAGTTCGCTGGTATTGAGGCCATCAACACGGCTATTGTGGACAGATGGCCGCATCTTAGGAAGAATTATTGGAGGGTAAGTGCTACCAACCTGGATAATTTTGGATAGAGATTAGACAAGCTCATCTGCAAGAGTACACCTTGGGGAGTGCACCTTAGCCAAATATTCAGCCACTAAGCAATAGTGTTCAAACATTATTATTATTATTATATTCAGCCCATATCGTCCCACTGTAGGGCAAAGGCCTCCCTACTTTCCTTCCATTTCTCGCGGTCTTGAGATAGAATGGGCCAATCCAATATGAATGTATCCAGCTCGTCTAGCCATCTCCGTCTTGGTCTGCCGCGGTGTCTGCGTCCATTGTTGGGAACCCATTCAGTTGTTCTGTTGGCCCAAAGTTTGACAGACATGCGGCTGACGTGCCCAGCCCCATCCCATTTCAACCTAGCAGCTTTCTGAGTGACATCAGTGATCTGAGTTCTGGAGCGCAGTGTGGTGTTACGTATTCGGTCGGTGAGTTTAACTCCGAGAATACTGCTTTCAAACATAGTTCAAAAAATACTATGTTGCAGTTTCAATTAAAAATAAAACAATGAAAACAACTGACAACAGAAAACAGAGAGCCAGCAGAAGGTGGAGTGTAGACATACTAGCTGCGCCCCGTGGTTTATCACGGCACGTGATCCTAGTATAGAAAGTAGCTTGTGTCCTATTCCAGGATCTAAAAAACCTACAATCCGTTCAATAGTTTTTGGGTGATTGTGTAACAAATATCCATCCATCCATCCTCACAAACTTTTGTATTTTTAATATTATATTTGTTAATCATATTAGTAGTTTATAGTAATATACTACCATTGTACTTGTGTTGTACTACCATTGTAAGGAATTTTTTGCTAATATTATTTTCATTGTTTTGTAACTGGTATGCAATAAAGAGTTTTGTAATTTGTAATGTACCCGCACCCATAAATAATAATCTCCAGGTGCGGGTTCAACTTCCGCAAAAGTATCTACATATATTTGAGCACTTAAACAAAGACAACAGTTTTTTTTCTGTTTGTTCCTTTTACATATCATGTTTGCTTTTAAATATGAAATCCTAATCAGGGCCCAGAATCCATGTATTTAGATATAATGGGACTTTATTATGCCGCTATCTGTAAATTCTGGATAAAAGTTGCATCAGTGAGTCCATTCTACGGACATAAAAGCTTTGGCTGCAGCACCCGGGGTAAGATATGAGCTTGATAGATTAATATTATATTTCACAAGTATTTTTACGCCATAGGTTCGGAGAGTGCGCTTCTTTGGGGCAAAAGGCTTATTGACTTAAAACATAATTATAGATATGATAAACAGCTAGCTTTGTCGATGGTATGAAGTGTTTAATTCTTAAGATTATAAATAATTAGGAAAAAGAAAAATGTATATTGCTTGGGCAGGGATCGAACCTGTGTCTTCGGAATACCGTACTGACGTCTTAACCACTGGGCTACCGAGCCAACTGCTCGAGCAACCAAATTTCCTCTATCTTTCTTATATCATCTTACGAGGACGATGTTTAAATCTTCTTTTTCTCTGGTATGGGTCTGTGGCCAACTCTGGTGTCAGAGTTTTAGACCTCCTGAAGGCCTCCGACATGGCTTAACGATTGTTGTCCTAAGCTCCGTACCACGGTAGTGCTCAGATGTTTTTTTTTTTTTTTTTTTTTAATTTATTAAACAAAACGTATTATACGAAACATATTTCTGTAGTACCACAAAACCACAGTAGGTTTGTCTTGGTACGCACATTCGCTTTCTACTGCCATTAAAAGTTCAACTATAAAATAACATAAATGTAAACACATACAACGTAAACAAAAGATAGGTAAGCATCTGTTTACTAGTGTGTAGGTTAGGTATGTAAGGGTCGACTCCGCTACCGTCCGCCGCGCCGCGCCGGTCGGACAACGCGACTAGGCGAGGGGCATGCGGCGCGGCGGCGGGTGGCGGGCAGTGCGACGCCTGGTTCCGAGAATTAGTAAATAACTTACAAAGGCATCAGATACAGGATGTTGTGTTATTTGTTGCGCTTTTGTGAAAATATTTTTTATAAAAACTCTTGTAGTTTCTGCTATTTAGTTTAGTTTTAATATGCGGGGGTATACTATTTAATAATGTGGGGATAACATACGATAATGTACGCCGACCATAATAATTCGAAGTCTTTGGAACTTTAAGTTTATTTTCGGTAATTTTCCGTGTTGTTATTTTATGTGTTATGGGTATTTGTATTTCATCATTATTAAATTGTTCAATTAAAAGTGACATATGTACTCGAGTGTGAACTGGCAAAATATTGCAGTAGTGAAACAATTCTGAAAAATCATTTTTACATTTATTTTTTATATTTTTAGGTACAATTAATTTTAAGATTCTTATCTGTAGGTTTGATATTTTGTCTAAATACGTTTTAAAGGTCTGCCCATAGCTAGTAATTCCATAGGAAATTATAGATTCCGCCAGAGCCACATACATATTCATTAGAATTTTAAATGGTACTTTAGGTTTTAAGATATAAAATTTTGCCAGAATAGCACGAAGCTTGACACATACAGATTCTGTATGATATCTCCAGCTGAATCTATTATCAACGATTAGTCCTAAGTAAGTGTGTTGGGGTACTTGTTCTATAGGCTCGCAGGCACAATTGTCAGGAGATGGTACCTTGTGCATGCAACTATGACTATGTGCTATCACTTGGAAGGGGTCGTAATGCCGCAGATGATTTGAGTGGACGTGTATTATTTTGGTTTTACTAGCATTTAGTACCAGACCCGCATCGTGAGACCATTTAGCTATTTTTACGAAGTCGCTTTGCATCCATTGCGCAGCCAATTTCAGATTCCTATTTGCAGCTACGAGACACGTGTCGTCAGCATATTGATACACGCTGCAGTTGTCAATCACGTGTTGCATGTCATTAACGTAAGCAAGATAATGCAGTGGTCCTAACACCGATCCCTGTGCCGTTCCCTCCGTTACTTTAATAGCATCACTTAATTCCCCTCCAATTTTAACCGAGTAGTATCTATTGTTGAGGTAGTCTTCACACCATCTGCGAAGCGGCCCACGCACACCAGAGTTATCTAGCTTTTTAATAAGCGTTTCATGCCTGAGCGTGTCAAACGCCTTGCTGAAATCTATAAACAGTAGTATTACATGATTTTTGTCGTCGAGGCATGTATTAACTTCATCAGTGAATTTTGATAGAAGCTGAGATGTTGACTTTTTAGGTTGAAAACCATATTGTACAGTAGACAAAACCTTATTTTTTGAGTAATACTCATGGATTTGATTACATAGGTATTTTTCGACAATCTTGTCTATTATTGGGAGAATAGTGATTGGCCTATAATTGCCGCACTCACTATGGCTGCCTTTTTTGTAAATTGGTCGGACAATGCCTGTTTTTAAATCCTGTGGATACTTACCAGTTAGTACACTCGTATTAATAAGTTTTGCTATGACACTAGCCATTTTTTCGCATATTAATTTTATATCGATACTACGTATGGAGTCTATTCCTGGAGCTTTATTTATATTGAGGTTTTTTATAATATTAGTAATATTCTTATTGGTGGCCTTTTTTAGAAACATTGATTTATTTTCCGGAAACATATAATCAGACTCATTTAGGAGGTGAGTGGTACACTTAGGCATGATTTTCTTAACGCTATTACTAAATTCCTCTGCAAATTTATCGGCTATTGATTTAGTATCTAATTTATTCTTCTGGAAAGCTTTAAGTATGGCCTCATCGACTGATTTTTTGTTACGACCTGATAGTGTGTTTAATATTTGCCACAGTTTTCTGAGATTCATTTTGTTACTAGTTATTTGATTGGAATAATAGTTATTTCTAGAATTTTCTATCATTTTATGCGTTTTATTCCTGTGGGTATTATATTCTAACCTTAGTATTTTATTATTAAAATCGTTTTTCCACTTAATGTATAGTATATCTTTTTTCTCACACATGTTTTTTATTTTATTATTTATCCATGGTTCTTTGTTTCTTTTACTTGCATTATTTATTATTCTTTTATATTTAGCACTTTCATAGCACTTGTTAAAATTTTCTTTTATAAAGTTATAAATTGTAATAGGACACTCTGTATCATTAAGTTGATTCCAATCTATACTGTCTAAAGACGTTAGAATTTTCGAGTTATCTAGTAAGGTAGTATGTGAATCACCCTGTAGGTTCCTTGAGTCGAGTCCAGCACACGAGAGAACTATCACTCGGTGATCGGCCATAACCGTTCCTAGTGCGGCCGAGTACAGATCTAACTGGCGTGTCTTTGCAAATATGTGATCTATGCAGCTACGTGTAGTAATGTTACCCTTTGGTTCAATTCTTGTATAGTCAGATATCAAGCCAGTTAGACCGCACTCGGACATGCTATTTATGTAATATTCACGGATGCCATTGTGTGTTTTTAGGTCAATGTTTATATCGCCTAATATATAAGTGTCGTGTTTTGAGTACGATGTGTTAGATAAAAATTGTTTAACCTCTTTGATAAACAGGTGCTTACTTTCGCTTGGTGGTCTATATATTGCACAAACATAATGTAAATACCAAAAACACGGTTACCCATTCAAATTTTGACCGGTGCGAATGTTGTTTAACCTAGCAGTTCTGTTATGGACGGCTAGGCGAGCTACGCTGCGAGCGCTAGGTTAAAGAAATTAAAGATTCTAAAAGCATTAAAAGTTTTTAAATTATAGGTTTCTATTTTTAAAGGAAATTCTGAGCGAAAAGTAATTTTAGGAAGTAGTTTTTAGTCGTATAATTGCTTCAAAAACCCCAGGCGCTTTAACTGACCACGTCACTCAGAGATGGTTTCTGATAACAGATCAAAATCACAATGAATTGCGGTCCGTGATCCTCGACACTTTTCAAGCCGTGACAGTTTGAAAAGCTTGAAATCCTGATGGCAACTCGAATTAACTTTAATTGCCTATCTTTTTATATAGAACTGAGTGATGCAATAAGCAAGTCGTTCGCCTGATAGTAAGCGCCACGTTACCCAAAACAATTATAGGTTAACAATCTGGTCGTACTTTGCGAATATGCTGAGTTGCATGTTGCATGCTGGGTTATATATATTGACAAGAGAAATACTTATGATACAGGCATTGAGCTATTCAAATCAAATCAAAATCTCTTTAATCATTTTGGCATCACAGACGCACTTATGAACGTCAAATTATCACA
This sequence comes from Petrophora chlorosata, assembly GCA_951640565.1. Taxonomy (NCBI): domain Eukaryota; kingdom Metazoa; phylum Arthropoda; class Insecta; order Lepidoptera; family Geometridae; genus Petrophora; species Petrophora chlorosata. The sequence continues at coordinate 3,482,638 of OX621196.1, read as the reverse complement.
ATGACTCTACCACCGTATCGGAAAAAGAACCACTACTCAGAAGATACGGCAAGAAACTGAGGGGCATTATATTATACATAGTAATAATAGCTCGATGGATATAGGTTGTAATAATCATCAGTAACTAAATTATAAGGGAAGTCTACAGTGCAAGCATATTGTTCCAAATATTCAATTTTATAAACGGTCTTACCTATTTCTGCGAGCGATAGTTAAAACACAACTAGTTTAAAAATACTAAATAACTACAAACGAAGACACTTTCCAACTGACCATTTATTCTTAAACTATTTGTTTATTTATTTAATTCTTTATTGCACTATTACAAGTAATGTATAAAAGGAGAACTTAATGCTAAAGCATTTTTACCAGTTATCCAGTGACGGTAAAAGAAAGTTAAAAGCGTGCATCAAAAAGGTAAAATATCTAACAGAGAAACAAAATAAATATTGTAATAAATATTATCGTAAAACAAAAGCATACATTATTAAAATAAATAACAGTTAAATACACTACATATATAATCTAATAACTAGCTGCGCCGCGCGGTTACAGCCGCGTAGAATTCGGTTTATGGTTGCTCTCTCGGAAACTGTTCGTTTTCTGGGATGAAAAATAATAGGTACATATACCAAGTCTTATCAAAAGCCGTTATATCGTAATGGCGTTATGTGGTAACAAACACACACTTTCGAATTTATAATATTATAGTAGGATTCTCTCTCTCTAAGTCTCTCTCTCTTAATCACTCTCTCCCCCTGTGCAAGAACAGCGTCAGTCCGCAGATAAGAATCATAACGCATTGCGCTATTGTCCACGGCTGATTCGCCAGGTACTCTTAGGTTTGAAAAGAGCTGTCAGAGCTCAATTTCGGCGTTCTCATTATACAAAATAGTTCAAAGTTCAAATACTTCCTAGAAATAGCACCGTTTTTTATACGGTTTTATTTAGCTTACCCTGTTTTGGGTAAATTTAGTAATTTAAATTTAACATCCTTCCTGTTGACCGATTTATCTCAAATTTGGTGTTGTCAATATTCGGTATCATTGTAAATTTAAGATGGCCGCAACCACAAAATGGCGGATATTTTTTTTCCATTTTTGATTCTGGATCAAGAGTCAATGATGTAATAAGTTGGATTCTAATAATATTACGATCTGCCCGAACCCTGTCAGGATGGCCATATAAGGATGGAAGTTATGTTTATAAAACCATCATGAAGGCTGACTTAGATAACATTTATTTGATGCTTTCATAGGATTATAATGCACACGCACACAAACATAAATCGCAACACTAACACACGTACATACTCCAACGCAGTAGTACTATTATTTATTCTGCGACCACAGTCTTATTCAAAATAATAAAACTTATTTCAAACAACTGCTAAACTAAAGCTCTCACACTGACCACGTCAAAGCTGCGTTCAAAAGCTGAACACGAGGGGCGTTAGACCAGAGATAACAATCACAACAAATTGCGGTCTGCGGCCAAAACGCCCGCGGCTGCTCTAGCCGTCAAATCCAAAAATGGAACGTGCCAAATGGGGAACGGTAAAAACATTGGCAAAAACTGCAGGCCCTTAAAAGTTTCCACGTTTGAATAATGTAGAGATACGTTTACGAGTAGCAATGAATTTCATGCTCTCGTTTTATCATGCCACTTCAAAGCGGTGGTACCTACTCAGACGGCCTCCCGCATACGAGCGACCTACCACGAGTGTAGGTTTAGTAATTAATTTTAGTTATTTGACCAAATTCAAAAGTGAAGCTCTCAAGCTATGGCGGTCCGCTCGTTCGTACACAGTCCACTCGCACACAATTACATCATGCTATGCCGTTTTGCCGTCACATCGGCTTGACATCGGCCCTCCGTCCACCCCAACAAACATAACGCCACTGCCAATGCTATGCTTCAGTTGTTACTTAGCGAGATTCCATCCGCCTTTTTTATTTTTTTAAGGCTTATCCATTTGTTTATTAACTGCCGACGCGGTCACCAGTTACCGCGACTAATACTTTTTCTATTGTGTCTGCTCCGTGGCGTTCAAAGTATCCCTGTACCCAATTTTAACGTGAAGTCGCAAGCCGATCGAGATTTTAAAGAATACACCACGGAGAATGTGCTCCTCCCATCACCATTCCACCATCGGACAACTAGAGAATCGGCACAACGGCACCCCTTCATGGTAGAAGTTCCTCCTAAACGTTTGGGATCATCCTTTTTAGTGCAAACGTCAAGGGAGTGGAATGACTTGCCGTCGTCTGTTTCCACATAAATACAATCTGGGTGTGTTCAAGTCTATAGTGAACAAGTATTTACTTGGTAGGCGTGCTACATCTTCGACCACGTCGTCACTTCCCATCAGATGAGGTTGTGGTCAAACGCATACTCAGTCTGTTGTAAAAAAAACTAAATCCTCTCTGTAGTTGAAGCATGAAATTTCAATCCTTTCCTTTTCCTAACCTTTCTTTTATTCCAGGTAACAGCGGGGACATGTTTCACGTGCTTCATCCTCGGCATACCGATGTGTTTCAGTGGTGGTGTCTACCTCTTCACTCTTCTAGATTGGAACACCGCCTCCTGGGCTATCCTCCTCATTGGTATGGCTGAGGTAAGTTCTATGGAATCTACTTTTTAACATATACATAGAAGTAGATTAAAAACACTTAATTGCATTAAAAAAGATTTACAGTGCAATGGTACTTTCTGAAAAGTATAATAGGTGGTCTTATGGCTAAGCAGTCATCTCTCCCAAATAACCGTAGGCTATAGAGAACGGAGTATTTTAAAAACTTAAGTGTGTGCAAGTAAGTAGCATGTACCATCAACGCGAATTACGCATTGAAGGCATAAATATTTTTATGAGACGATCGCAGCAATTTTTTTTTTACGCCTAATATATCTATGTTTGGCCACTATTTCGCCTGATGTGAAGCGATGATGTGGCCTAAGATGGAGCACATAGATCTAGAGAGAGACGGCAGTTGAGCGGCTGCTCAGACCCGTCTCCCTGATGGTTCACCAAACATCATCCCGAAACACGATTAGGTGGCTTGACGGCATGGCTTTTTTCGGTGGGTGGTATTACAACCACGGCCAGAGTCTACCACTCCAAAGCGCGTAAGCGGGTTTCATCACGATGTTTTCCTTCACCGTTTTAGGGCGAGCGTACAAAATCTGCACTTAACTATAAGTCATTGGTGCAGGGCCGACTCGGGATTCGAACCCAGGTGCGTCGGATTGAAAGGCGCACGAGTTCCCGCTGAGCCACACTCGCTCTAAAATTTAATATTGGTTGCGATGGACGGACCGTGAATTTAGCCCCACAGTCTTATTAATATGTGCCACTAATAATTAAATATTACCAAATTAATTCCAAAGGTTGCCTGTAAGAAATTGTACTCACTGCTTATTGATTTTCTTCATAGTGCGTGGCCGTGTCATGGTGCTACGGCATCAACCGAGCGATGAAGGATTTAGCTTCGATGAACATGAAGCTGAACAAAGTCCTCCGCTTCTATTGGAAGGCAGTGTGGACCGTCATTGTGCCAGTCGCTAGTGTGGTAAGTACCAGTTATGGAAATTATTGCTATTTTTCATTAATTAATTATTAATTTCATTAGCATGTGAAATATTACTCATTAGCATGCTACTTGCTATTGCGATGCTAATTGCTAGAATGAAATTTCGCGGTTGTGAAGTCACAATGTTTTGCGAAAATTAATTATTAAATATGATTCGCAATCTCAACAGCATTAACAGTAGCATTATTAGCAGACCGCCCCAGTTCGCATTGATGCGGGAATGAATGTGCATGCATGCTGCTGTACGTCGCGTGCTACGATGAATTTTAGCATTTATCGAATTTCGCAACTACAATTATGTCGATTAATGCTAAGACTAATTTAAACGCTTATTAATGCTGCGAATGCTAATTACTCTAATATTAGTAAGTACCAGTGTTCAACTGTTTTGTTATTGTGCATCAATTTCAAAGTTTAGATGAGTGCGGTAATGCAATGTTTTAGCAGTATATTGAATCTAGATACCAAAATGGTGTGTTGGACACCGTTAGCTTGATAATAGCACTGCTAAGTTAAGCGCGCTACGCGCCGTTACGTTACGAGTAGCTACGCACCTACGCACCTTCAAGTCGATTTTAGATCGCAACTACATTAAATTAACCATCAGTAAATTTTTATATAAACGTAAACCAAGTTTACATTAAAAACCTGTAGGTAAGTAAGTATGCAGGTGTAGCCAGAATCAAGCGAACCTTGTCCTGCAAAGGGCTTTAATATAATCCATCCAAAACAATGCCCAAAACAAGATTGCATTACATGTTTTAACTTATTTTCTTTCAAAAGTATTAGCTTATTTTGTTTTAGCTTATTGTATTCCAAAATATATCTATCCGACGCAGGGATAGTAACAAAAGAAATTTCGTTGTCCCTATGCTTGTATAGTTATCGATAATTTTTGGTGTATCGAGTTGATATCTGATAAAAGTTATTGCTATTATAAATCTCTCGAGAGTACACCTTCACTACATATTGGTGCAAAATTAATCTCTACAGGTATTAATGAAGTCGCAATATGTCGCTAATCAACCGATAACCGATAACGGAGTAATTACATGACGTCGATTATCTCTAATGAATCAGTTAATCAGCTGATTAGATTAGTGTATGATTAACCATTGTAACGATTTGGACGTGCCCACTTATATTGTCTAGAACAAAGTAATGGACAATCATCATCATCATCATCAGCCCATCACGTTCCCACTGCTGGGACACGGGCCTTCTCTCAAAGAGAGAGAATGGGCCATAATCCACCACTCTGGCCCAGTGCGGGTTGGTGGATGTCACATGTCCTTGACTTTTTGTGAAAAATTCTTGGACATGCCGGTTTCCTCACGATGTTTTCCTTCACCGTTTTTTAGAGCGAGTGTTAAATCCGCACATAACTTAAGAAAGTCAGTGGTGCGGGGCCAGCGGGATTCGAACTCGGGTGCGTCGGATCGAAAGTCGCACGAGCTCCCACTGAGCCACACTCGCTCTAATGGACAATAATAATAAATAATAATAACGCCCAACAATCATAGATCCTGGGTCCTAACTACGATTCCCTGTATCTAGGGAACCAGGAACTACGAGAACCATGGTCTCACACCACCCAGACACGAAAAAAACTTGGACATTTTTTGCACAAACATTTGTCCCGTCTAAGGAATCGAACCCGTGGTTAATGAGATTGGAGACAACCTACCTAACCAATACACCACAGAGATAGAATATTTCTATGACTGATTCACTAGAGTTTGCTTTTTTATCGATTTTAGGAACTCTTATGCGATTCTCGTTCGTTTCTTTCTTTATTCATTTTCCATTTTTATGAGACTGTCTCAGGGTGACGAGCGCAGTGCAGGACTTTGCAAAAATAGTTCTGGTTGGCGTGTTGCTCAGTTACATTAAAAAAATTACAAGTACTCTAAACACGTAAAACCTACTAAACGGACTTGGATGAAATTTTATATGTAGGTACTTTAGATCTTGGAAAAGAACATAAGATACTTTTATCCCGAAAAAGACGCGTGAAACAGCGGGGTGCAGCTAGTTTAAAATATACGCGATAACTCCGTTAAAAAAAGTGTTTCGCTTCAAGATTACAGTGGTAACTTTTCTTGTCCCCCAGGGAATCCTCGGCTTCATCTTCTCCGATTGGACTGCCCCATCGTACGAGGACTACGTGTTTCCACTGTTCGCTGATCTCCTGGGCTGGGCGGTGGGGCTGTCGACCCTAATTCTGTTTCCAGTAGGCGTGGGCTGGGCCTTGTATCATGGTTACGTGAGTATTTCTGTAACAAAATATATCATTATTTTTGGGCTTTGCCAATTACTTTACCATCAGGCGAACGATTCGTTCGTCTCATCACTCAGTTCCATAAAAAAACCTGTCGTCAAGCAGTAGTGCACAGCATTACTGTATTTCGGTTTGAAGGGCATTGTAGCCAGCAAAATTACTGGGCATATGAGACTTAATATGTGATGTCTCGGGGTGATGAGCGCAATGCAGTGCTACGCAGTGCTTTTTATGGTATTAAGCTCTGGGTGGCACATTAATTTTTATGGAAGACGTGGCGCTTACCATCAGGCGAACGACTTGCTCGTCTCATCACACAGTTCCATAAAAAAAGTGGAAATGCTATGCCAAAAATATGCATTTAATGTATATGTCGAGCTTTAAGATAGCTTCAAGATGAGAGCTTGCGTATAGAAGTGCTTATATATTATAGTTTTATTTATTAGTCCTTATATTGACTTATAGCGCTAAATGCTCTGACCAATTTTGACCAGTTTTTGTACTAGTTAAATTGTGAACCTATTTACCTACCTCTAACTTACCTAGGTAAGTTAACCCTTAACCACACTTCAAACAAACCACTGCATCAGCTTTAAAGCTTCGTTTATATCTGCAGTGTTTACTTGACAGGCATATTACAGCACAGAGTTAAAAATATTTAATGTTTATGCCGTGTTTGGGATGTGAATCGAGCTCACATCTCGGAGGGTTATGACAGCCAGCTTACTAATAAACCAATATACTTTCCTCAGCGCGGCAAAGAGCTGTTTTCCGCCACTCCTGCGTGGAAGCCGCAAGTGAGGACCTTGGACGCCCCCCGCTCTGATTCCATTATGACAGTGGAGTCTACCCACACCGGACCCTACGACAACGTGGGATATATCATGTCGATATAGTGCTAACATTAAGGACTCCGCACACTACGGTACACAGTACACCGTAGCATACCTACTATGACCGTGTTATTATTATTACCGTTGCAGTACTTTTTAACCCCCGACGCAAAAAGAAGGGGTGTTATAAGTTTGATCACTATGTGTGTCTGTCTGTGGCACTGTAGCTCTTAAACGGATGAATCAATTTGGATGCAGTTTTTTATATTTGAAAGTAGGTTTTTTAGCGGTATGTTTTATCAAAATCAGTTCAGTCTTTTTTTACTTTTCAACCGAATTCAAAAAAGGAGGAGGTTCTCTGTTCGATTATATTTTTTTTTTATGTTTGTTACCTGAGAACTCCGTCATTTATGAACCGATTTGAAAAACTCTTTTTGCGTCGGGTTCAGTATAGCTACGAAGTGGTCCCATATAAATTTCATCGATATGTGACCTTGGACTTCGAAGATACATTGAAGTCCGTTTTTGTTTTTTTCTAAAAATTAATTATATTATTATACCTAGGTTCTTTTTTAATTTTAGTTTACTGAATTTCGCTTGTTACCGGATTTTGAGAGTGTGCGACGAATTTACATGAACCAATTCCGCCTCCCCATTCCATTATTGGACGACCAGACGTACGACAAGTCGTCATAAATTTATGGTTGACATCTCTCCTGCTCGCACCAAGCGCTTTGCTTGGACCTTCGTAATGCGAGCGGCCAAGGGGCCAAGTGAACATTTCTGCGTTCTCTCATGAACTCTCATCTTAGTTCTAGGTGTCTTTAAGACAATAGTGAACAGGTTTAGGCGAGCGTGATACATATGCGACCGCATCGTCATTTAACAACAGGTAAGGTCGCGGTCAAATGCAAAGCTAAAAATAATAGAATAATAATTTAAAAAAGAAAGTAGACACCATCACTTGTACAATTGTGCGACCGACTGGTAGGATTCGTACCGCTTACGGCATGGTGTAGTGAGCGTTGTCTCATATAAGCTGGTAGAAAGAATATTTTTGTCTGTGCCGGTACGGTTACGGTCGCGGTCATGATACGGTCAGGTCATAGTAACTATATGCTACGATGTAGTGTGCGGAGACATTTAAGCGTATTTCTAGTCAATTTAGCTGACTTTATAGACTAATGTGAACAAATATAATATAAATGAGCTAAGTGAGTGAATAGCTAGTCGTGTATGTAATTATATATTATATACCAGACCGGGTATTTATTATATATTATATAAATATATATATATATATATATATATATTTATTTATTTATACCCTGGCTTATACCTAGCTATAGCTTATACCCTGGATTAACACATAGGCTACTTTTTGTTCCGGGTAGCCGCGGGTGAAACCGCATGGCGCAGCTAGTATAATATATACCCGACTAGCTTTTCACTCACTTAGCTCAGCGGTTTTAAAGATAGGTTTTTGCAATCTAGAAAAAAAATCGAAAGTCCTTTCTAGTGAGCACCTAGAAACGGCTGGACCTAGAAAGTGCAACAATCATTATTAATGTTAACAGGCTCATTTAATTCATTCGGCAAGCGTAGTTTAGGGCTACCACCACCCTCTAGATGGAGCGACGATCTGTGAAAGGCAGCTGGAAGAAACTGGATGACAAGAGCCGAAGACCGGGGTCAGTGGCGCTCATTAGGAGTAGCCTATGTCCAGTAGTGGATGAATACAGGCTGATGATGATGATGAGGTTAACATTGTACTTAAATCAACCTGATTTCTGGATATCTTTGTTTACAGTTCTTTAAACTTCTTTTATATACAGCAGTATATAAAAAAAGTTTCGAAATAGTTTTGAAACCAAAAGTGTAATAATAATAATAATAATAATTTTTTATTGTCAAAAAGGTTACAACAATTTGTGGTACACAAGAAGGCAATATGTAATGCAAAATGATTAAATAAATAAGATTTTCATCACATGTTATGTTGAGTTAATGTGTTTTACAATATACTTACATACTTTATACTTTTGTGTGTGTACGTTCTTACTCTTAAATAAAAATAGAAATAGAAAAATTTTAAAAAATTACCAAACTGTACACATATAACTTATAGTTTTATTTGATCTTCAGGAAGCTGGGCTTGTAGTGTATGACATTAATGGGTGCACAGAACCTACACTAAGAATAAACTAGCGTCGTTGGTAGCTGCTGACTCTAAATAGAGATAGAAATATATATAGAGCAAAACTTTTGTAATTTTTTTATGAATATAAAATACAATATAGAATAACACATAACTTTAAGATGTAAGAGTATAAATAAATCACTTTATTTATGAAATTATTATGATTAATAATTCTTAATCTATATAATAAAAGAACAGGGTTTTTTTCTACAATCATCGCACAGCCGAAACCGCTTAACATAAAAACCTGAAATTTGGATCACGTATTCTACAAGTAGTGAAGGCGTCATTTAAGAACGGATTTTTCGAAATTTGACCTTTAAGTGGGTCAAATGGGGTCATAAAGGATGTATGGGGAAAAAAAATCTTTTATCGCACGGTCACGAAACTTTGGCAGTATACTATGCAAAAGAATTAAAAGAATACATGTATCACAGTTTCTTGAAAATCAACCCTTAAGGGGGTTTTAATGCGGTTTTTTAGATTGGAATTCGGAAACTATAATGTATGCTACGGTGATTGTTTCTTGACCAGTAGATATCAAACTTTGCTTGAGCATTAAGCATGTAAATACTAGAAACTTGTTTTCGGCATTTTGCGAAATTCAACCCCTAAGGTCATTTATTGGGGTCGCAAAATTTCCATGGTGTAGGTTTTTTTAGTAAAGTAATGAAACTTAGTAAATTGACTAAACATAAGAATATAAAAATACATTTTCAGTAACTTTTCAAAAATCAACCCCTAAGGTCATTAAATAGGGCCGCAAAGTTTGTATGGAATAGGATTTTTTATTAATGCAACACTTTAGCTACAGTTAAGAAACAGGGTAAATAAATTAAGTTTAATCAAGCTTTAAAATAAGTTTTCAGCATTTTTCAAAAATCAACCCCTAACAGGGTTAAGCGAGGTGGTAAACTTTACATAAAAAATCTTTGTTTATAGCGATGAAACTTGGTACACACACCTATCTAACATTATTAGAACGTGATTTACAATTTTGGAAAATCATCCCTTAACAGGGTTAAACAGGGTGGAAAGTGAAGATTATTATTTTTAAGCTACAAGATGAAATGTGGTGTACGTGGTCAGCTAATAAAATTATAGGTATGTATTTCACATTTTTTTAAATCATCCCCCAACAAGCAGGGTGGTAAAGTTTGTATAGAAAATCTTTTTTATTTATGAACTTTGTGACTATGATGAAACTTAGTACACAAACTAAGAAAAAGGAGATAATTAAAACGTGATTCACATTTTTTTATACTACCCCTAACCAGGTTTAATAAGAATGAAATGAAGTTACATTTTTTGAAGCTACGACGATGAAATTCGGTTCATATACTCAGACAGATAAACTTTAAGCACCTGTTTCACCATTTTGCTGGAATCATCCCTAAACCGGTTCAAACGGGGTGGTTAAGTTTATATGGAGAATGTTCATGAAGTTATGGCAATTAAATTCGGTACATAGAGTAAGCAAAAGAAATAAATAGAAACGTAATTCGCCATTTTTTGAAATTCACCCTCTAACAAGGTTAAACAGGGTAAAAAGTATCAAATATTTTTTAATGCTACGATGTTGAAATTTGTTACAAATATTCAGCCAATAAAATTCTAAACACGTATTCCACCATGTTTTGAAATCATCTCCATAACAGTGTTATACAGGTAAAGTAAAAAATAAAGTTGGTAAATTTTGTATGGAGAATTTTTGTTTATGATGTTGTAGCAATGAAAGGAAAGGTCTCTTTTTGTATGGACCTTGGTTTTTTATTCGGAGTGCAACGAATCAGCTTATATCAGATGTAAAATGGAAGATCAATTATTAAGGATTTTTAATGAAGTTACGTTTTATTTATATACACATCCAAATTAATTATTTTTTAATTCAAACATTAATGTGATTGTAAAAAAAAGTTACTAAGCTTGCAACACTGGCTTTGCAAAATTGAATGTTTTATTATCTATAACACGTGTCTGGCAGCTGTCAAGTGTCAATGCCGGCTGTTGATGTCATCATATGATCATAGTCTGTAACGCCTCAGTCAGACTTTAGACTTGCGCTGTTTCGTTTGCTTTTTGTTGTGTTTAATTAAATCTCCAATATTCTCCCGGATTTTTCGACAACTCGGCTTTTCTTAACGGTTTTTGTTTGTACTAATTATGTGACCTGGCTTTGTTAACTTGGATTCCGAAACTACATGCGATTTACTGCATCAAAAGAAACGTAACACGAGTCGTGTTACATTTCTATCGACGCAATAAAATATTGTGCAACAATATTACATAAATCTAAATTGGAAGTCGTAAAAAATCTGAAATAATTACAGAATAACTTTATTTTTAACCCAGCATCTTATGCTACTCTTATCATTTTGGTTTGTTGCATCTTATTTAGGACCACATATAACCCTCTCCTTTCGTATACAGACCAAACAAAAGTAATAAATTAAAACGAAACTCACTATATTAATGAACTTCTAAAAACGGTAAATAAGGTGGAATTTAACATTTTTTTCTAAACGGTGAAATGACGGTGAAATTTGGTACAAGTACTAATCGAAGATACTATACGCACATGTTTCACCAGTATTTAAACATCTTAAAAGGTCGAAACGGGATGGCAAATATTTTTGTGAAAAACCTTTGTTTATAAGGTGAAAACAAAACTTGGTATATAGACTAGGCAAAAGAAATGAATTCTAACGTAATGCAATTTTTCGCAATTTCTTTATTCGTACAAGACTTTAAGTCGTTGACCGTCCGTGTCGCAAATCGGGAAATGAGGATATCTGGGATTTCGCGAAATTCCTAGGGATGGTATAATCATGTATAGGAAGGACCACTTCTCCGCGGTCCGACTAGCTTTTACCTCTAGAGTGTAGGTATATAAAAAGCGCGGAGCAAGAAGCTCGCGAGGTGTTCCTGAGCAAAACGAGTGCGCAAGGCCAGAGCGAAGCGAGGGGGAGACGTGGCGAGCGTAGCGAGCCGGCGACCTCCCGAGTGGAGTGATGGTCGAGTGCGCGAGTGGAGCGAAGGGATGACAAAGCGAGAGTTCTGGCGAGAGCCTATTTATTAAAACTGGACGTCGTATCCTGAGGGATTTCGTGAAATCCCTGGTATCCTCATATCCCTGCGACGTACAATATTTTTTCCGGAGCTACGACGATTGACCTTTGGCCAAAATACTTACATATACTTAGCCAAAAAAACTATTGACACATGTATTATTACCATTGTTTTGAATACCAACCCTTGACAGGTTTAAACGGGTGGTAAAGTTTGTAAAGTAAATATACCTATGTTTACTAGCTGACCCGGCAAACGTTGTTTTGCCATATGAATTATTTCTAGAGTATGAAAATATATTTTATTTATTGAAAGTGTGTTCGTATGTGGTATATGAGTGGAAGAGGCATGGACCGCTGTGAACGATGACGTAATGTGAAAATAACAACACAACAAATACATTTTTTTTAAATTAATTGTATAACTTTTATTTTTAAATTATATATACAATGAATTCTGTAAATATTAGTCAACAGTATTAATCTTTTATTGCAGTGAAGTGTACAATATAAACTTGCTATTTTGCTGCTCCCAAGCAGAGGAGTTTGGCAAAACGGAACTCATTGATCAGCTATCGACCTAGGTTACAAAGTCTAAATAAAAAAAATTGAAAAAAAAATTAAAAAAATTGTTTGCACCGCAAACTCATGTAAATGATTACAAACCCGGACCGGGACCACGCACGCCGCACCGTCCGTCCGTTTGTACGTATTACTGGTATTACAAATCGTAAAGGGTCAGTGGTGGTTCCCCCCGACGACGTTTCATTTCCACCCGGTTTCTGTAGTCTGTAATATGTTTCAAACTACTACGCTAGCATTTTGTACGTTTGATACTTGGTCAAAGAAACTATAAACACATGACTCACAAATGAAGTTAGGGCCAAAAAACTTAGTAATTATATCGGGACCGGAGTGGGATGACAAAGGGACAAAAAGGGGATGATAACGGTATAGGAGGGGAACTATAACACGGTAGGAGGTTCGCTAGGGAGGACGATAAAGGGTTAGAATCGGAATATGATTGGTAGCAGAGCAAGACGATAATGATATAGGAGCGGGACGGAATCAGAACCAGAGCATTACGGTAACGCTATAGGAGCGAGAAGATAACAGGATGGGAGTGGGAAGGTAACAGAACAGAAGCGGTGAGGTACGGTAACGAGATAGGAGCGGGACGGGAACTGGAACGTGAATATGATGGAACGAAAAATGTTCGAATGCAGGATGAATACTCCACTACGCGGACGAAGTCGCGGGCATCAGCTAGTATATTTATATGGAGCATTAACGAATGTCAAGCAAAAAACTCAAACTAAGTTTTTCGGAAAAAAAACTTACGACCACCGGCTGGGACTTAAACCCGCATCTTGGAAGGAAAAATTCGGCACTTTACTTGGTGACCGTAGTTCAATTAGGCAGAGTACTTCCCGCGCTGAGGGAAAATTGAAATGCGGGTTCAAGTCTCAGCCTGTGGTCGTACTTTTTCATACTGAAAAACCATGTTTGAAATTTTAATGATAAATACCAACTGAAAAGTGCTGTCATAATTTAAATAAATGACTATGATTATATTAAACTTCCTTTGTTTCTATTGAACTATCTGTGAACCAAATAATAAGTTTACCAAGCTTCCTCAACACGGCGAGTCTGGAAATCGTTGATTCTAACCCTGTTCCATCACATATTAACAAATTTATACTTTTCACATATTATTTTGTAAAGATGTTTTGACAAGACTGATCCTCGCTTCGAGGGATCTCAGAGCTGGCGCGTACTTTTCCCAAAAATTAAGCCTTATAACAAAGGGATAACGCCGCCAGTATTCTGGGAACCCTGCCGCACGGTGGCGATCTACACGGCATGTTTGCCTTATAATTTTGTTATTCTTTTTTTTATTCATAAAGCCATCACATATTATTATTCGTAGGTTCGTGTAGCGCTCGCAGATCTGCTAGGCTAAGCAACGTTCGCAGCGGTCACAGCTTGGATGGGTGACCATTTGTGTGGTCTTTACATCTGAGTCCTGGTTGGTCTTAGGACAACAATCGTTGTGCCATGTCGGAGGCCTTCGGGTGGTCTAAAAACTCCAAGGGTTGGCCATACACCCACACGAAAGAAGATTCGTAGGTAACCTATTCAAATAGCAAACTCAGCAAATTCATTCTCAACATTTTTTTCTTTCTATTTTCGTTTGACTTCTTTCAATGAGTTTATTTATTTAGGGAGTTTCAATAAAGAGTTTTTATCATTTAATTTTTAAGTGTAGTTTTCCCAAGCAAACACGTAAAATCACTCAAATTGTAGGAGGTAAAGTTCCATGGATAAATAAGGAAAACTCTATTGAACACTATACTCTTAAAGTGGCGACAGTCAAACGCACTCATGGGGCCAAGGCATAAGCGAATTCATAAGTGTTTACAGAATATCTATTAATACCTGCTAACCGATCATAGTTTGTCAACTGAATTCAAAAAAAGGAGGAGGTGCTCAATTTGTTTTTAATGTTTGTTACCTCAGAACTCCGTCATTTATAAACCGATTTGGAAATAAGGTGGTCCCATATAATTTTCCAATTAAATTTCATCGATATTCGACCTTGGTCTTTGAAGATGGGTACATCAGAAAGATGCATGAGATACATTGAAGTCTGTTTTTTATGTTATAAAATGAATTATTATTAATCAAAGCACTTCTATATTATTATATATACCTAAATTTATAACATTTGACCGTAGATATGCTAAAAATTATCACAGGTTTTACAATTTTCACATGACATTAAGAATATTCAAAAAAATATTTTTAGGGACATTTTTAAGAATATTTTTATGGCAACACATTTGAACGTAAAATGATGTCCTTGGCAACACACGTAACGTAGCGCGAACATTAGCTACGACTTTTCACAGATGGTATAATTCCGTATTAAGTTACGCAACAACTGCAAAATGTTGTAGTACCAAAATTTCACATTGCCATTAAAATATTTTTTTGTGCTACTGAGTAATGAGATAAGCAAGTCGTTTGCCTGAAAGTATGCCCCATGCCTTCTCATTACAATTGCAGTGCCACCCAGAACTTTTGTTCTGGTTCCTTTGTTTAATTTTGGATTTTTGTTTCTTATACTTTTGACGTATTGCGAATCTAGGGAATTGAGAATCTGGCGAATTGTGAATCTAGTGAACTGCTCCTGAGTTAAAAATACGATGTGAACCACCGCACGTGACATATATTTTCTCGCGTAAGTTCCTTACTTGTGCCACATGCACCACATAACTCAGTCCCGTGCCCCTCCGGTCCAATAACTCTGTCCCGGGAACTTACTACTGAACTTGTCGAGTTAAAACCTATTTTACGATTGCAATAAGTGCACCCAAACTCCTGCAGTCCGAACACTACCAAATTACCATTGGATGTCTGTTTAACTTGTTCGCAGAGTGCAGAGGTGGAGAAAAATGTTGGTTGTTTAGTACCTGGTTCTGACTTATTCTTATTCAGCGTTTTTGTTCCCAAAGAGCTACAACTTGTGTCTCTTTAAGTCTAGAGTGAATTGGCATCTCATGGACAGCCTACTTTCGGCCGCATCTTTGCTTTCCAACAGGTAAGATGTCGTCCAACGTATGCCAATTTTAAAAAAAGCTGCATGCGTAAGCTTTTACCAGTAAAAAAAAACTTTATTTATAAGATATCAGTAAATTCTTTAATTAAGTCATTGAAAATTTGATAAACTGCATTAAAAAAATATTCCATGCTGTCTATGTAATGTGGTGGTTTCTGGTCCATTGAAACTACGTGTTTAGTTGATCCATCTCTACTGGTGAACTTCTATATTTAGAATGCCATCGTACCTTAAAGCTATAACTACTTATACTATGTCTTAATGTAGTACGTGATTATCTAGTAAACACTATTACATGCTTATTGCTTACTCTCCACTACATGACATATAGGAGATGGTCAGCACAATATATACCTACGTGACATAATGCGCAAACGCCTACCACAGTAATATGTTGCCATTTCTAAAAAATACTAAAGTACTTTTTCATTTCTTTTGATTAAAAAAGCGGTAGACAGGGAAAAGGGTTGACGTTACATTTGTGATAAAATTAATGGTAAAGATCCGTGATAAAATTTGAGTTCAACGCTCCCACGAACGAAGCGGCTTTGCGTGATCTCGACATAGCCTAAAGCTACCACTACACTGCTCGCGAAGTTGCTTCGACGAACTACAGGTCGAATTTGACCAAAGTCCGAAGTACGTCACTATACACTCGTGCAACCTCGCGATGAGGTCAGCGCGCAAGCGGCAGCTGCCATTGCTATATGCACTCTCGCGTATTATAACTTTAATAACCGAAAATTAAAAAAAATGGAAAAGTTGGATGATAGCAATCTGAAGTGAGTCGAGTAGTGTAGTAAGACGCTTCGTGTTCGAACTTCGAATCCTTTGACTCGGGCGCAAAAACCGACAACGATCGGAAGTCACCCGAGGCGAGCCAAGACTGCACGAACTGAACCGAAGTGCCCCTCTACACTCTCGTATTCGCTTACCTTCAATCAACTTCGTGAGTAGTGTAGTGGTAGCTTTAGTATAAAGACTACACATAGCTGGCTAAAGTACTGGGACGGATTCAAAATGTACTTATAAAATGTTCTATCCGATTTACTATTTTCTGTGCCTTCTCTCAAAAAGAGCTTATTTTGCCTAGCCTATACTGTCCCACTGCTAGGTAAAGGCCTCCTTCAATTCCTTCCACCTGCCTCACTCCTACGCCACCTCATAGCAATTTTATTAGTGTGCATCTAAAACAGATTATGGGTTCAATAATATAAAATACATGTGCTCAATGCAGCTCTATCTCTATTTCTTCTCTCTCTCTCTCTCTCTCTCTCTCTCTCTCTCTCTTTATCACCGAAGGCTGCTGACCCTATAGCGACGACTTATAGATTTATAATTCCAGATTTATTGGACAACACCAATTCTAAATAATTTGTAACAAACACTCAGATTTTTTTATGGAACTGAGCGATGAGACTAGCAAGTCGTTCGCCTGATGGTAAGCGTCAAGCCTGCCCATAACAATTACAGTGCTACCTAGAACTTTAAATACCATAAAAAGTGCTGCCTTGCGCTCATCACCTCCAAAACTCAGATATTAAGTCTCATATGGCCAGTCATTTCGCTGGCTACAATGCCCTTCAAACCGAAACACAGTAATGCTTGCGCTCTACTGCTTGGCGGCAGAATAACTGGCGAAGCGGTGGTACCTACGAAAGACCTATTACGAGTATACCCTGTCTGATCCGTCAGTGTTAATCAGTATCGAAGTTAGATCCAAATAATCTTTGTTGTTAAAAGCTTGTCTTAAAAGTTAGTTAGTTTTAAAACAAAAATCTTATTTATATCTGTTGTGATAAGTTTATTTTAATAAACATAATATAATTTGAGCAAGTCCTGCTTTCCTCTGGCTGGTGTAAAATGCTCCTCGTGCCTGGCATGCTTCATGCGGCGCTGCAAATAAACTATCTGGTTTTCGTTGGCTAATAACTATGGCTTTACTGAATTCTAGGACATGATGAATATTATAATTCTAGAGATCCTTTGCGGTTCTGTGCTGCTTTTTTTCTTTCATACTTTAAATAAGCTCCTATTTCCTTAAAGTTTATGATTTCGCTAAGCTCTTCTTTAACGATTCGTTAATAACATTTCATCCAGTTAAAAACTTTAGAAGATACAGTAACAGCCAATTAAAAAGTCCAGAAATATGAAAGCCGCAGAGACAAAACTGATACATATCATCTCAAATTAATTAATTTTTCAGAACCATCCGGCGAAATGCTGGAGTCTATGGGGATACTCGGCTTATACTGAGACACTAATATTTGAGAAGCAGTATGGGGTAGTATGGACATTGCAGCGATATGCGTTTTTCCCACTATCTTAGTAAATTGGTCCGCTCGCTTCTATTACTCCTATTGCCATACCCTGTTAGGGTCATATATGTTAACTAACCTTTTCATAAGACCTCGTCAAATGTACGTACATACATATATGATTGCAATAAACTATTGAGTATTGAGTATTAATATTTTATTTGCGAAAGTTTGTAAGGATGGAGAGATGGATGGACGTTTGTTATTCAATTACTCAATCACGCAAAAACTACTGAACGGATTTTGATGAAATCTGGTAATTTGAACCCGCAAGGATCAGTCTGGAAACTTATACGTTTCCAGGTATTTTTATGGACCTGTGTAATGGGACGAGCAAGTTGTTCGCCTGATGGTGAGCGCCACGCCTGCCCATAACAATTGCAGTGCCACCCAAAACTTTTAATACCATAAAAAGCACTGCGTAGCATTGCATTGCGCTCATCACCCCGAGACATATGCCCAGTAACCTATCATGCCCTTTAAACCGGAACACTGTATTATTTGTTATGTGTAGTATAGTATTATAGTTTAATGTAATATTGCAAGTATATTTCTTGAATAAATGTATTTTCTTTTTTTCTTTCTTCTTTCAGTAAAGCTTGCGCACTACTGTTTGTTACTGAACGATCGTTGATCGTGATGCAGCATCAGTACTACGGAGTACTATCATCTTTTCTATTCCACAGTACGTACGTACTTTTTAATGTTACTTTAAAGTAGACTAGATTTTTGAGAGGCGGCTATCGTCCATTGTATGTGATATAACAATATGAAATTTGATGTCACCAGAATGCACAATACAACCTTAGAATGCCATATATATTAAAGTAATATGTACAGTGTTGGCGTTTCACAATAAATAAATAAATATAAATAAATGTACTGACCGTGACGGAGCATTTGATCGACTTCGAGAGATTTATGCGAATCATAAGGTTTAGTAAATTCAAATAGCATGTGAAAAATACAAGACAAACATGTATGGAACATTCTGTTTCTGCCAAGAAGCTAACTGGCACATAAGAAACATAATATCCTGTACCTGACGTAGGTCTAAAAGACCTGTAATACAGGTCTTTTAGACCTACATCAGGCACCAGTCTCCCACAAAACAGGTTTTCAAAGTTCTACTAACACTCAATTTGTTTTACCATATACTGTAAACCTTTGTGGGAGAAATAAATAAATGTTATGTTTTGTTATGTTATGTTATGTCTAACGAAAGTAGACACTTGATTTTTTTGAGTGCGTCAGATCGAAAGTCGCACATGCTCCCACTGAGCCACACTCGCTCTCTTTCTAAATATACTGTGCCTTAGTAGAATAGATCAGATTCGACTAGTCACTAGTAGAATAGAGTTGACCAGTGTTCAAACTAAAGTCCTTACTGTTATTATATTGAGAATAAGCTCTTCGAAATAATCTCTGGAATTAATATGGATTTAATCACAACAGACGTCTTTTAAGTATCCGTTGGGTCTCTTTATCTAAATTTTATTATCTTGGCATTGGGGTTACTAAAAGAATGACAACACACCATGCAAAAGGACCGCCCCAAAAACTTGGTTCTTTTATATCAGTCCAGAAAAACCTTTTATAGTACGAGTATCGCATGTATGGTCATTTAGACTACATAGATAATATATTATCGGAAGATATAGCTAATTAGGTTCGAGCAGAGACACAGAATACTTAATAGTACACCAAAGCGTAACCTAGAAATAGCGAGGGGGTCCTAATAAGAGAGTGGCCAAGCAATAGTGATAAATGACATACAATCCGCAGTACTGAAATTGGAATCCTTTCTTGACTGTACCAGTGATTAGGCACATTTTTTTTGTAGAACTGATTCATGTCACGAGCAAGTCGTTCGCTTAATGGTAAGCGACATGCCTGCCCATAACAATTGCAGTGCCACCCAGAACTTTTGATAGCATAAAAAGCACTGCGTAGCATTGAATTCATCACCCCGAGTCAGCATATATTAGGTCTTCTATGCCCAGTAATTTCGCTGGCTACAATGCCCTATGTGCATATTTTGAACTATCGCTCTAAAAATTATAATTGAAAACATCCGCTATATGACGCACTGAGGCGAAGAGAGTTGAGAGAGATAGTAACTCTGTCTCCTTCTCTGCCAGAAACCGCGTGCCCCACGAGTGGAAACGCAATATCTGTTGATAAAAATCGCCGCTAATATTTACCTAGCGGGTTTTTTCCAAGCTCCTTAATTTGTCGACGTTTTTATTGGCTCGGTGTGTCGTCACTCTAATAACTGGGACTTGGTGACATCGGTCGTTTCAAGTCCGTCGTTGTTACGTCACTTTGATTGCGTCCAACTTTTTAATTAAATGTCCTATCGCGGAAACGTTTGTTTGAGTTGCTTTTAGAATTCTCTATGAGGAACTTGCTCGTTTATTCACTTCGGATTATAAAATGTTTATTTCTGTTTGAATTTCTTTAACTTTATTTATTGGTGGTTTTAATATTTTTTAATAAAAAAGCCCCTAGTTAGTAACTATCTAACTGCTATTTTATTTGGCTTGACGTGTCATTCGTTATAAAGTTACGGTACCCAAAATCAAATGCGAGACGATCCCAAATTAGACGCGTTGGCCCGCACATTAAAAACAAGACAGGGTGGCCCGGGAGTGAGATCAAGAAGTAGTTGGCCCAGTGGTAAGATCAAAAAGTAGACAGACTGACCCAATAATAAGGTCAAGATGTAGACACGTTAGCTAAATTACTGGGCATTATGAGATTCAACAGCTAATTGTCTCAGGGTGACGAGCGCAGTACAGCGCCGCGCAGGATTTTGCAAAACAAAGTTCTGGGTGGTGCTGTTATTGTGATGGGCTGGCGTATTGCTTACCATTAGGCAAACGACCAGCTCGAAATACAGTATTAATTTATATTTTTAAATTAATAAATAAAATCTAATAATTCTGACATTTTTAATCTGTTTTTCATCTCAAACGAAACTTCACAAACGTATTTATATCTCTTTGCAAGTTTTATTTCGAAGAGATTATCGTTTTCTATCTACATATGACGTCACAAGTTTTGAGGTGACCTTTTGCGCGGCAATATTTGAAACATAATATTTAAACATAGTTTTAGGTACTTTTGGAGCGTTGTTTAATTAAAATTGTATTTTCATGGCTATATATATTAATTGTAGTTAATATAAAACACTTTCTGAAAAGTTGTCCGATTCCCTATTAGCTGTTGAGTCTCATAATGCCCATTAATTTCGCTGGCTACAATGCCCTTCTAGCCGAACACAGTAATGTTTGCGCACTACTGCTTGGTGGTTGAATAACTGGAAAAGTGGTGGTACCCACCCAGACGGCCTCTCGCATACGAGAAACCTACCACCAGTTAACGTAGATACTGCGATAGGTCAATCAGAGGACCCTTGCTTAGATATTTAAATGAATACGTATGAAACGGCTCCAGTGATGTCCGCTAAATATATAAAAACAGTTTTTATGCGTATTTCATAAAACATACATCACAAAAACCTTATTTTGTCAAAAAGTCCCATTTGTTCACCGGTTAGATAACCAATTGGTAACAGATATAAATCCGATACTCGTATTCATTCAGTACAAAAAATCTAATATTGCAATCATTCATGCCTTTCAAACAAAAAGCCGGACGCGTTTTGAACTGTGGAGAATAAATATTGCTAGTTTAGTAAGGGATGGCTAACGAGTTTTTTAAAGCCTTTCCCGTTTCAAAGCGTTAAATATTATTATTATTTCTTTGGAACTTGAGTTCAGTTATGACAGCCTCTGTGGTGTAGTGGTTGGGCAGGTTGGCTCAAATCTCATACACCACTGAGGTTGCGGGTTCGATTCCCGCTACGGGACAAATGTTTGTGCACAGAAAAAAAAGCACAAGCATTTGTTTCGTGTCTGGGTGTTGTGGGATCATGGTCCTCATAGTTCCTGGTTCCCTAGATATAGGGAATCCTAGTCAAGGGTCAGGATCTATGTATGTGATCGTTGGGCGTTATTTATTTATTATTTTAATTATTTAGTTTCTGTTTTAACTTTGAGGCTTTTGATAGGCTTGTAGGTCTCTCGTATGCCGTCTGGGTTGGTACCACAGCTTTGTCGGTTATTCTAGCAAGCAACCGGACCACAGCAATGCGCAAGCATTACTGTGTACCGGTTTGAAGGACATTGTAGCCAGCGAAATTACTGGGCTTATAAGAATATCTGATGTCTCGGGGTGATGAGCGTAATGCAGTGGTACGCAGTGGTACGCTTTTTGAGTGGCCCTGCAATTCCTATGAGCAGCCATCTATTGCTACCATCAGGCGAATGACTTGCTCGTCTCCATTACTCAGTAACATAAATAAATATTAAGACTAAAATTTCGATAGTAATAAATAACCATCACTTACCTGTTATCGGTTTCTGCTCGCCTACTAGGTAGGTAAAACTAATTAAAACTTGACGATATAGTCAATTTATAATGTTAGATCGTGATATATATAGTTAAGAAAACTTGAGATATTTTGAGTCTATATTGAAAACTGGCTAATGCTCGGCGTGCACTTTTATTGTTTTTATATTATCCAGATATTTTTACGCAGTTGCTTGCAACAACAATACTCAATTAAAGATTTACCGACGAACACACAAACATTAATTAATTAATTAAATATATACTGTGGAACTGTGGTGGAACTACGTCTGGTATTGCACCTACATAAAATATCAAATAGCATGTCTAAAGTTTATTTATTTATTTATTGAACGCCAATGTACATCGTTACTATAAAATATAAATATATTCAAATTGGATCTGGGCTTAATGGCTTCGGTCTATTCAAATTATACATAGGTACGTGCATAGTTAAAGCAAAGAATACTATTACCACAGAATACTAAGGGACAGAAGCATCACTCAGCAAAGAAATTTAGACAAATAGCGGCTCTTGCTATGACGTAATAAAATTCATTTCAGCTTGCGAAGCGCTGCATACCTGCCAGTCATATTAACCTACATAGCGCATCTCTTTCTATCGCATAGCTCCTATCTCTTCTGACGCAGCAAGTATAACGACGCGCGACCCGCCGTTTGTGTGCGGCTATGTACTTGTAGCTTCGTACCTACAGTGCGGAGTGCGCTAGGTCTGCTATTACTCACGTAGTTAAAGCAATGAAAAATTACTATTACTTAGTTAAAGTTAGTAATTCTGTTTACTACTTTACCTCCAGGTTTTAATATAATAATATCATTCGATGATTATTGCGTGATATCTAAGTTCGTTCAACAAATATATCAGGGCGGTACACTGTCTGATAGTAAATTTAGAAATCATCGTCATCATCATTTAAAAATAAATGACAGAAACATACATTGCTGCTCACGCTGTTATCAATATAAACTAAAAGGAAAAATTAAAGTGTTCTTTCCATAATTTTCCGCAACAAAAACCACGTCAGTTTTATGCAAGTAATAAAAAGTGCCTCAACTTCAAAGCTTATTTTATTATCAGAAAAAGCAATAAACACTTTGCGTCGGAAAATATGCAAAGCACATTTTCTTGCACGAGTTTCTCTGAAAAAGATTGAAAAAAGCAACAATCTGAAGTCAAAGTTGTGTAACAACTTAACGCCTACGTCTGCAGACTGCGCTCGCACCTGGGCCTCAAACTTCTGCCTGGACTGGTAGACTAGGGTTTGCACTTGGCTGCAATGTATTTCATTTTGCACACAAATAATATGAATTTAGTAGCTGCGCCCCGCGTTGTCACCTATGGTTTGGCTGGATAAAATGTAGCCTATATGTTAATCTAGGATTTATGAGAAATCTCCATTCCGAATTTCACTTAAATACGTTCCGCCGTTGCGGCGTGAAGAGGGAACAAACATACTTACATACTATCATACAAACTTCGCATATATAATATCAGTGTGAAGTGTGCTGTGATGAATTTGGTTGGTAGCCTTGGTGGCTAAAGTAATTAAAAAATAGACATATCAACGATATCTATAGAAGCCGATAAACGAGGGTACGTACCTAACTCAGTGCACTGCACACTGCTACTCCTGAAAAAATCCTATCGTCTTTTAGAAGAACGTCATGTCTGCGTTTACAGATTGAGACCCTTTGTCCTCGACTCCAAAACGAGAAATATACCTATAACCAAAAGATGATTTATCTCTGTTTGAGACTTTCTGCCACTACTGCCGCTTCACCCATAAAGTACTCTCCTCACGAAAAGATAATTATTCCTCTGATTGAGACTTAATGCCGCTTCACCCACAGCCCTTGAAGCACTCTGAAAAGCGCAACATTTCTCAGTACATTTGCGTACCAGATCAGTATTTTGCTTCCACTCACAAAATCAACGGCCAGTTTTCTACCAACAAAGTATTATTCAAAACGAACCAACAGAAATCTTAGTAGAGACTGTGAATTATAGGCACAACACCAGCGAACAAAAATGCAAGGTAGCAGAGCCGGTACTTAGTTATTAGGGACAATTTGTTACGAACAAACTTTTCAACGTGCCGGCGCGTCGTTCAGGTGAAAACGTTTTCATTTAACTGTTTAACTGCTTGTTTTAAAGCTGTATTTATTTTGCTGCTTTAACTCTTACTTAAATGGCTTGAAGGTTAAGTTAACTAATCGACTATTGTTTTACTTTGTAGATAATTATTTGGACTATCATTTCAAGAGTTTGGAACGTTTCATGGTCACGTGGTTCCAAGGCATGATTTTAACTTTTTACGTGAACATTTTTCTTTCTCTTCTCTTTTTTTGTGAACTTACTCAATATTATGTAACAAATTATATACTGCTTTCTTACTACAAACTAAATGAGACACTACAGATGTTTTATTAGTAAATGTAATTTAAACTCTAAAGAACCTTTTCATAGGGAAAAAGATGCTGTGCATTTTTCATTGTCGATAAATCAATTCAATGAATAACAATCACAAAAACAATTGCTAGGAAAATGCGTTTTTAACACAAGCTGATCTAGTTCGTGAGCTGCGCTGTTCTCTTTTTTGTGAATATCTCTGTAATAATTAAATTTTCTCTCGGGCATCTCAATATTCTCGGGATCGTTGTAATTATCAATTTTGAAATGAACCAATTAGAGAATTTCTTGTTATAGAGCGTGCTTATAATTGTTTTACTAAGTATTTCTCTATTAAACATTTATTTTCACATTAAATCCCTTATTCATTCAAGCACTAAATTGTATTAAAAATACTGAAAATTATTCAAAATGAAGACATAAAACGGCGCACAGTAAAATTCCGATTCCTACCGACATTGTACGAAGTTGGCTTCTTGTGAATAAATCATATTTTATTCGAAAATTTTACTGCTACCTACATCTTAGTGACTTCATTGATTTTATAGGAAGAATTTCAGTAAACTTTGTATGAACTGATGAGTCACTGAACTGTGCTTAAAATTGGCTCAAACTATGGAAGCTCAAACGGTAACAATAAAATGTCATGAAAATCGACACGTCCAGGATAATCTAAGAACCACCGAAGATATATGACATCCACCAGAGCGCATAGTAAACAGATACTGCAAGGGGATACTGGCCCGAGACTCTACGCCTATTTAAACTATTCGCTTCAACCTTGAATTTTCAAAAATGACTTTTTTTTACTGCGCTGTTGACGGCAGCGGTCTCCATACACGCTGTAATTGTTTGCCTTAACCTTATTAACTTGTTTTATTTTGTGCTTATAGTTGTGTGCAGTTTTGTCAAAATAAATTAATTATTAATTTTTTGCTTTCTTTCATTTGCCTCCTAAACTGCACTGTTGCCTAAATTGTATCTCCCTTATCCTTGAAAAAGAAGGTTTGATACATGATGATGACTCAAACTTCTGCTTCTTGCTGGTTTAAAGTTCAATTTGCTAACATTAAAGACTTTATAAGACCTACCTCACTGCAGACCGCATACCAGGCTGACTAGCTCCAAGTTCCATCGCCTCGCTTTAACTCGTTTTTGCAAACCTGAAAATGAAAAAGGCAGCTCGAGAGAAGCCGCGGCAACTACCCCACGGGGAGCCATAAATCGGTCACCACCTTGTTTTATTTAATTACTACGAGGTAAGAGAAAAACAATTTATTACAGACACTCTGAAAGTTCGTAGTTGGAATATTTACTTGAAACTGTGGCAGTGCGCTATTGAAGTTTAACTACTTGCGAGATATTTAATTTCAGCAATGTGGAATATGAACAGACTCCCTGCATGTTATCTTAATTTCGAATTTCACTCAAATTTGTATTACTACTTACAGGACAAAATAATTAGTTCAAAATATAAAAAGCATGGCGGCACGCCGAAACTCCCACACCAAGAGCAACTAAAAGAAAATATATGGAAAAAGTTTTGCCTATGTACTAATCCCATAAGCTATCTCCATTCCAACTTTTACTGAAATCCGTTGAGCCGTGAAGAAGTAATATGTTATTACAATCACATTAACACACTTACGTACAAACTTCCGCATTTATAATATCACTATAATACTGTATGGTAATAACAGTTCTCATAAAGACACCATTTATTACATTCTAAACAAACAATCCATCTCCTATCTACCATCGGACAACAAGACGCACGGAAACTCGGCATCCGTACATGGTTGACATTCTTCCTGCCCGAACAAAGCGTTTTGCTTCGACCTTTATAATGCGAACAGCTAATGAATGGAACACCTTACCAGCGTCTTTGTTTCCCGATTCTTATAATCTAAGTGTCTTCAAGTCTCGAGTGAATCGGTATTTTCTAGGCAAACATGATCCATCGTCGATCACGTCGTCACTTTCCATCAGGTGAGACTACGGTCAATTGCTTTCTTATGCAGTAATAATAAAAAAACAAGACTAGTATATAATACAGTTTTATTTCATTTTTTTTTTAATAGTAGTATATCATATTTACGTATAATTGGAGTTTTTTTTTTTATAATGTACACCACACTGACCGCAATATTACTTTTAAAATTCCTGTCCATCCAAAGGTTGCCTGTAAGAAATTGCGCATAGCGATAAGGCCGCCCATTGTACCCACTGTTTATTAACTTTGTTAACTATTGTTTTTCCCGTGTTTGGTATTCAATAAAGCATTATTGTATTGTATTGTATTGTACACTCATATACTCGCACTTTCCTTCCTTGCACTTGGAAGATGTGGAATGACCTTCCTTCGTCGGTATTTCCTTTGAGCTACAACATGGAGTCCTTTAAAAGGGGAATTAATAGAGTCCTTAAAGGTCGGCAACGCATCAGCAATGCCTCTGGTGCTGCAGATGTCTATAGGCGACGGTAACCGCTTATCATCAGGCGGGCCGTCTGCTTGTTTGCCGACATATTAAATAAAAATATATAATTATAAATAAGTAATTTTAAATTAACTATAAGGATTATAGAAAAAAAAAGACTGCTGTTCGAAGATTTTATCCTAATTGACAAGGTCTTTAAATAGAATAATTTTATTTTTCGTTCGCATCATAGATAGACCAAACTTTTACTTTAGCGGTTTCAGTTTCAATTAAATTATATCTTAAACATTATCGATGACATTCAAATAAGTTTGAAGTTAGTACCTACCTGACATTTCCCGAGAGTTTTATTTAAATAATATAATATCCACAATAGCTCCAATTTCAGCCAACATTACGTGATATGTAATTTACACTTCGTCTTTATTATTCTGATAAGTACTATAACGTGACAACTTCAATGAATATAACTTTTTTGAAGCGACGTGACTATAACCAGCCAGAAGCAGTCATAACCAGTCATTTTCATTTCGCACCAGAAAATTTATGTGCAATTTCTTTGCAAACACTATATACTGTTCGAGAGATGTAATTTCAAAAGTGAACCAGTTTGATTATTATGATTGACTTTTGAACTTAGTATGTGTTTAAAACGTTACGAGATTTTTTTATTGCAAAATTCATAGCGAAATGTATAATAAGAAACACTCATTGATAAATAGAAAACCGATGCTTCGAGCATATGTAAGAAGCGTACAACAAAATATAATATAAGATACATAGGCGTATAATATATGATACAACAATGTTATTTTGTTACGTTTACATCACACTAATCACACGAATGTTATAAATGCAAAGTTTATGATTACATGTGTGAGTATGAATGCATGTGTAGTAAGAATTCATATTAGCTGTTTAAAATATGTGTTCATTCTTTACTATATGTAGGTACTTTTTAATAACGTTTTTGTAATCTACCTTCAAGTAAATAATAAAGTGAGTGTTCATACTTGCTTGTTTTACTACATGGTGTTTTTTTTTAAGCTTAATAGATCTATGTTTGACCACTATCTCGCCTGATGTGAAGCGATGATGTGGCCTACGATGGAGCACATAGATTTAGAGAGTGGCGGCAGTTGAGCGGCTGCTCAGACCCGTCTCCCCGATGGTTGACCGAACATTATCCCGAAACATGACTAACGTGGCAGCGGTTTTCCGTAAAAATTAAAGTTATCGCATATTTTTTGGCAGTATTTTAGTATGTTTACGTTATATATTAGTGAGTAAGCGGTGACAATTATGGAAAACGCTCTTCCGCCGCCAGAACTGCAGATCGAAGGCAGTCCTGCTGCGGGAGCTGACGCGTGGCGAAAATGGTGGAAACAGTTCGAGGTGTTTCTATAAGCATCCGGCGTAAACTAGGAGCTGACGGAGGTGCAAGCAAGCTTATTGGTGAACCTCATAGGAGCGGAAGCTTACGAGATATATTCGACGTTTCCTTTCACGAAGGAAGAGAATGCCGACAGTTTGAAGACTTTAAAGACGAAATTCGATAATTTACTTGTTCACGCTGTAACGGCTCAATGAATTGAAAATCATTCAGAATAGAGAATAATCCCGAGAAAACGCGGCTGAAACTGCGGGACGCAGTTAGTTATAAAGTGTCAGTCAAACTACCAGAAATAAACCATGAATAGCCCAAAGTTTTGCCCATAAAATATAAAGTTCCATTTCAAAATGTTTTTAAACAGAAACAAAAGCCTACAGTGGGAACTATGAACCCAACTCCATTGAAAACTCCTAATTAAGAGATCAATCACAAGCTTTAATAACCGAAATAAAAAACCGAGCCAGAATGAATGGCTCAAAGTCGGGTAGCAAGTTAAATGAGTCTAGAAGGCTGACTTTATCTAGAGCTCTGGGCTGCCACTATATCACGAACTTAGGAAAGATTGTGAAGTGGCTTCCAGGTAAAACGATTAGGTAAAATTTTTGCTGAATTTTTATTTAGCCTTTCTCTTCTAAGGTATGTCGTGATAGGGGTCGAATTGTTCTTTCCAAAAAAACCTGTTATAACTACTAGATAAACATGTGTTAATCCCGTCTTAAAATATATAATTTGTATTCTTCCCCTCTCGCATGAGGCCTGATTGTTGTCTTAAGCCAATAATCAGGAGGGCTTGACAAGCCCTCTGAAGCACGGTAGCGTTTAGAAATGTAAACCACACAAACGGTTACCCATCCAAGTGGTGACCGCTGCAAAAGTTGCTTAACCCAGCAGATCTGTTACGAACAGAAAGGCGAACTACGCTACAAGCGCTACAAGATAAAACAACAACAACGAATTCGATGAATTAGGTCCTGTATGCCACAACCTTGAATAATTCAATTTCCTTTGTTTATATTGCATGGTAATCTTATCATGTATTGGTGCAGGGCCGATCTGGAATTTTAACTCCAGTAAGTCAGAACTGAAGCTATTATCGCTCTATGATCCATCTAAAACATTTTTTTTTAAACACTGAGTTTTTTTTTTTAATCATCTTTCTCAAAAAGACATCCCATTAATATTACAATCTAGCCTAATAAGACTAATAAGTAATTTAACTTTGACTTAAATTGCTAAGTATAGTATAACCAAGAATGTGTCCATTAACACTTTTCTTACTGTCTCTATTAAGGCGAAGACACTTTGTTGTTGTGTTCTTTACGGGTAGCACTAAAGTATGTATAGGTACTACAATACACTGTCACTTCACTACACTAACTCAAAAGGTTTTGTCCTATTGAGCCTTCTCACTAGGCTACAGCTACAATCATCTTTATCCTGTTATTGTAATGTATTTAATATCTTTTTATTTTAATGTCTATGTTTTTTTTTTTGTTTTATGTAACTGAATGACGAGACGAGCTGGTCGTTTGTCTGGTGGTAAGCAATGCGCCAGCCCATAACAATAACAGCACCACACACATCTATGTATGCTAATTATATTTTAATTGTGTTGTATGTATTAAGATTATTTACTAAGTATTTAATTTATGTAATTGGTTAATGTAAGTGTATTAAGATATTGAAAACCACCGTCCGTTTATTTTTGCGTTATTCCTCTCCCTGCACGGTTGTCTGGAAGAGATCGTTAAGCGATAAGACAGCCAATTGTGACACTTTTGTTGTTTTTATTATTAATAATTTTATGTGTGTGTTTCAATAAAGAGTTCATTTCATATTTTTTTTAGTTTTGGATACGAGTCTCTTCTCCCTTGCCTGTTCTATTTACACTAAGTCTATGTTTCGTTCCCAATAGATTTCTTCAGGATCTGTCGGCTTAAAGTTTAATTAAAGATGCATCCCGGCAGAAAGGAGCTCGGCTTATTCACTAACAGTTTTAACTCGCACCCGCTGTCCTGCTGATAACGTTCATTGAGGATTAGGGCCAGAAGTGCATGAGAAAATAATTGATTTTAATTATGATCTAGTCGTATATCCACCAGATAATAGAACACTTTTTTTTTGAACGGGCGAATGCCTTTATTACTGAAAACAACTCTACACTCTACTTACTAAAACTAAACTAACTACTTACAAGGAGAAGCAATTGAACAACCCATAGACCATTATAGGCCTATAGATAGTTCAGATGCTACTACCAGTTGGCAGCGTACCCAAGATGCTGGCAGTATTGCCCCGTTGGATTGCAATACTGATACGTTGAGCCAAGTCCCAGCATTTTACTGACGCTCTGACAGACTTTGATTGATTACAGAATCGAATGAAGAATAAAGAGATGAAGGTATATTCGTAATTTATGGGTATATACATATCAGGGCCTGTTATTGTCAATCAAAATATCTTACTCTGCTATAGATAAATAAATAGAAAAGGTAGCTAAACCGTACATTATCGGCGAGATAAAAGCGCACACCCCGTTGGCTTGACCACCTTGAAATGGAGGAAGATCGGGCTGTTTACTTAGGACGTCTTAGGAATCGCTGGAAGAATCAGGTCGATAGAGGCTTGTGCGAATCCCTCGTTAAAGAATGACAGGAGCTGGCGATAAGACCGTCTATTGTAATAGACGGTCTTATCGCTAAACGCTATCTTGTCTAGATTGAATTGATTGAATTTCAATGGCAAGTATTTAAAAGAACGCTCTAGACGTACAGAAGAGGGTGTACAGTTAATTTATAAAATTGGACTGTTGAAGGCAAAACGATATAAAGATTTACCCAAACATTTAGCATAGTGAGCAAACAAGTCAAGCCCAGAAACCTATTTCAGTAAACGTAATTATTTAAATTAGATACAGCACCCGCAAACTGTTTGATACGCAACCTGTGTTCGTAATGAGATTCGCACACAGTTCGCTAGTAGGTTACTGAAGTTTTACTATATTAGCTTAGAGCAAGCGACTTCGTACTTAACTTCTCCAGTATATTAGTTGAAGTGATGAAAACTAATACGAGAAGGTGGGTAGTTATAAAACACTTCTGTCTATAAATAGCTTATTATTTGTAAAACCAACCTGATTAACCTAAAATGTAGTCATTCAAATTAGTTTAAACCCAAAGTTAACCTAAATTAATTTAATATAAAAGTATAATAATAATAATATAATTTATTTACCAAAAAATTTCAAATAACATTTTTAAACAACATACTGGCCTCAATAATTATACAAACACAATAGTTTACCCTAGCAGTTGTTGAACCTCAGATGCCTAAGCTAGGCGTATGCCTGTAATATAGGCATCTGCGCTTCCCCTTGAATTTAAATAATATTTATAATGTATGTATTATCATAGAAAGTAAATTAATGTTTCATATAAAGTTTACATGTATATTATTTATTTAAGATATGAGATTAACAAAAAATAATAATGTGATTGGAATTTATTATATGGTTTATACACTAATAATGATTATTAGTTGGAGTAGTTATTAAATATTATTATTATTAGTGACCATTAATTTAAACTTCATTAATAATTATCAATTATGTTAATTTAATTGTAATGAAGGAGTTAAGTAAAGATAGAACCCATGAGTGTGTGTGCGTGTGTGTATACATATGTGTGTGTTTATGAGTATACCCAACATAAAAAAAAATCTCCGCATTGGTGTCGCTGTTCCGTCGCTCCCGACCTGTATAGGCCAGTTATAATACTCTTTGTTCCCGACTGCCTTGTCTCTCGCCTGAAGTTCGTCTGCACGCCTTTGACGTAAAAAATGGCGGCGGCCATTCAGCGATCAGTGGCAACTTCACTCTGGTTGGCCATAGAGCACGGTGTGGCCAACAATGAAGTTTAGCTTGATTTTCAGATTCCAAAGAAATGGCTATTCAAGGTTTTCAAATCCATTCCGAGCTAAATACAGTTAAACCTCAGTTAACAATATTAATTTGACATTTGAAGTCCATCCGATTACCTTTGAGTTAGAAAATTAAGCCGCGGGTCCCAACCGAATTGGTATGAACGAGTGTGTACCTATTTACTTAAATACAATATTTAGGGTCTAAAACTGGGCGTCTCGAGTCGTTTTCACTTACAAATAATAAATAAATAAATTCACCCAATGATCACATACATGGATTCTCACCCCTACTCAATGACAGTTTCAAACAGGAAGACGAGTGACGAGCTAATATTGTAATCTACAAGATTGGGCTCGCTGCGGCACAGAATACATAACAGTTTCATAGACCGGCTACGACTCAACGGCGGCGGCGGCGGCGCACGTATGATTCCGAAACTCTGACTACACAAGTAGGCAGTGTGTATAACAAGGATGGGTAGAGGTGCCAATCAATACGTGCGAGCGAGATGTAACTAAACCTCTATCGAATAATATCGTGTCTCTCACTTCTATTTCCATTGGCTAACTCGCTCTCACAAATATGGTGGAACAAGAATCTTGAGAAGGTCCATCTTTGAAACTGAGTCCCTCGTTTTCCTCTGTACGAAACTTTCATTGCCCCTACTATGTCTATTCCTTGTATCTAGGGAACCAGGGAGCCTACTCCGAGTTACTTTCGTTCGTTCGTTCGTGCGGACGAAAAGAGACACTCTTATGACTGTTGCATAGCGCTTCATCCGACAGAACGAAGATCGTAATTACTTTTTCAGAGTACAGGCCCTGGAACTACTAGGACCATAGTCCCAAAACACCCAGGCACGAAACAAATGCTTGCGCTTTTGTTTTCGGTGCACAAACATTTGTCCCGTCGCGGAAATCCAAGTCGCAGTCTCATGGGTGAATGAGATTTGAAACAACCCGCCCAACCACTGTAGTCACAAAATAGTCTATATTTTGTGCTGTAGTGGTGTACCACAAAGGCTGAGTTAAACTTAAATCTTTTCACTTTGACCTACTAGCAGAAGTCAAACACAAGACAATAATTAACAACATTCTATAATAAGGTTTGTCTTGGTAAGTCGCCGTCAGAGATCCTCATTTATCAGAGGGCCAGCCCTCAGGGCTAATGCGGAGTGACGCGTGACGTGTCGCCGCGTGACGTGACGCCGCGTGACGTGTCGCCCTATGGAGTGCTGTACTCTGAAGCATTATCTGATTTGAGGGAAGCTCTGAGGTTTAAATGGCTTAATGATAAATTGGGTATTTTTGTGTTTTGTATGAGAGACGATGAATCGCTCTTATGCTTTTCTTTTTCAAACAAAACTAAATACGTATCAAGAGTGTTGTGCTCTCTTTCTCACAGAATATTAGCGTGTTTTGTCTCCTGCATTTGCAGCTAAAGTACTGTAATACTATAAGAATAATATTTAAAGGCTAACAAAAGCTGTATTGCCCCAGATTCAAAGAAAGATAGGCAGGCTAGCTCTTTAGCTCCATGATATCAAAACATCTAGTTTGATGCCCGTACTCGTGGTAGGTCACACTTATGCGGGAGGTTGTCTGGGTAGGTACCACAGTTTTGCCAGTTATTCTGCCGCAAAGCAGTAGTGCGCATACTGTATTCTGGTTTAAAGTGCATAGTAGCCAGCGAAATTACCGGGCATATGAGACTTAATACCTGATTTCTCGGGGCAATGAGCGCAATGCAGTGCTACGCAGTGCTTTTTATGGTATTAAAAGTTCTGGGTAGCACTGCAATTGTTATGGGCAAGCATGGCGCTTACCATCAGGTGAACGACTTGCTGGCTACGGAACGACTAGTGTCAACACACAGTTTAAAAAAAACCCATAGATTCAAGCGTAGGCGTACATGTTTAGAAAAATTTACATTGCATCTCTACTATTCTTTACACACTACATATGCTTGATGAAAATCAAACCCCAAACCTCGTTCTATGAACCTGCTTACTTAATCACAACACGAAAAGGCTGCCAAAATGAAATGCCTTCAGAGTTCAAGGTTATTCTTGTAATCAAAATAATTACCAAATTAACTCGACAACGGTTGTTGTATGTCAATCTATGTCACGCGAGAGCGCTCCTGCCGCATCACGCGCGCCGACTCGGTCACGTGAATAATGAAGGACGCCATCTTAGATTTATTTGAGAGGAACGCCGTTTCATTGCTTTGTCATGATAAGATGTTTAATAAATCTTTAATTAAATACTAATTCATTATATTACCACAGTATAAGGTACCCTTATATAAATTTGCAAAGCAGTTATTTTATAGTCTTTCGAAGTATTATACTATTTTTAAGCTATTGCATAGCTTCTATCGCGGGCCTTGAGCGTGGAGACCGAATCCAGAAATTCCGTAACGAAAATAACCTAACACCCGCCACCCCGAATGCTATGCAATAATAGCTTTATCGCGGCAGTCTCCGAGTGCCACACGTCTTTTTTTTAGATTATTATAGAGCGAATCACCGTTTTTATTTGTTCTGTTTGGTGTACTGCCCTTTGGTCAAAATATTTTTAGTCAAATTTCACTTCCCAAAAAGCTTATCGCCTTAGTTTCATTTCCCAAATAAGTCTTTAGCAAATTTACATTTTATTCACTTGGTCAAATTATCATTTGGCATCATTTTATAATGACCAGTTCAGGGCAAAGTCATACATAAGTACGACGACGAGCGAAATGAGGAGTGTTAGGTTACTGGTGCACCACTACGCGTGAGCCAAGCGAGCGGAGCGAGCGTACCGCGGCAGCGGCCGGCGATGCGCCAGAAGAAAATAAGCCAAATTCATATTTATGTGTGACGACGAACAAACCGCGGAATGTAGTTAACAATTTGAAATATATCCATTATTTATTAAACAATTACTTGCCAAAAAAGTTTAGCTAACTGAAAAATTGCGATAGGTTGATTTGACAATTTTTTTATGCCAAATGAAAATTTGCGAAAAATAGTTTGTGATGTGATATTTTGGGAGAAGTTTTGCCCATACATTAGTAAACCGTTCTCTTCATTAATACTTTACACCGTAAAGTATTTACAGCATTCTGAAAAATATCTGATATTTTTCTGCGATCGCCTACTTTTTTATATTGTGTGAACATAAATCCAAGTAAAAATTAAACTATCAAATTAACTTGCCACAGTTGTAATATGTCATGTCAATCCGTGTCACGCGAGAGCGCCGCTGCTTCGTTACGCGCGCCTTTTGGTCACGTGATTAATGACGCAGCCATCTTGGATTCACTTGAAGAAGGGACGCTGTTTCCGCTGCTTTATCATTGTAAGATTGTTTAATTAAGTTTAAAAATATTTACGAGAAAGACAGATGGTATCCAGTCTAGTGATATTAGGCTAAATGTATTGAGCCAAATTTAGTGATTTTTGGTCAAAAGTCATTCTAAGATACTATAGCAAAATGAAAACTTGCTAGATGCGGAATGAACTATTATTGTTATATAATGTTGGAATAATTAGCATTCGCAGTATACATGGGCTGCTAAATTTATATAAGCATTAATCAAATTAATTGTACTTGCGAAATTCGATGAATGCTAAAATTCTTCGTAATGTAATTGTATTGTATGTACAATACAATACAATAATACTTTATTGATCACCAAAACAGGAAACAGAAGTTTATAGTTACAAATAATAGTGGTAGAACAATGGGCGGCCTTATCGCTATGTGCAATTTCTTACAGGCAACCTTTGGATGGACAGGAATAAATGGTAAAAATTTGCGGTCAGTTGGTGTATGAAGTAATTACCTAATATAAAAGATATAATTTAGTTAATACAAAACTTCAAAAATATAATAGTAAAGACATAATAATACATACAAACAAAATGATACATATGTATGTAATTCACAATGTAATTCAATAAATGGTTTTTCTTTCTTTTCTTTTCATCGTTAAGCACGCGACGTACAGCAAAGTGCGTGCACCTTCATTCCCGCATATATACGAACTGCAGCGGTCTTCTAATGCTAACGATTGCGAATTGCTATTACGATGCTAATTGCATATATATATAAATTTTGCGTTAAACATTGCATTAAACAAATGCAAAATTTTATATTAGCAATTAGCGTCACAATAGCAAGTTGCATGCTAACGAGCAAGCTAATGAAATTAATGAAAAATAGCAATAATTTCCATTACTGATGTAGAATATTGAAGTCAGCAATAACCTGGATGTTTCCAGACCGACGATAAACGCTTCCTTCAGGTAGGCCATTAGTCAGTAGGATTGTGTCTCAAGCAAATAAAATACCAACAACGTTTTTAAAGTTAATAATATTGTACTTTATATTTTCAGCTTACAGTTCTAATTACCTCGTAACAGTGGCCTCACGCCTAGGAGCCACAAAGTAAACCCAAGAAACAATAAAGGTACAGTTAATGGCCACTAGCAAAGGATTTAATCAAAAAACGCGCGGCGTCTGTCAGAGCTATTAAAAACGAAAAGCTTTAATATCAAAGCACATTACGTTGTTATTGCATTAAGCTTAGGGACACACGGTTCTGAAAATTGGCAAACTGAGTTGCAACTTTCCTTAGCAATTTTTGAATTCCGTTCTTGGAAACTTTACTTTCTCTCTCTCATCGATCGTATCGGGGTGATGAGCGCAATGCAGACGTACGCAGTGCATTTTATGGTATTAAATGTTGTAGGTGCCACTGCAATTGTACTGGGCAGGCGTGGTGCTTACCATCAAGCAAACGACTTGCTCGCCTCATCACTCAGTGCTATAAAAAAAAACAACGCCCCGCGGTTTTCCGAGGTAAAAGTGTAGGATATGTCCTTTGCCAGGTCCCGAAAAACCTACATACCAAATTTCATCGAAATCCGTTCAGTTGTTTTTACGTGAGTAACAAAAATACTATCGACATATAACAATCCATCCATCCATCCATCCAT
This sequence comes from Petrophora chlorosata, assembly GCA_951640565.1. NCBI lineage: Eukaryota > Metazoa > Arthropoda > Insecta > Lepidoptera > Geometridae > Petrophora > Petrophora chlorosata. The sequence continues at coordinate 3,445,139 of OX621196.1, read as the reverse complement.
CCATCCTTACAAACTTTCGCGTTTATAATTTCAGTTAGATTAATATTATAGGAAGATCTTTCTTAATCCTATCTTTTTATATTATCCCTGTTCTCTTAACTTACCCATGACAAAATCGCTCACTATTATTGGTAGAAAAGTAACCAATAAAGCCATTTCACCAATGTCTACTTAACTCGAAACGCATGTGTAGCACATGTCACGCTCGGCATATCAAACGCGTAGTGAAAACTGACCGATTAAATGGCGCTTACGCCGTTCACACACGAGTCACCCTCGTAAGGCAATAAAGATTATGGCTTACGTGTTACGTTATAACGGAGTGCCTGGGGCTGCCTGGAGTGCCACGGCATTCAGTTGATATTTGGGATCGAACCTACGGCCGATCCTACGGGAAGCGGGGACTCGTGTAAATGAGACTCTTAATGTCAACGTACATGGTTGTTTATTATCTATATCTTATTATACAACATTACATAACGTGCTTAGCTAATTACTACTATACGGCTTATTACTACTGCGCGGCCGGGTCGCCTCTTGCGGCGCGGCGCGACTACGGTACGGGACGGTAACCCACGGCGGGTTCGGGATCGCGACGATCTCGCGCTGTACGGGCGGCGGTGAAGGTGGGCTATCCCCGACCGGCAACTGCGGTCGGTTATAGCGACCCTCGGGTTAGTAATCTAGATACCTAGCAGGCCCGCGACCTTTCGGTTTAGCCAATCGGCGCGGGAACCAGCGGCGGGACGGTACTAGCTACTCGGGAGAACACCTATCACGATCAGGTCCAAACCATGAGACCGCGGAGGTGCACTCGGCAGAACGAAGAACGAGTAGGAACTCGGATGAGCCTACCCACCCGCTCAATCGTCCAAACTATCAGCCAGGGTTGCGCGACCAGGGAGAACCATGAGGCCGCACGAACCCTTTGCCCTAACCAGGCGCCTGCGACCCGGAGGAAACCAGGCCGCCGAACACCCGGGGTTGGGGGGCAGTGACACAACGCGGGAGCGCTCGGTTTGCTATCCAGATTCAATGCACGACCAGGGAGAACCATGAGGCCGCGCAAGAGAACCTTTCAGCTTCGGAGCTGGCCCGCGAGTGTGTCTGCTACTGGACGCTCGCCGCCTTATATACAGTCGCGCGGCGCGCGTGGTGTGCGTGCGTGTCTTGATGCGCGCGGCGGACTGCAGCGGGGAGCTGCGGGGGGGAACGGTACGCCTGTGTGCGTTAGTCGCTCCGTGGCGGGCGCCGCTGCCGGTCGTATGCGCAGCTGCGGCTGGCGGTGCTCGTCACACTCCCCCTTCTCTTCTGAAGACTTTTACCTGTAAAAGTCGCATGTTAAATCTTGCTTGTGGTATCGCAAATACTTGCGGCTGTGTCCTGTCCATCAGTCAGGCCTTGTTTTATTATCTTGTATACGTGTCGGAGAAACAAAATGTTATTAATTACTTTGCAACTAATCGGCTTGAAAAGTAACGGGTACCTTTTAACGATTTAGGTACATACAAAACATTGTGTTAGTTATATTAACTTGCAATTATTTACTTTAATAATCAAAACAAATCTATCGTTATTTAACATTGTTTACCTTGCCGCAAATATACTCGGAAGGTAATGCATGAACATATGATCGATTGCGGTAGGTACACATAACTTGTTTACCTGTGCACCTATTACTTTGTTGTACCGGTTTGGCTTCGGCACGACACGGCGGCGGGTGCATAAAAGACTTACTACCTTTTATATTACGTTATAATATGATAAATACCTACTAGGTTAATATCTTGTACAACTTTGCGGTTTTTCTATTACCGCTAACTTGACGGGTTTCGGTATTCTTGTACTATTGCTAAGATAAATTATATTCATTGTACTTGCACTGGAGTAATGAAACAATTCACTTAACATATTATGATTATTTAATAACACTTAAATTAACTTTGAAATATATTATTAATTAAATTAAGTTTTTTTATATCTTGCTAGGCGGGTCACGCCTTTTTTGTGGCCCCGCATCCTCTTCTTCCCCGTCCGTTTCTTTTTCTTCTTCCCCTCTTCTTCCTGCTGTCTTGGTGGGGCGTTGGGTAGACCTGTTTCTCGTGTTTTTTGTTCTGCCTCCGGCGAGTACCAGCCGAGACTTAGGTCCCCGTCCGCGAAGATGGACAAGCACTCAGAGTCCGGGCGTTCCATATCTTCCAGCACCTGAGATACCCAGGCGCTCTCCGCCTGGGGTAGGGTGTCCTGTTCTGTCTCGCCTTCTGAGGTTAAATCTATTGTCTCTTCGTGCGACAAGCCGGTGACGTGCACCTGTTTATTCTACAGTATTCGTATGTTGGGTGCTATGTTTGTCCCCTCGTATATCATTCCTGGTCTCATAATATTATGTTCAGCCATTTTTCTTGTTTTTGCTCCTGACGTGTCTAATTCCCGTTAATTTGTGACGTACTCGTGTCGTACCTTTCGTTTTTATCATATTTTTCTTTTTCTAGTTGAGGGTATGCCGAACCTTTACTTGATTTTTTTTTTGTTCGATTTGGTTTCGCACGGTATGTGCATTCCGTCTGTTTCAAGAGTGACGGTTTTCGTGGGCATGTTTGCTACAGCGAGAGCATTTATTCTTGCATGAACTTTTTCAAATCTTTTATGTGTGCGGTCCGTGTTTTACGTGAATTATTTTGGTCCTGTAACACATATATCACGGGTGATTTTTGTTCTATTATTTTATACGGTCCTGAGTACTTTGGTGCTAGTTTCGCACAGAAACTTTTATTCGCGTCTGATAGCGGGAAGTCTCTTTTTAGTACTAGGTCATTTATATTCGGCTTCCATTCCCTTTTTTGTTTATCGTAATGGTGTTTTTGCTGTACTGATGCCTTGTTTTGGTATATTTTAACCAAGTCGTATAGTTCCTCTATTTTTGTCTTCTCGTTTATGGAAGGCGTGGGAAACCTGTTTCGATCGCCGGGAATCCTTAGTTCTTGTCCACATATTAAGAATGCGGGTGTGTATCTCGTGGACTCTTGCCTTGATGTGTTAATCGCAAAGTTGAGTTCTGATAGATACTGGTCCCATTTCTTGTGATTGTTCGATATGTAGGCTGCGATCATTGTTTCTAATGTCCTATTGACACGTTCGGTCGGATTACTCTGCGGTGTGTACGGTGCTGTCAGGCGGTGATCAATACCATATTTCTGTAACTCGTTACTGAATTGTTTACTTGTAAACTGTTTCGCGTTATCGGTTAATAAAGTTTTTGGGCAGCCGTAACGCATTACGATGCACTCTTTTAGTGCTTTTGAGATAGTGTTAGTCGTTGCCGTTCTAAGTGGTCGTATCTCCGTCCACTTTGAGAACTTGTCGTGGAACACTATTATCCAGTTGTAACCATTTGACGACCGGGGTAAAGGTCCAATTAAGTCTGTTGAGACTATTTGCCATGGCTCCTCAGCGTTTCGTATATGCATCAAGCCCGGTCTCTTTTCTTGAGATGGTTTATGTGTCTGGCATGTGATGCATTTTCTTACGTATTTTGCCACGTCTCTGAACATTCCTGGCCAGTAATATCTCTGGGCGACTCTCGTTAGAGTTTTTGAAGTTCCGAGGTGTCCGGCGTTCGGTTCATCATGGTTTTCTCTTAGGATTATTTCTCTTTCTTGTTTCGGTACGCACAGTTTCCATTCTGATTCTGGCTGTAATTTAACGCCGTATGCTGAATTTGTAATTCTCCTATATAACTTGTTTTCTTTTATCTGGTAGTCTTCATGTTTCTCTGGATTTTTATGAATTTCTCTTAATTTCTTGTCATACCAATCTCCTTCTTCCGAGTCAGTCGTACATATGGGTTTCCGGGATAGTTCGTCCGCTACCACATTTTGCTTGTCATTTCTGTATATTATATCGAAGTCGTCTTGTTTATGTTCGATCCACGTATTACCTTTCGGGCAATTATTGTTTCTCTCAAATTCCTCTTTCAGCATTTCCTTGATTTGTTGGCGCTCGTGAGGAGTCAACGAGTCATTCTTATTTTCTTCCTTTTCTGGAGTCGCACTTGCTTGTATGGAATTTGCTGTCCGTTTTTCTTTTGTTTTCTTTTTCCATTGTATTTCCATGCCTATTTCTTTGAGTATGTCCATACCTATTATGGCTTCAGATGCCCGTGGTATAAGGTACATGATGCGTTTGATTTTTTCTCCGTTAATTTCTATATTTAAGTTCAACGCTTTATGGACACTGGTTTTTGAACCATCAGCCATTGTTATTTCTCTGCCTTTTGTTTCGATCCTGGTTGTATCACTTATGCAGCGTTTGTAGATTTCATTGTTTATGTACGACCTGTTGGATCCTGTATCTATTAACGCTCTGAATGAATATCCTTCTATCTTTATATCTATGAATTGTCTGTTATCTTCACTGATTTTTTCTGTTGCGGTTGACGCTTTTATAGGTTTTCTGTTAGCATTTGACATACAACAATCCCTGCTCATCTTCCCTATTTTCCCACACGTGTTACAAAATATTATTTTATTGTTCTTGCATTCTTTGTACGAGTGTCCTGTTCTACCGCAACTCCAGCAGCATTCTTTCGTGTCGTAGTTTCTCATATACCTCGGTTTATTTTCATTATTCTCCGCTCCTGTGCTTGATTTATTCTCGTTTTTATTTGCCTGTTGCTGGCTAGGTCCCGGTTGTACTTCTTTTCTGAATGTGCTTCCTCTGTATCTTTCTTTTGATATGTGTTCGTATTCTGCTGTAAGGAGTATAAGTTCCTTTAATTTTGTAAACTCTTGTCTTTTTATATAATACTTATACTTCGGGTTCATATTTTCATAAATTCGCTCTAGTTTATCGGTTTCTGGCATTTTCCCATACCTGCGGATTAATGTTTGTATTTCGGTCAGATATTCTACGAAAGTTTGCCGGTAGTCTTGCTTCTTTGCTATTATCTTTTCCAGCAAATTCTCTTCGTACTTCTTGGGAACGAAATATAACTTAAAGTCGTCTGTGAATTCTTTCCATGTCTTCCATGCAGTACTATTATTTCGGTACCACAATAACGCTTTACCTTTTAGGCAGAATGGTAGTACTTGTACTAGGTGGTCCACGTTCTCGTCGCCTACCTGTGCTACTTCTCCTAGTCTTTCCAAAAACTCAATGGCATCGTCTGTGGTATCAAAAGTGACATTTAAGCTTCTTACCGTCTTCAAGACTTCCTTTACTACTTGATCGGAATTTGTTTTATTTTTGCTACTATTAGCCATGATTGTTTCTTTCAGGTTTTTGTCGCCCTTTGAAACGTCTGCTGTCGGGTCCTGGAATTCGTCGTCACTTGACATTCCAGTCCGTTCTGGTATTTCAGTGGTTCCTTCTTGTTCCACTTCTTCTTGTTTTATATAATCAGAGAGGTTTCTTCTTAGGATCTCTACTCTTAGACCTTGAGTTGGTAATCCTCTGTTTCTTGATTCCTCTATTAATTCTTCTTTACTCAGCTTATATACCCAGGATGTGGGCATTTGCTATCTTACTTCTTAACCTGGTTGGTCGCTAAAATATAACTATATGCCACTATATAATCGAGTCCCCCGTAATGTGAGTTTTTTCATTGGGCGCCAAAATATAACTATACGCCACTATATAATCGAGTCCCCCATAATGTGAGTTTTTTCGTTGGGCGCCAAAATATAACGGAGTGCCTGGGGCTGCCTGGAGTGCCACGGCATTCAGTTGATATTTGGGATCGAACCTACGGCCGATCCTACGGGAAGCGGGGACTCGTGTAAATGAGACTCTTAATGTCAACGTACATGGTTGTTTATTATCTATATCTTATTATACAACATTACATAACGTGCTTAGCTAATTACTACTATACGGCTTATTACTACTGCGCGGCCGGGTCGCCTCTTGCGGCGCGGCGCGACTACGGTACGGGACGGTAACCCACGGCGGGTTCGGGATCGCGACGATCTCGCGCTGTACGGGCGGCGGTGAAGGTGGGCTATCCCCGACCGGCAACTGCGGTCGGTTATAGCGACCCTCGGGTTAGTAATCTAGATACCTAGCAGGCCCGCGACCTTTCGGTTTAGCCAATCGGCGCGGGAACCAGCGGCGGGACGGTACTAGCTACTCGGGAGAACACCTATCACGATCAGGTCCAAACCATGAGACCGCGGAGGTGCACTCGGCAGAACGAAGAACGAGTAGGAACTCGGATGAGCCTACCCACCCGCTCAATCGTCCAAACTATCAGCCAGGGTTGCGCGACCAGGGAGAACCATGAGGCCGCACGAACCCTTTGCCCTAACCAGGCGCCTGCGACCCGGAGGAAACCAGGCCGCCGAACACCCGGGGTTGGGGGGCAGTGACACAACGCGGGAACGCTCGGTTTGCTATCCAGATTCAATGCACGACCAGGGAGAACCATGAGGCCGCGCAAGAGAACCTTTCAGCTTCGGAGCTGGCCCGCGAGTGTGTCTGCTACTGGACGCTCGCCGCCTTATATACAGTCGCGCGGCGCGCGTGGTGTGCGTGCGTGTCTTGATGCGCGCGGCGGACTGCAGCGGGGAGCTGCGGGGGGGAACGGTACGCCTGTGTGCGTTAGTCGCTCCGTGGCGGGCGCCGCTGCCGGTCGTATGCGCAGCTGCGGCTGGCGGTGCTCGTCACAACGTCAATCCAAGAACGAAACATTTAGAATAAGAAAATAGTTGTGTAAAATACTTGTTTTCAAAACAAGCTTAGGGAAAATATAAAATTAAATATATCTTACAAAACAAATTTATTCTTTTTTGGGTATCTTAAATTTTGAGTAAATGTTTTAGGTGTTTTACTAAATACAAAATTAAAGAATAGTCAACAAAATAACCCAACATATTTAATCATGCAAGTTCAAGGCAAATGTAAATTCAAGGTAAATGTACATTTATAAATTGAACGTTATTATCACTACTACTAGCTGACCGATGACCGACCTTGTCCTGTTCAGACAAAAATAAAAAAATAAACATTATTTTTTCCGGATTTCCCAATTTTCCGAGCAACATTTCCTATTTTTCTTTCAATAATAACCTAATTAGAACAAAAAAAATATTAAAATAAAAACTACTCATCGGTCCCAACGAACATCATTTATAATATATTTATTAAAATTCAGATATAATTAAAATTCAGATACTCGGAGACTGCCGCTAAAGCTATTGCATAGCATTCGGAGTTGGGGGTGTTAGGTTATTTTCGTTACGGAATTTCTGGATTCGGTCTCCACGCTCAAGGCCCGCGATAGAAGCTATGCAATAGCTTAAAATCTGTTCAGTAGTTTTTGTGTGATTGAATAACAAACATCGATCCATCCTCACAAACGCAATAATAATATTAGCGAAATAATATGCTGATTTAATTGTGTACCTTCTTTTCTCCATTCCCTTATCCTAACATCAGAAATATTGTCGGTAATAAACAGTGTGAGGACAGAAATATTATCAGAAAAGAAATATTGCGTGCGGCTTGTATCGTTCTTTTGCCGCGACTTGTGACATTTTTATTTCTGCGCAAATGTTATTATTTGATTTGAACATTAATCAATGTTATCGAGATTGTATGCTTCGATAACAGCGGTAAAGCTTGTCAACTGCCAGAGAAGAACCAACTTCATTACTATTTAACCGACTTCAAAAAAGGAGGAGGTTCTCTGTTCGATTGTATTTTTTTTTTATGTTTGTTACCTCAGAACTCCGTCATTTATGAACCGATTTGAAAAACTCTTTTTGCGTCGGGTTCAGTATAGCTACGAAGTGGTCCCATATAAATTTCATCGATATATGACCTTGGACTTCGAAGATACATTGAAGTCGGTTTTTGATTTTTTCTAAAAATTAATTATTATTTATGATATAAATTAACGTGGTTTCGTGGTGGGGTGGTTTGTGTTCACATCTGGCATCTATGTTTCCGGATAGCTATAATCTGGGTGTCTTTAAAACAAGAGTTAACAGGTTTTTCTAGGCGAGCGTGCTACTTCTTCGATCGCATCGTCACTTAACAGGTGAGATAGCGGTCAAACGCAAGCAATTATTATGCAATAAATAATAAAAATAAAAAACATTGTTAATATTAATTTGCGGGTGACACTCTCGTTTAAGTTGGAGTAGTCCAACTATAGTTTTAACCACATCCAGTGGTATTTTTCAAGGCGAGTGCGGAACGCTCGCGAACGCGTCGCGCCTCGCACTGCGGACTGCTGCACGCTCTGTTGGACTACTCCAAGTTAAACATGATTTGTATTCTGTGGTGTAACCCGTAAATTATTTATTATAAATAACTTCATAATTATGTCGTAATAGCTAAGTCCCGCGGTTTCATCCGCGCTTTCCCGGGTTAAAAGTAGCTTATGTCCTAAAGTACCTCCCAAATTTCATCAAATTCCGTTCAATAGTTTTGCGTGATTAAGTAACAAACATCCATCCTCACGAATTTTCGCATTCATAATATTTTAGTAGGATAGGATAATCAAGCAGTAATGTGCAAGCATTATTGTATTCCGGTTTGAAGGGCATTGCAGCCAGCGAAATTACTGGGCATATGAGACTTAATATCTGATGTCTCTGGGTGATAAGCGCAATGCAGTGCGACGCAGTGCTTTTTATTATTTTAAAAATTTCGGGTGGCTTTGCAATTGTTATGGGCAGGCGTGGCTCTTATCATCAGGTGAACGACCAGCTCGTCACAGTAACAGTCACAGTAATGCTTGCACACTACTGCTTGGCGGCAGAATAACAAATAAAATACAGTTTGTAAGGCTATAGGTACGTACCATTTTTGTTGTTCTAGTTGTTCTACATTTCAGCCGAACTAGGACAGCATCGGATTTAAAATCGCATGAGTTCACGTGCCTATTATAATGCTTCGATTATTTTTACACAGCTCTGGGATTGCTGTCGTGACTCTGTAGAATATAGTAGGCACAAGATAGGCTTAGGAAAGGGGGAGTACCGACAAGGTCGGCACGCGACTTGGGTAGAGGCACCATGTGTTGATTTGAAACTATGATACAGGATACCGGGCCAGCGATACGAATTTAAATTTTTGAGCGCTGGGTTAAACTGAGACAGCCTTTAAAATTTTCATTCGTTTTTTGAATAAAGAATTTTGTGAGTGCTTAGGCAAATTTTAAAGCTCTATAATAATTTGTGGTGTCCTATATATACATACACGGTAGTGCAAGTTAAAAGTTTATTTCTATAAATAATTAACTCTCGAGAACGTTTAAAGATATATTTAGACATTAGACCCTCGTACAAAGTATAGTGTGTATTAACGAGTTTTTCAATAACCAAACAAAGTGACAAATTCAAGAAATAATCTAAGAACCGCGCTTTTTGAGGTTAGATCGGCATTGCATGCAAATGGGTTTAGAATGCATTTTCATGGAGTTGTGAGCTACCCTGAAACTTTCAGCCGGATAGCTATTCAGGAAGTGCTCAAAATTCAAGTTGCAAGACTTGCAAGATTCCAGCTGAATGACAGACAGACAGACAGACAGACATACAAGAAAGTGACTTAATAAAAAAGTGGTAATAAAATGATGCACAGCAACTTGTCGAAAGCTTAAATAGAAACAGAACTTAAAAAACATAAATTATTTTTCAAAAAAAACTAAACCGACTTCAAAACCACAAATGGCACTCAAAAGTAAAAAATAAATTAATATAATTATCATAAGCGCTACCCACTCATATATTTGAAGTCGGTGCCAGCCAAGTCTAATAGGTAGTAGATAAATACTATGTGTATAGTAAGTACTACTTGTAGGTAAAATTTATCTACTACCTATTAGACTTGGCTGGCACCGACTATACTAAACTAATACTATGTATATAGTAAGTACTACTTGTAGGTTGTATTTATCTACTACCTATTAGACTTGGCTGGCACCGACTTCAAATATATGAGTGGGTAGCGCTTATGATAATTATATTAATTTATTTTTTACTTTTGAGTGCCATTTGTGGTTTTGAAGTCGGTTTAGTTTTTTTTGAAAAATAATTTATTTTAGCCTTTTTAGTGAAAAACAAGTTTTAATTAAATTAATTCAAAAAGTTTTTAAAGACAAGCTTTTATGATCTAGAAGCCACATCATGACGAAGTTTAAAACGGGCTATCACAATTAAATGCATGTACAAAAAAATTTCATGTCTGTCCTATTCAGTTGTCAGTGTGTTGAGGAGTTCCCTCGCCGAAAGTCAATCCTGGGTGTATCTGCCATGTCATGATGGAATTTAGAACAGGCTATTATGGTTAAATCCATTTACGAAATGTTGTGTCTGTACTATTCACCGTTGAGGAGTTCCCTCACCGGAAGTCAACCCTGGGTGAAGCAGGTGAAGCAGTCGAATACAAACCTCCACCTTTAGAAAGTTGGTTACGAAAAAAACAAGAACCGACTTGAAGATTAAACTTATATATTTTTGTTTTTGCTATTTTTTTCAAAAACTACTGAATGAATTTCGATAAAATTTATATGGGACCACCTTTGAAGTATTACCTACCAATCAAAAAAAGAATCATTGAAATCAATGCATAATTGGCGGAGTAATCGCGTAACAAACACACAAAAAAAAAAAAACAACCGTCGAATTGTAAACCTCCTCCTTTTTGAAGTCGGTTAAAAATAGTGACGGTTGCATACCCATACCTCCATCAAGCACTACATTGCAGGCGGCGAGGGGTTACGGAGATGTAGAGCGACGTATGCTTCCTCTAATATGTATTAAGCTGGGCGGTCACAGTCCATAAACTACAGGGGACCACCCTCGAAAGAGCTGTGATCGATCTCGGTAAAAAAAAATTTGCAAAAGGGCAAACATATGTGGCACTAAGTCGTGTCAGAAGTTTAGAAGGCATCGTTTTGTCAGATTTGGACGCCAACAAATTATTAATTCGACCACACGACGACAGAGCGAAAAACGAGATAACGAGGCTACGAAATCTGCCCTCTGACAATTAAGGCCACACATAGAAACACACCTGCTCCTTTTTTAAACTTTAAAAATAATATTCTAAATTGGTTTATAAATGACGAAGTTCTGTGATAACAAACATAATAAGAAAAAAAACTCCTTTTATTAATTAGTCGGACCACAATGCGACGATTCTGAAAGTACATTCATTCAAATAAAAATAGAATTTTCCAAATCGGTTCATAAATGACAAAGTTCTGAGGTACCAAAATAAAATATTTATACTCCTCCTATTTTAATTCGAAGTCAGTTAATAATGGGACCAATCTAGAAGTATATCCTTACTAATAAAATAAGAATTTTCCAAATCAGCTTGACGAAGTTCTAAGTTAACAAACATAAAAAATATACTCCTCCTTTTTGTAGTCGGTTAATGATGGGACCAATTTGGAAGTATGTCCTTTCAAATAAACAAAGAATTTTCCAAATCGGTCCATAAATGACTAAGTTCTGAGGTAACAAACATAAAAAAAAAAAAAAAAAAAAAAAAAACAACCGAATAGAGAACCTCCTCCTTTTTTGAAGTCGGTTAAAAATAGTGCAATTTTTCTTCACGCAGAACGTCTTACCATTATCGCATATATAAATAAACGTCTGAAAGCCTTACAATACCACTATGCCTACCCAAATAGCACGTAAGCTTGCTGCAAGATTGTTTTTTGCACACTAATTTGATACGTCAAGTTTGTTGCGGCAATGGAATGCAAGCTTGCTGCAAGCTTGTTTTTCCTTTGATATGTCTAACACATGTAGTTCCAAAATCATAACTAGATGGCGTTGGCGTCGAGATAGCCCAGTGGCAAGATTCTTCGCTGATTTGCTAGATGTGAAACAGAACAAACGCTTGATACGTTAAGATCAGGAGATTTAACACTAATTTAATTTCCTGGCTCAATATGCCTTTGCATTAAAGGTTATTTGTGCTGGATCTTATTTTAAATCAAAAGCACTTGGTTTTTTTTCCTATTGCTGCTATTGAAGTTAATAAAATCACATACGTCCAAATTCTTTTTTGTTCTTTTTTGTGACAAAATTGTGACATCTTTGTCGTGACAAACATCATGCGAGTTTGTTGCGCGGTAACTAGAAAGTTTGCCTTAAACTTGCAGCAAGTTTGCACACTTCCCATGGCAAACTTGATGCAAGTTTTCACGTTTGCTGCTTCAACATTGCTGCAAGTCTGAAACAAGTTTATATTGCTATCTGGGTACTTACACACATATACACTCATTATATACACACACATACACATACACACTTTGTGAATACACCATGGTCACCCTTTTCCCTCCAGTCCACGCCTTGATTGATCGAGATGATTCAGCTAGTCGGCTAAGGAGTGAAATAACAATTGCGTGTGTATATAAGCATTCATAATTATATAATCTGCAATGACACGCTGTTTCACCTATCGAACAAAGGGAGTGATGCTATCTTGGAGATTAAGGTAACGTTGGATTTTCATTGTACTTGGAGGTTTGAAGGGCTTTGAGGCAGGTGAAAAGGAATTGAGCTTAAGCGGAGTTATGCGGGATATTTATCTGCTTATCCGACCTCTATTTCATCTGATAGAAAGGTAAGATCATATTCGAACGCGGATCGTGCAGCTCATTGCAGACAGCAGCAGCAGACGACGTGTCGCTGCGACAGTACTTTTTTTAATATCTTGACAAGGATGAAGGAAGACGTTCCGCATGGAATGGGGTTGCCATATCCGGATGAACAGTCTCCCAGTATTTTATTTTATTACGAGCAATGTTATTAAGTGAAAGTTAAATATAGTTATGTGGTTATTTGGGTGACCAAGGGTCTCGCAGCCTATCTGACTACTGGTTTCTATGTATTTCTATGAATATATGTGTATAAATACCTTTCGCATCTAGCGATACGTCGCCCGACTTCACGGCACACCATCGCAGACGACGTGTTGCCCGACCGCAGATCAGTAGTGCACTTACAAGGGAAATCCGCTGGACTGTTAACTGGAATACGGCGCTGCTTGCCGTCTGCTGCAGCCATCTGCAGTTTGCGTTCGGAATCATGACTGGAGCGACATGACGTCACGACGTGTCGCAGCGACACGGTTGTCTGCAGTCGACTACGAAGTCGTACCTTTAATCACGTGTTCAAGTATAATTACATCCGTTCCGTTAAATGCTAAAATAAAATGTACATTTAATATTTTATGGTAACCGGAACCTACTTGACGAATGCGCCACGTCTTCGGATGTTGTTGTTTTTAGGGTCCCTATTACTAAGACTCCGCTGTCTGTCTGTCCGTCTGTCACCAAGCTGTATCTCATGAACCGTGATAGTTAGACAGTTGAAATTTTCACAGATGTATTTCTGTTGCCGCTATAACAACAAATACTAAAAAACAGAATAAAATTAATATTTATGGGAGCTCCCATACAACAGACATGATTTTTTTTGCCGTTTCTATAGATAATGGTACGGAACCCTTCGTGCGCGAGTCCAACTCTCACTTGGCCGGTTTTTATTTGACATGCTGAGATTTTATTTTACTAGTCACAACTGTTGTAGGTACACTAAAACTTTTTTCTTTAAATTGGTTGTTTTATAGTAAACAACCAATTTTAAGAATCACCCCTATCCGACTGAGAAGTGAATCAACTTAATCAATCATGACATGTGCGTGTGCGTGTGATTACAAAACGAGTGATGTTACAATAAAACAAATAAAATAAAAATACGCCCAACGATCACAAACATAGATACCTGCCACTAACTAGGATTCCCTGTATCAAGGGAACCATAAACTATGAGGACTTGTAATAATTGACGTTCATAAGTAATGAGGCAATTTCTCCACGATAAACTATATTTAATTACATAACTATAATTGGTGAATGATAGACACAAAGGAAAATGCCGCATCTTATTAACACATACAAAAATAAAATAATTACAGCAAAACGATGTACTTAATGATGTACTGGGTGTTGTGGGACCATGGTCCTCATAGTTCATCTATGTATGTTATCGTTGGGCGTTATTTATTATTTATTTAATTATTACTTATTAGATGCCAGCCGATTAGCTTAGCTGATAAGTTTGAACACCAGCGAACTCACCAGCGAAATTATTGGGCATATGACTTAATAAAGACTTAATATCTGATGTCTCGGAATGCAATGCACATGCAATGCGGATAAGCGCAATGCAGTGCTACCCAGTGCTTTTTATGATATTAAAAGTTACTTATTAAAAGTCTTAAAAGTTTCATTCCTCGGTAACATTAATAAAATATTTTATGTCATTTTGTCCTATTGGCCTATATGGTCGTTCGAGCAGACAGCAGCAGTAGCAGTGGAAGTAAGCTAAATTCTATACAATAAAATTATTTTTAACGCGAATGTCGGGTAGTTATTTTGCTAGTCACTGCTACTGTTACAATTATGTTTGAACAACCCATTGTGAAGTTTTGGTCAGCACTTCGTAATGGATCTGTCACGAACAGTACGCGCTGTACATTTAGCGCTCGTCACGCTTCTATTTGGAATTTCTTGAGCTTACGAGAGCGTATATAATTTGGTTCGTAAGTTTAGTTTTGGAAACATATAAAATGTTATTATTTTATTTATTTATTCACAAGTTACTTATATTTCAAATGGAAGGAAAGTAGGGAGGCCTTTGCCCTGCAGTGGGATGATTTAGGCTGAATATAATAATAATAATAATCTCAAACATACTGCCTATTCTCAAACAATACCTATTTAATTATTTAATGTAAAATTTACTAACTAATGTTACAGTTGCCCAAAATGTTTATTTATTTATTTATTCAAATTCAAATTACAACTATCATCACAGGAATTTCCCAATTCAATAGTTTATGTCAACATTACAATTCATTTACATCTACAATAGTCAATTATATAATTAATTTACATCTACATTTGTCAAATTTATTTTCCGTTATAATTCATTTATATTTACAATAGTCATTAATTATTTTTTTACTATTATTTATTTATTTTATGTATTCATTTGATGTCATTACAATTTCATTACAGAATTATTTCCAAAGCGAAATTGTAGTCATGCATAATATTCTAATACGTAATAACTATTACAATCAATTAAAAAGATTTTTTGCAAACACACAAACACATTCCAGGCCGATTTAATATAAGCATAGTAAAAAGTAGGTAAATAAATACTAAAATCCGAGTAACGGAATTTAAAAAAAATGTGTAGCCTGGGTATGTCACCCGGACAGTAATAACGAATCGATTGACAGCTCATTCTTCGAATATTTATTTTGTTGAAGAATATATTTTCAAGTTTCTTTTAACAAATTTGTAATCGGAATCGCGAGCAGATTAAAATAAACCCAAACACTAGTAGTTTACAATTATCCGTCAAAGGAGTTCCATTACGCACCTTCCGTCTCCATCATCAGTTGAGCCGGCTGTCACCATAATATCGCATTGCCATCGGACTATGACAAGTATACAAAATTTCAACTTCGTAGTCAAGCGGAAGTGGTACGGTGGAACATACTACAAACACACATAGAGAGCTAAAAACATAACCCTTCCTTTTAGCATTGTCTTAGTCGGGTAAAAACGCTATGTCGTTTTCCATATTCAGTTTGAAATGGTATGACATTGTATTTCTACCAGTAACTGAATAGTGTTTTGCGATATTGTTTCTCCATCTATTTTTTCGATTATAAGAAGTAGTTTTACCATTTAAAAAGCTGATATTTTGTTTAAGTTGACAAACTAGTTTTAGTTAAAAATAAACCTAAATAACGTAAACCACAATGCAACGTAAACGCTGCGTTTAGAAAATAGTAAGTGGAACCGAAGCGAGAGAAATTAAAGCAATAGAATAACTTAAAACATTTCTCGCTTCCATCCACACAGTTTAAATGGACAGACACTCTATTCTGTCGTCAAATAGGTATCCATTCTTATTATATTGATAAGAAGTATTAACGAATGCCAAGCAAAAAACTCAGACAAGGTTTTTCGGAAAGAAAAAATACGACCACCGGCTGAGACGTAAGCCCGCAACCCAATCTTCCCTCAGCGCGGGAAGCACTCTACCAATTGAGCTACGGTGGTCACCAACTCGAGCGTCGAATTTTTTCTTTCGTTATTTAGCCGTCTAATTAGTAGAGCGCTTCCCGCGCTGAGGGAAATTCTCAAAGTTTCGAAATTAATGAAGAAATCGACGTGACCTTGAAGCAAGGAATCGCCAAGTTGTCATAGTGAATAAGGGCCTAGGTTTATGACGCGTAAGATTTTACAATTCATAAATTCAGTTGGTTGCAATCAAAAATGATACCATTCAATCGCAGGCTTTCAAATAAAAAGCTTAGCAGCATTGATAGAGAGGTTTTTGTGTATAAAACCTACTGAATAAACATAATTTACTGCGAGCCTAAATCTCATGATATCCCGTCCAGTAAGCGCCCTCTATCAGCGGGAATTAAGAGATAAGGTTAACGCGCGTTGAATGTGCTAATCCTATTGACAGCCCTATTGGGAAAGGTCTTCTACACACATATTATACGTATTGGATTACGATAAGGGTGTCAATAGGCAAACAGACGTAGAACAGAGCTTACCTCTATGTCCGTGGAACTGAAAACTAAGAACTGGAAGCCGATTTGGCTGAAATGTTTAGGTATAGGCTGCGGTTGTATATATGTATATATTACAGTGAGTTAGTCCTGTGCCCGTAGGGACATTTTTTTCAAAAAATTTAGGAATGAAATTTATATTTTCTCTAAAAATTAATCGTAGTTCCTAAGAACATTAATAACTTTCTCACTGCAAAGGAAAAAAACCCAAAATTTTGCCATACCTGTATACGAGTATGTTAATATCTCTATTGTTTATTATTTTTTTATAATTTAAGAGATTATTTAATTTAATAATTAAGTAACTAAAGCCGTATATATTTTAAAAGTTCAATTTAGAATCACATTTTTTTATATTTATTGCGCATATTATACAGACGTCAACTGGTAGCCTCGGTAGTAGAGTAATTTACAATTCATAAAATACAAAATCTAATTCATAAAATATTCAGCAAAGTAAAGTAAAAATGAGTACAGATGTACCGGCGCTCCGTGACATCTCAAAGTCGGTCGTAGACAAATGCCTATAATTTTTTCCGCTGTAAATAATGTATTACAAGCAAGATAAAGGCAAAATGGGAACTCCTACCTTGTTTTAAGCCAGCCGAGCAATAAATCCACAGCGCTGGTACAGTCACTACCAATAGTAGTAGTCAGTAGACACTTAAGTTTATTTTTATTTTTTTTATTTGTTTTTATAAATTTTACAACTTTTCATAAATATCTAACACCTTACAAACCTTAAACAGGTTTGTCTTGGGTGTCGCATTCCTCTTCTATTTCTTACTTCTAAAATAGTAACATTTTAAAATAGTAGGTAGTATTGACTATAATATGTATAAAAATCATAACAATACCTGCGCTCGGGACCGCTCCAATGTAATCTTTATGACTTTATTTCCGTCCTTGTCACTCTCAGGAGTGACAAGGACGAAATGACAAATGAAATATACACGTTTGTTAGTTTTTATTCTTTTTATGTCTTGATTTTATATAATATTTTAATAATCTGTTTGTATTTATATGTATAGATGTACATTTGTTAAGATTTTATTGCGAAAGATTTCTTTTTTTTTATATATTTTTGATGTTTATAGGGTTAATTTTGTCTTTCGTTTCTTTTGGAATGTTATTAATTAATCTAGGTAAGTACAATTCCGTAAAGACGATCATTTTAAGTAGTATCTGTATTCTCTTTGGTGACGGTTTTAATAAAAAGGTATGACAGCCTTTGTGGTGTAGTAGTTGAATAAGTTGGCTCAAATCTCATACACCACTGAGGTTGCGGGTTCGATTGCCGTGACGGGACAAGTGTTCGTGCAAAGAAAAAAGCGCACGTTTTTTTGTATGGTACTGAGTGATTAGATGAGCATTTCGTTCGCCTGATGGTAAGCGCCACGCCTGCTCATAGCAATTACAGTGCTACCCAGAACTTTTTTATTTGTTTCGTGTCTGGGTGTTGTGAGACCATGGTCTTCGTAGTTCCTGGTTTCCTAGATACAGAGAATCCTAGTTAGGGGCCAGGATCTATGTATGTGATCGTTGGGAGTTATTTATTTATCTGTTTGAGGCCTTTGCCCTGCAGTGGGACGGCACTCTAAGTAATTCCCATATCTCCAAAAATAGTCCTTGCACTTATCGGGGGCTGTCTTTGATTGCATCTTCTTAATGATGCACTTAGAGACAGTCCCCGATAAGTGTTGCCCATTACATATCTAAATTAAATGCTATAAGAGGCCTCTACGTGTTGGACTCACGTCCCCGCCCAAGCCTTCCAAAGGACCGAGTGAAGGTATAACCCGTGAGAAAGAGCGACATAATAATAATAATTTGAGAGAAGCAAATTTCAAACAAGTATATTGTGACGTGGTAACAAAAAGGATACATATTTTGTTGCTGACTGTACCAGCTAACAGTTACCAAACAAATTGGCACGTCTGAAATTTTCTGAATCAACTTTTTCAATGTCCGATTTCTTGAGTGGGATTAATTTTTCGCTGTGTCGAATGTCGCTGTTTCCAGCGTAGTGATAAATGAGGTATGAAGGTTTGCTCCTTTTTGATGTTTGGTCGATTTACCTTGTAAAATTCTGGTTTTTAAAGTTATGATATAAAATAAATAAATATATACGATCACATGTATAGATTCTGGACCCTAACTAGAGTTCCCTGTATCTAGGGAACCAGGAACTACGAGGACATGACACAAATGCTTGCGCTTTTTTTCTGTACACAAACATTTGTCCTGTTGCGGGTTCGATTCCCGTGACCTCATTGCTGAATGATATTGAGCCAACCTGCCCAATCACTACTCCACACAGGCTGACAAAATAACACAATAACTCAATAAAAAATAAAGTGCGATACATATTTTAAAACTATTATACCCAATGAAAATGTTCATAAAGTCTGTAGTGTATTCCACAGTGGGATACACTACAGACAGGCGGGACGGGACATGCGGGCTGCAAGGTCGGCATGAGACCCACACATGCAGACCGTGAGGCCCGTTGTCATTCATTTTTTTTGTTATTAAGTAAGTAAGCGCTCGAAGACTTTTTTATCATAGATAACTCATTTTAAAACCGACTTCAATTATGATGTATCTCCGAATTCCAAGGTCGAATATCGATGAAATTCGAAATCGGTTTGTAAGTAACGGAGTTCTGAGTTAGCAAACATAAAAAAACAATTGGATTGAGAACCTCCTCCTTTTCCTTTTTTTATTAAGTCGCTGTTTGCAAATATGCTATATGTTAATAACCACATCTAATTTCATTTGTCTGCTTATACATTTTTTGACAGTATTCTAAGTGGATCAGCCCCCGTACCCATATGTCCCTCAAGCACCAATCGTATATCGTGTTGAGCTCAAATTAAGGTATAGCTTCACTGCGAATAATGAGATACCGACTAATTACTATCGATTCAGGCAAGAAATCGAATTAATCTCATTCATTTATACCAAAATATGATAACTAAAAGTTGAGATAAACTTAATGGGACAATAATTGGCATCATAAAATATTGTCGCAGTGAATCTATACCATAAACTGAACTCAACACGATATACGATTGGCGCTTGAGGGACATATGGGTAGGGGGGCTGTTTATACACTTACTATTATACCCTCGAAGGATTAGTATTATTTTTAACATTTCATAGGGTACATAGTACACACAAAACGTACGTAGCCTTAAATCGATAGAATTTCAACTATACTTATACGATATTTGTGTTTACAGTTTGTAAATGTACTGAAACGGATATTAAAGGAAGTAAGTGGTAACAAAACTTAAACAGATCCCAATCATTATCATATCATTTAATCATTATTATAATATTATATTATTATATTATTATAAAATAATTTAACTACCCATTCATAAGGATTTTATTACAGTTTAAAGTTTTAAACTGAATCGCCATATCTGGCCGCTATACGCTCTTTACGATCCGACGTCATTAGAAAAATGAAATATTGTTCGTTTGTTCCACAAACGTTGCAGCATAAAACTTTAATTTATAAGTTTCAAAAACAATAACCCGTTATTTATTGTCGCTCGATGGAGAGACCATCGGGAAACTGGGCTGTTTGGATTATTTTTGGATTACAGTTATATTTATTTTGTTTTGTCCTAACATTACATGGAGGAGCTTTTTTCACTGGAACTCAACAAACGAAGCGTATGGCGAGAAACGATTACGGGATGAGGTGCGGTGAACCATCACAGAGACGGATCTGAGCAGTCACTCAACTGCCTACCTCTAGATTTGCTCCATCTTCGGCCACATTTTCATTTAACTGAGTTAATGTCGCCTGATGGTGAAATAGTCGCCAAATATATCTATCATCATCACCATCTATCATCTATCGGCCTATGACGTTCCCACTGCTTAGACTTGAGTCTTCCCTCATAGAGCTCATATGGCCCATAATCCAGCATGCTGGCCCAATGCGGGATGGCGGATGTCACATGTCCTTGAAATTTTGTGATAAATTCTTGAACATTCCGGTTTCCTCACAATGTTTTCCTTCACCAGTTTTAGAGCGAGTGTTAAATCCGCACATAACTTAAGAAAGTCAGTGGTACGGGGCAGCAGGATTCATACTCAGGTGCGTCGGATCGAAATTCGCACGTGTTTCCACTAAGCCACACTCTACCAAACAGATCTAAGCGATAGAAATTAACTATAAACCTTATAGACAGGGCTCCGACTGAAAATCAGTGCTAAGGTACCTTAAAACACCTTAGCGAGTGCTGAGTCGGAACCTCTTCTTGACATCGCGCAACATTTCACTGTGTTGTATTTATTGTTTTGCCCCTAATTAAGTATGTTAAGTGTAATGTTATGTGATGTCTGGAATAAATGTATTTTCTTTCTTTTTTTCTTTCCTATAGAAAGAAAGAAAGAAAGAAAATTATTTATTCTCGCAAAACTGCACACAACAACACACAAATACACGGGTCCTTTAACAAAAAACAATGTCTACAATAATTATAATGCGTCCGTGTACGTAGATAGCTGCCGTGCACAATGTTGCCAGAAAAGGTTTGAACTCTTAATGTTGTGATTATATCACAACGCTGGTTTTCAGCTCCGACCTTTGGTGACGCACGTACATACTGTTAATAATTTAACTATATACAGTATAAAATATATAAAAGATATATATAAAAGATTAACCGAATATAATATGGTATATTTTAAATGTAATGTAATATAACAAGTACATATGAAAATAGTGCTTCAAACAAAAATATTTAGCACATAATGGTTAATCTCATAGTAAAATCGTTCGTGTCTTCGAGCCATAGATCGATTCAAATCACGGCCCACGCCACGGCCCACTGTTTGCGTTGTTCCTACTGTAATTACACCAAATCAATAACAATTTTGTGCGGCGACACGCGAATGTGGCGTGCGTAAGGAATGCCGGCCTGCGGAGGAAGGCACGTACCGGGGATTGATATTAATAAAACTCGACACCGTCTATCGAGAACTTACTGATCAGAACCTTGGCCCTTTGCTAATTAATTTATCTTTATTTATGAACTCGGAAACTTTGAAGGCCGCATAGTTCCGTAAAGTAGAAAGTCGAAAGTCAAAGTCAGATATTTATTAAATAGGCACAAAACGTAATACGAATCAATTTAAATATATTCATCATCATCAGCCCATCACGTTCCAACTGCTGTGACACAAGCCTTACCTCATAGAGAGAGTAAATAATCCACCACGCTGGCCCAGTGCGGGTTGGTGGATGTCACATGTCCATGAATCTTTGTGATTAATTCTTGGACATGCATTAAAAACATTAAAAATTGTAAATTAAGATATCACGACTTCGATAAAAATGGGAAGCATGTCACCCATTTTTTCCCATAGTTAAATTGAAGTCCGAGCCCAGAAAATTAATGCGAAAACTGACTATACCAGTGCTTCGGAAATACGTCCAATCCAAAAGATAGCACTAAGAAACTCTGCGGGGATGTCTGTAAAGGCTGATACTATGACTTTAGAATAATCAAAATCAGAATAATTCCTACTATCTAATACATAATTATGATTAGAAATAATTCCTAGACAGACCCTTATCTAATTCTACTTTATAATGTTATAAAATGTTTTTAAATGTCTGTGAGGATGGATGGATGTTTGTTTCTCAATCACGCAAAAACTGCTAAATAGATTTTGATTATAAATTTGGATTTCCCGAGTCTTCGAAAGTAAGGCGCGATAAAATACCAATATGCCTAGGTGGCTAATTAACACTACCAACTGCTCTTTGAGCTACTCAAATAAATGTATAGCTAAATATAGCTTCTTAACTAGTAAATTGAATCTACTAAAAGTCTAGCATAGAGCCTCTACGCCATTTCTACGCCGCCGTAGCATAACGCGTAGCGTATCATTCAATGGTACGGCACTCCTTTAAATCACGGCAACGGCATTTCTTTAAATCAATGCAATCTATAGAAATGAAATCAATTATTTAAAGCTTTAAAACATCAATTATTATTCTTCATCATTATCATAATCACCATTAATTTCTAACAGAAGCCTGACTGACCTGAGCATTGATGTAATGTATCATGTAACATGTTACAAAGTGAGCATTGCACTCAGTAGAATGAACCGGACCTATAACCATGTTGTTCGACTGATTTCAGCAAGTACCGTGTCATATTACGAACAATCCGAAACAATGAGTTAGCGCAGCGAGTTATTGTAGATCCTTGTCCAAAGTTATGTGTTTTAATGTTAGCTTATTTTCTCGCTCGAGTTGTAATTTCCTGAACGCCCTATCCAAACAGTACCGACCACGTATATTTACAAGCTTTCTGGTCAATTCCAGGAAGTTCGTAGCCGGGGTGCCTCTCTTCGTTTCTCTTGCTTCTCTTCGTTGTCAGGGTGCTCGGGGGAGCTGGAAAGCGAAGAAGTTGGAAAGCGTCTGCACCATACACAGGTAGCACCCCTTAGAGGGGTCTAAGGGGTGCTACCTGTGTATGGTGCAGACCCCTCTAAGGGGTGCTACCTGTGTATGGTGCAGACGCTTAATTTCCAACGTCCGAAGTAGTTTAGCTTTGGAGCGTTTAGCCCTCCGAGTACGTCTGCAGTGGGGTGTTCGTGGCGCGTGCGGCGCTATGGTGTAGAAGTTGCTCGCGACTTACGGACTCTAGGTTCCTTTTAAAAACCATTAATTTAAGATTTATCTTTTTTTTTCTTCTTAAAATTTTCTGTCCGGCAATTATGCTGTTCAAGTGGCGCCCATTTTAAGTATGGTGAACTTCTGGCTCCACGCGACCCAAACCCGTGATTATTGCCTCCCTGAGCTTAGCTAGCATTTAAGTAGTATTGTCAAAATTCCTACCAGTATTTTAAATAACTCAAATAAATTAAGTTTATGTTAAAAATATTTTTTTTTATTGTCACCTCTCCCTCCAACAAAAAGTGTAACAACATAGTAAATGAACGCTCAGGTCGACAGACCTATACCTTCAGTACGTAGTTATATTTAGTTTTCTTTGCCTTCAGACTCCTTCATAAAGCAAAATCGTACTAATTTTCCACACCACACACAAACTTGATTTAAGTTAGCTAAATCCACATCAAAGTTTTCCCAGCATATTAACATAGTCCTTCAACTTTAACGTCTTGTTCTAAGTTTGTACCATGGCCCATGCATCAATACAGTATTTAGATGTAGCTGTTACAAATAGGATTTGTAGTACTAGACATTTGTCTCAAATTAGAACTGGCGTGGTTAAATTGAGAACTATAACTTAATTGCTTACGTTGTAAGTTGTTGTTGTTGTAAAGGTATGCAAATATTTCAACCACAAAGATACCTGCAGTGGCAGCTCAGTTGATTTACAGCGTTTCCTGTACTGAAGGAGAAGGTCCTGAGTTCAAACCTCGGCTCGGGAAATATTTTGCATACCTAAAAAGTTTGTTAAACGAAGGAAAGAAAGATATAGCCAAGCATGCATTATTGCTTACAAAAATTGTATAATATTATTGGTACTATTAGGTATTTCACTAGGACACATGGAGATAAGAGCTAAGCTCGGTATTACTCTAGGGGATCGAATCCGGAACGAAATTATTCGCCAGAGAACTAAAGTTATAAACATAGCTCAGCGGATTAGCAAGCTGAAGTGGCAGTGGGCTGGTCATATTTGCCGCAGAACCGATAACCGCTGGGGTAGACGTGTTCTAGAGTGGAGACCGCGAATCGGCAAACGTAGTGTAGGACGCCCTGCGACTAGATGGAGCGACGATATACGCAAGTTTGCTGGTAGCGACTGGAGAAGGAATGCCGAAGATCGGGCTCAGTGACGTGCTATGGGAGAGGCCTATGTCCAGCGGTGGGCTGATGTGGGCTGATGATGATGATGATGATGACAACTGCTTGGTGGCAGAATAGCTGATGATATTTGGGATTTTTGTTGTCGTTTCTTATAACCACCATGATGGACAGAGATGCTTGATCTCAGGCGTGCACAGGGCATATAATTTGGTACATTCGATGACTGTTAATCACACAATAGAACATAATGGGGGATGCTATTTGTCACAAGGTTTCACTTTTGCGACAAACTATACGAGTACAAAGTTTTGTTCCACTTGTGAACTAGGACGGTCCGGCGTTAACGACAAGCTTTATAGTTGATCTTAGCTGTGAGTGTAGCACTGTGGACTGTAGTACACGATTCTTTATAATTAACCAAACGTGCGATGTTGAGAGTGAAATGTGTATTCATTATACTTATATTATCAATGCGAAAGTGTCTGAGGACATATAATACCCCAGTTATATCCCAATCAAATACAAAAATCCTCTCCTTATTTCTAGTGAGGTCACATGCTATTTTTCAAAATCTGTCATCATCGTCATCATCATCAACTCATCACGTTCCCACTGCTGGGACTCGGGCCTTCTCTCATAGAGAGAGTATGGGCCATAATCCATCACGCTGGCCCAGTGCGGGTTGGTGGATGTCACATGTCCTTGAATTTTTGTGATTAATTCTTGAACATGCCGGTTTCCTCACGATGTTTTCCTTCACCGTTTTAAGAGCGAGTGTTAATTCCGCACATAACTTAAGAAAGTCAGTGGTGCGGGGCCAGCGGGATTCGACCTCGGGTGCGTCTGATCGAAAGTCGCACGTGCTCCCATTGAGCCACACTTGCTCTAACGTAAATTAGTGTTTAGAATATAATGGGGCTGGCTTGCCAATGTGGAAAAATATCCCCAAATTAAGTTCTAGAGTTCAAAATCTGTGAAAGTCGGCAAATATTGGGTATTTGATATAAATATAATAACAATATGTAATAATAGTTCTTTGTTTTCTAATATATCCATGCTATAAACGTGTCCGTCAGGATGGCCGGTCACCGGTCATATTTTACATCGAAATAATTATAGAGAGTTGCTACCTAGTTGCTACTAGTTGCTACTAATCGTGAAATAATTACTATCCACGTCATTAAAAAGATAAACTACGTTTCAAGGTGACGCGCCATTCTGACATCAAGATGGCTGGTCTAAATCAAATACAAAAAAGGTGTTCATGTAGATGCAAATATTACATTTAATTAAAATACAAAAGTTTTGCTATTTAATATATCCAGGTTGTAAACTGTTCTCTGTTTAATGTTAACCTGATACCTAGTTTCAAATATTGTGCATTTTGCAAGGCTGAATTTCAGGTCGCGTGCATTACACCGCGTTGTTTCGTAGATAGCGATCGTGTAACGAGATTTGACTTATTCGTTCGTTTTTGTGCAGGTTAAATAAAGCCGCCACTGTGGATAACATAATCGGAACGCATACTAAACTAGTGAGATTTATTTAAATCTAAAATGAGATTAGAAAAATGGCTCTAGCGTACAAATGATTAACCTACGCGGAGTAGGTCTCTCGTATGTGGGAGGCCGTCTGGGTACCTAGCTTTGCCGTCAATCAGGAATGCGGAAGCATTACTGTGTTCCGGTTTGAAGGTCATTGTAGCTAGCGAAATTACTAGGCATATAAGATTTAATATCTGATGTCTCGGGATGATGAACGCAATGCAGTGCTACGCAGTGCTTTTTATGGAATGTATGAAAATAATATTATAAGTTCTAGGTGGCACTGCAATTGTTATGGGCAGGTGTAAAATACAGTCAAGTATAATAAATATAAAAATCCTACATAATAAAATAAAATATAAAATGCTGGTTATAAGTAGTGTCAAAGTAAAAATGCAATGGGCAGACTTATCGCTAAAAGTAATGTCTTCCGGCAAACCTTTCTATTTAACGTGTTTATCACGTGAGCAATAGCGCAATATATAATATATTTTTTGTGAAATATAGCTTCACATGCAGCGCTAGTATACATAAGCTCCGATAAACGCCAGCCGTCTCCGCCAATAACAAACAATATCTTTTCCAATACGCCGTCTCCTGTAGATTTTCCCTATTTTGTGCATACTAGCGATTTTCAAGCGTTTTAAAAAAACATAAAACAGCGCGAGTACAAGGTCCGATAAACGCCAGCTGTTTCCACCAATATAGAATCAATATCTTTTCCATACGCCGCTTCCTAAGGACTTATTGATCTTTAGTACACACAAACGCTTTCCTATCTTTTTAAAAGAATTGGTACAAGCTCCGATAAACACCAGTAGCTAGTCTCGACTGAAATAAAAAGGATGTACATTAAGCGTGTAAAGCCGTACCAAACCGGCAAGAGCGAAATAAGCTTAAAAAATGATCTCATAAGGCTTTGAGTATTAATCTCAAAGTTTATAGATGCAGAAGTTCCAGAATATTTACATGTTTAATTATTTTTTAAAGCACCAGTTATTAACTAACGCCAATGGCAACAAGGTGGATTAATAATTTATTATACCTTTTACTTCTGAATTTGAACTCTTAGATAACACGTAGTTGAGCTAGTGCGCTGAACGCCGCGCAACTCACCCACTATTCCACACGCTCGTCTGCAACCTACAAGAATATGTTTTCCGATCCAATACGTCCAAGCGTGTCGTAACATACACCTACAAGAAGTTTCATAGTGTAGAACTCTTTTACTTCAACTTATCTGATGAAGAGATTTACCAGTGTCAGCTATACAAAAATGTAGCTTAGGTACGTTACGAAATACCACCAGTATAAATTAATAATATATAGTATAAATTAATAATGTTGTGAACTAAGAACTCTTAAACTCACAGCGCTCCGCATTTCAGTAAAATATGTGTTACTATGTTTGGGTCAATTATTGGAACTGAATTTAAAACCAGAACTTAAACCAAAGAAAACTAAATATTATATTTAAACGATCAACCTTAAGGACTCTATTAATACCCCTTATGAAGGACTCCATGTTGTAGCTCAAGTGAAATACCGAAGATGATATTTCGAATGACATTCTTTTTAAGCTCTGTTAGAAAATAAATATTTCCTATCGTATATAATAAGCGCCATCACAAAAGTTATGCGTATTATAAATGAAAGCTATCCGATGCCCAAATTAATTTCGTCAAGATATTTTTAGCGTCGAGCAAAATCCGATGTTTGTTTGGTACTTTATATATTTTAAATACATTGTTATTTTCCTGTTTATATTTAAATGTAAATACATTGGATAGGTTTCGTTGTAGATGTTGCTCGAAGGGATCAGTTTAACTTACATTAAATTGCGATATGGACAAGGTAAATAAGAAAAATACAATGGTTTCACATTTAACTACAGAAGTATACGTTTTATCAAGCAGAAAACCGACTTCAATGTATCTTCGAAGTCCAAGGTCAAATATCGATGAAAAATTATATGGGACCACTTCGTATTTATACTGAACCCAACGCAAATAATTTTTCTAATCATGAATGACGGAGTTCTGAGGTAAAAAACATTAAAAAAATACAATCGAATTGAGAACCCTTTCCTTTAATTGAAGTCAGTTAACAAACTATGATACGTTGGAACGTATTATTAGCTATTCTTTAAGAAGTAGTAGTAAGTATGAAGTTATACATTCGCTTGTGCCTTGGCAACATAAGTGCGTTTGACTGTCGCCACTTTAAGAGTGTATGTGTAGTGTTCAATCAAATTTTTGAATTCGGTTAAAAATAAACAAAAATTATAAGTATATGATATATTTTTCAATTCCTTTAAGCCTTGATATCATTTAGGAAGGAGATCCCCAAGATACAGGTTTACCTAGTTTGGGGACCAATGGACTGTGTATTTGTAAACTAAGTATTTATTCAATAAACGTTATTATTATTATTATTATTATTGATAGTAAGGAAACGAACAGATCGATCGCCTGATAGAGAGTAACACGCCACGCCACGCTTTTGTAAAACCTAACGCGGCACTGCACAGACAATAACGATTTAACCACGCGCTTAAACAGTAATTTATTTTGAGACAGAATAGAATTCATTATTTTCATTGTCAGCATCGTATACATCTTAATATCATGATGAATCATATCATACTTTCATTTGGATATATGTAGCGCTCATAGCATAGATCTTCTAGGTTAAACAACGTCCGCAGCGGTTTCCTTTTAGGTTAAACAACGTCCGCAGCGGTTTCCTTTTAGGTTAAACAACAGTCATAAGGCCATGTCGGAGGCCTCCAGGCGCTCTAAAAACTCCGACACCAGGGTTAGTCACACACCCAAACGAGAGATGAAGATTTATATATATTTTTGGGAGATTTATGTAAAATTTATTAAAAGAAGACAAATCCAACAACAAGTTTACAATTTTATTCTGTTTTAACAAAAATATGACATTAAGCGGAAAGTAATTAATCAAAGGAACAAATTATCAAAAAACCAAAGAGAATTTACTAGTACAATAAAATCACATTAAAACCATAAAACAAGCAGATCGCTCACCCAAACCATGTCACCGCCGTGAAAGCTATGCGTCGAATGAATCAGAAATCATGGCCAGCACGGTTTATATAGGTTTGCGTGAGGTAGCTGCTAAAAATGAAGCCTAACTCCTAACACGGCCTATCCTGGTTTTGCATCGTCCTCGACTGCATCTTGTAAGGCACCGTCACCGTCTCGACGGGGTTGGCTGGCATCGGAGACACCAGCAGCGGCAACAGGTACTGGTCCCCATCAGGAAGGGCCCGCTTTCAGGTCATCAGACTCAACTACGCAAAAGAAGCAATAATAAACACAAGTTCACAAGTTAAAGTAGGTTCAAAATGTTCACACTCTTCACACATGAATCATCTGCACTCATCATTCAGAGACTTTCTAATATTCCTTTACAAACTCCATTTATCCATCATCAAGAGACGTCTCGTCATACATCATCAATTTGGTTATGAAGGCGAATGTAAAGCTGAATTACAGGCCCGCACAACCAAATAACCAAATGAAAGCATTACTGACTCCTTTGTAGAAGCAGTAAGCACACGCACGGTAGACATGAGCTCATTACAACACCGTAGACAGAAGCATGTTGCTAAGGCGAATACAAAGCTGAATTGTAAACCCGAGCAACAAGCAACTAATAAAACATGATGTTAACCTTTAAGCAATCAATGGTAATCCAAATACTACCAGGTTGGTATAACATGTACCAAATTATCACACGTTTCACATATGTAAACAAGCAAAAACGTCGTTAGGGCAGATGCAAAGCTGAATTACATGCCCGCGACGCCAGATGTGCTCTTTACAAAAACGTAGACAGAAGCATGTTGCTAAGGCGAATACAAAGCTGAATTGTAAGCCCGAGCAACAAGCAACTAAAGAAACATAATGTATGGCTTTAAGCTATCGATGGTAATCCTAATACTGCCAGGTTGGTATAACATGTACCAAATTATCACACGTTTCACATATGTAAACAAGCAAGGACGTCGTTAGGGCAGATGCAAAGCTGAATTACATTCCCGCGACGCCAGATGAAGTCGATCATGGCTATCATATTCAAAACACAGTATCTAGGTTAGTCTTACTACTCGTAGTACAGCATCATCGTCGAGCATCGTCAGGGCAAAAGCAAAGCTAAATTGCATGCCCACGACGCAAGATTAAATAGAAAACTATCCATTTATTAGGCGTAAGCAGTACAACTTTTCTTGTTACAAAGACAGATGGTAGTAGTTCAGTGTAGTCAAGTCAGTTTTATAGTCAGGGGCCTAACTGAATAGTATAGAAAGGTACCTTTAAGAAACTTTTAAAAATACGTGGGTAATGGGTTGGGATTGTAACAATTAAAGTTGCAACGACGCTTTCGCATAATAACGGATAAACGCACACTCGAAGAAAGCAGCGCAAGGCCCAACTCTCCTTACCATGGCACCATATACTCGGCGGCAGCTTGCGTGGTTGTCTCATAAGCACCGCTCACGACTTTTAAGTCATAGCGTCCACTTGGTAGAACCTTGGTGACCTTATAGGGAGCGCGCATGCCTGGATCTAATTTTCCTATAAACTGGGAGTATTTTATGACGAAAATAAGGTCATTAACATCATAGCTTCTAGGCGGTCGCCGCTGCCGATTGACGTCAACGTCTTACGTAAGAGTCTTGACAAGTTTGATTCTTCTGATGCCATACCCTGTCTCGCCGAGCTGATAACTGGAGTGCTGGTCTCGGTTCCGTGAGCAGATTGATAGAAGAGGTTGAGTAGTTTTTTTGCTATGTTATATTTAAGACTAGTTGGAGGCACCACAGCAGCGCTTCGGACCAAGATTAATCTTTGTATCCTCATATCCTCATGTTAAGAACAGTACGTGCGTATCTCTCGACTTGGCCATTATATTGATGGATTTTTCAGGACAGATATAAAGAATTCCACTGCCTAAGACGCTGAACCATCGTGTAAACTTGGCTGATTAGAACATACGCCCGCGATCAGCGATTAGCAAGACAATCTTCAAACCGTTGGTTTCGGGGAGGAGGCCAAGAGCATCGACATGAACGGTACTAAAAGGATTTTCCCATGAAGTGATTAGCTGGTGTGGGGCACGAGGGACTAGTCTTTTCGAAATACATACAAGACAGTGTGTAACGTACATGGCTATAAACTGTCGAAGTCCCGGGAACCAGAAGTGATTGAAAACCAAGGCTTGGGTCTTTTCAGCACAGACATGTTGATGCTTATCGTGAAATATCGTTAAAAGACTTATGACCCCTCAGAACGTAAAGCAAGAGTCTGGGTTGTCACCTACCGGTGTGTATTTTTAGCACAGTGTATCATTTGGAAAAACTTAATGTTGAAGATCTAATTACGTTAGGAAACCACGTGTTTCTTCGCTATGAGTCTGCATCAGAATACCACCATAACTTGCGCTACTCGCATCCGTATGCAACAGTTTTGAATCATATGTTGGAAGTACCGGTTCATTGATAAAGCATATAAGAATATTTTGACGGGCATTTTCTTGTTCGGTGCCCCGATAAAATGTTATATCCGTCATGGTCAAATCAGCGGTATATGCAGTTCTTGATACGTAACCTTTGATATGTCGCCTAAAGGAAAGGAACTGCCTAACCTGCTTGACGTTTAACGGAGTTGGAGAGATAATAAGTGTGTTAATGGGCTCGGCCTATCCTGCCCTCGTTAACTACTAGACCTAAGTATTCGACTTCTGCAGACAGGAATAAAAATGTTCAAAGGTTTTGTCTCTAGTAGACTGTCCTTACAAGAGCTTGGCACGGCGGCAACACTTTTTACATCTGCACGCGTAAGATACTGACAATTCTTTGTCCAAATATAGACGACGCAGTTGAGAACCTCTGCTCCGATTATAATGGGCGTGATCATACAATCGGGAGGAACTACCACCAAATCTACCTCGACTGTGACGCCAGGCAATTTTATGTCAAGAGTAACACATCGATCAGCTTTCACTTCATCTCGATCAAACTCTTTCAAGTCGCATTGAAAAGGTTTCTCATTGTACGTATAGTGTTTAAGTACATCGGACGAAATCGGGGAAACGTCGAGAGCACCACTATCGATGAGGACGTCAATAGGTATACCTTGCACCACGGCCGAAGTTACGTTGCAATTACCCGCAGTCAATGCCCTACTATCATTGTCAACGCACAAGTTTATCTTCCGTTGGTTTGCGGCTCAGACCTATCCTTCGCAAAGCACATCTATTCGGAATGACCTACTTTTTTTTTGCAAAAGTATATGTTTGCGTCGATTTAAGTTGCTTAGAACAGTTTTGACTCTTATGGGCAGTTTGACCACAAGAAAAGCACTTTAAGTTTTACGAAGAATTGGTCTAACTGTTTGCCATTCGCCCTGTTTGTAACGGACCACGACCGCTGTGTGTGTGAATAGGTCGGCTAGGTTTTACGTAAATGGACAGAAAAGAAACTAAATTTTCAGTCGTTATGTTAGCGTTAGTGGCGGCGGCCCGTACTGGCGCATCTGTCAGTCCGCGAATCACTATCAAGGTCATTAACTCCTCACTTAATCCTATCACTATCCGTAACCGCAATAAACTACGACGAGCGTACTCTGCGTATGAGGCGTACTTGTCTGACGTCGTGTTCATAACCTCAAACAAAATGTTTGCATAGTCTAACTTACGAGAGCAGAGAGGCCTAAATTCTTGCTTGAAATAGGACCACCACCTATCGTGAGACGCCCATTCACTAAGCCAAGTTTTTGCATAGCCCCTAAGATATCCAACTACTCGAGACAGACACTCACAGTCGTCCTATGCGTTTGACCGCTGTGCGCACCTCGTCACACCAAGCGTCCGTGTTGTGGAAGGACGGATCAAAATTCGACACGAAATAACTTTGTGGCCTACCCGGGTTAAGAGATTTAATCACATCAGACAAGGGTTTGTGCCGAGATAGATGTCGCTCCGACGGTCACAGAACCATCAGAATTTACAAATACTCGGTATCTCCCATGGCCGGTACAAAAACATCACTGCTGCGATGCTGTGACACATCTGATGCAACCGCGGGTGGATCGATTCTACGCAAGGATGATCCACACCGATCGTTATCACTTTCTAGCCTATTCAAGCGCGTTAAGATCAAGTCTAATGTTTTTTTGTGTCGCATTATCCTTATTTACAAGCGGGGAACGACTACGCGATCTAGACCTGCGCCTACGATGACGGTGATGCGACCTGCTTGGTGTATTCCTGTGTTTTTCACGTTCATATCGTTTGTCATGATCACTCAATATTGAACACAGCAAAAGTATCAAACACGAATTGAAATGAGGGTAGTTTCGATACTTTGTTCCTTTTTCAACAAAAGAGAATTTATGAAGTGGGCAAGGGCCTATCCCACGCCTGATTTTGGGAGATTTATGTAAAATTTATTAAAAGAAGACAAATCCAACAACAAGTTTACAATTTTATTCTGTTTTAACAAAAATATGACATTAAGCGGAAAGTAATTAATCAAAGGAACAAATTATCAAAAAACCAAAGAGAATTTACTAGTACAATAAAATCACATTAAAACCATAAAACAAGCAGATCGCTCACCCAAACCATGTCACCGCCGTGAAAGCTATGCGTCGAATGAATCAGAAATCATGGCCAGCACGGTTTATATAGGTTTGCGTGAGGTAGCTGCTAAAAATGAAGCCTAACTCCTAACAATATGCATACTATACAAATAAAGGTATGATATCCGTCAAAACTTTACCGCCTCTTGCCAAAATATTCTCTATTCAGCCGTCGAGTAAAGTTGCCAACAATATGGCGTAAAGTTGTGCTATACTTACAGTCTAGTCATACTACGACTAAATTAAAGCGCAACACACGTTATGTTGCTTTCGCATCGAAGCGTTTACGTTTGTGGGACTTTGTAGCGGCAACGAAGTATTTTTTTTTACTTGTGATAAATCTACGTTTGACCCTGTACGCCTGATGTTAAGCGACGATGTGGCTGAAGATGAAGCACGTAGATTTAGAAGATACCTCTACACACAAGTTATAGTTATCAGCTTATATCATATATATATACCTAGTTATGTATACTCTAAGGTTTCAGGAAACACAGAAGACGGCAAGGAGTTCCATTCCTTAGCAGTACGCACTATAGCCTCGACGAAGTCTTAATTTAAACTTTTTTTAATGGAACTTAGTGATGAACCGAGCAAGTCGTTCGCCTGATGGTAAGCTCCACGCCTGCCCATAACAATTTCAGTGCCACCCAGAATTAATTGCATAAAAAGCACTGCGTATAGCACTGCATTGCGCTTAACACCCCGAGACATAATATATTAAGTCAGAACACAGTAATGCTTCCGCACTACTGATTGGAGGCATAATAACTGGCAAAGCTGTGATACCTGCCCACACGGCCTCCCGCATACGAGAGACCTAGCACGCAATGGGTGGAGATTAAAATACGTATTTTTTTGTATTTGAGACTCTTTAAACACTTTCCAACTAGGTGTAAACTATGTAGCAGTAACAATATTAGGTTCTGCAATAAGGGATCGGACAGCATTTCAGAAAGTGTTTAAAATGAAAAAATAATTTTATTTAAATAAAGCTCTAAAAGTACCTAAAACTGTTTAAAATTTTGAAGGCAGAAAACGATAAACTCTTCGAAAGAATATTTGCAAAATACGTTTTGTGAAGTTTGGGGACTATATTGTCGTAATAGAACGAAAAATTAAACAACAATACATTTTATGAAAATCAAAATTAAACGTAAAATGAACACAAGTGTGACTCACGGCATTTGCTTTCAAATGACGTCATGCGCTGTGATTGTTGTTTCGTTTGAGATAAAGATCAGATTAAAAATGTCAGATTTATCTAATGATTTAAAAATATAAATCATTATCATTTCATAAAAATATTAAATGGATGATATTTCTGGTTCAACAAACATTCGTTCTAACTACATTTTAATTTTTTTCTCGATTACTGTCCAGTTCCCTATTGTTTACAAATGTAAATTTACGCCACTGTGGCAACCACAAGTCACAATAAGTCTCACTGTGAAAACAAACACGGCAAAGTTCCCGTCCTCACAGTATTGTGCTCGCTGAAGTACACAAATTACAATTTAATATTTCAAGCGTTCTCTTAGTTCGCTGTATGAAATCTTTATGTAATTTCTTTTACAAGTATTTTTTTAGGAAGACTAAAGAAACGTAAATCTATCTGTTAGTAACACAAAGGAAAGGTGTGAGAGATTAACGTAGTTACAGAACTGAGTTGTTTTCTTATTTTTTGCTTTTACAGATTTCGCTACGAGTTTTAACCTTATTGTTACGTCTGGGTCTTGTAAGACGAGAATACTGTTAGGTCCCGGTTCCTTAGATATAGGGAAATGAAATGAGCTTAATATAAGGGTCACATTTTGATATATTAATATGTATTATGGGTCAAAATTTATCAGTCTTTTTTATGTTAGGACAATGGACATGCACAAAAATATTTTACAGAGAGAATTGCCAATCACGACGACCTTGACAGATGACACATAGTACCTTCTTGAATTTTGTGAATTGGACATGTAGTTATTTATTTTTTCACCATTGTTTCAAGTGGGGGTAAAATACGTACATAGTTTTATCATAGCATAAAGACTACGTGCTATTATACATTCTGTAGCGTACGTACGTAGCGCAGTCATTGGTGAAAAAAAAATGCCGCTCATTTGCCGTATCTTCTGAGTAGTGGTTCTTTTTCCGATACGGTGGTAGAGTTATTGTGATAATTTGACGTTCATAAGTGCGTCTATGATGCCAAAAATGAATTAAGAGATTTTGATTTTGACTTGATTTACAACCAGCTACAGATATTACCTTTATGAACAAAGCATTCTTACTTTAAATACTTACATTACTTACTTTATTCATCAAACAAGGACACACACCAATTCATCCCTTTCTTACATTTCTTGAACCGTTGTGCATATAAAGTCTTAGATAGCACTGCAGCAATACTATCTCAGCTTAATTGTGCACATAAATCTAGCTTTCCTGAACTAAAACATAATTTAAATGCATAACAATGTCACAGGGCACAGCTGACAGTAAGGCACTATTGTTTAGTAAGGCAATAAATCTCTCAAATCTTCATAATAAATAATAAGGCGCTTTAGAATTACTTCGCTTATGGAGGATAATAAAAACTTTAGGATTTTGTTTAGATCTTTTTCTTTATTATTTGTATTTTCTATTAAACTTAATTTGTTATACTTTAAATAAATATTTAAAAAAAAATTGTAGCTGTTAGACAGCCGCCAGCGCGACTAGACTACTATAGCACAAGGTCATAATATAACACAGAGACAGCATTTGACAACCGATGGGTCACTCCGAGCCATCCAAAGCGGAGACGGCAAGGTGGCCCGATGACCTGGTAAGAGTCGCGGGGAGCCGCAGGATACAAGGATGGATCGCCAAAACGAGCAACCACTCGTTGTGGCGATCTATAGGGTAGACCTATGTTCAGCAGTGGACGTTTTCTGGCTGATGATGATGATGATGATGATGATGGGTCACTCCATTGTATTAATAAGATAAAATATATATAAAATAAACCAGTCTAACATCTTCAAGCATCCGAGTCAGACGTAATAACAAAATGCAGACTTTTATAAAA
The DNA here is from genome assembly GCA_951640565.1 of Petrophora chlorosata. NCBI lineage: Eukaryota > Metazoa > Arthropoda > Insecta > Lepidoptera > Geometridae > Petrophora > Petrophora chlorosata. The sequence continues at coordinate 3,408,413 of OX621196.1, read as the reverse complement.
ATTAGCGATTTTAGCAAACATAGTGCAAGAAAAAATCTCTTTTTTTCTATACAGGAATGACTGTGTCCCTGTGTGTTATTCCTCCACTTAAGTAAGCTGACGATACCGGTCACCTGGTTAGCACCATCCAAGACCATTATAATCATTATCATAATCATGATTTTATTTCGTAAGGCCTATTTACAAGTCAATATTTAAATTAATACACATTTATTAAAAAGTAAATACGTAGAAATATCACATGTATAAATGTGTAAAACAAAATAAACACAATTATAGCAATTGAATGCATGCACCTTTAATTCTAATTAGTGTCATCAGATCCTAAATTTCTCTGAAATCGAAAGGTTACTTACTGTTATGTATGCACTGTGTCTTGTTCACTATTTGTCGCGTCAGCCGTTATCGGGCGTCACGACGAAACTTGCAGAAATAAATCTGCATAGTTTGTGATAAGGCGAATAAAACTTCGGTGCTGTGTGTACTTCACGGGGAGTTTAGCAGACAGGAGACGTTAAGTTGAATTTATCAGACACAGTGGAAAAGTTTAGTTGTTGTAAGATAGATTTTTTGGGTTGGCCTAAGTAGTGTACATTTGTTTAAAATTGCAGTTTAGGCACAGAATACTAAGGGACAGAAGCATTGCTCCTCAAAGAAATTTAAACAAATAGCGACTCTTGCTATGACGCAATAAAATTCAAATCAGCTCGCGTAGCGCTGCATATTAACCTACAGAGCCAGTCATATTAACCTACAGAGCGCCTCTCTTTCTATCGCATAGCTCTTATCTCTTCTGACGCGGCACGTGTAACGACGCGCGACCCGCCGTCGGTGTCCGGCTATGTACTTGTAGCTCCGTACCTACAGTGCGGAGTGCGCTAGGCCTGGTTTAGGCACGTTTAGGCAGAACGTTTTAGTAGAAGTAAAATTTTATAGCAAGTAAATTGAAAGTTTTGTGTATGCTAGAATCCTATAGCTTATTAGGTGTAAATATCTGGTTCTAATTAAGTTTCTTGCCACCACTACGAAGTTGCTATTTTCTTTTAAAAACAATGTTGTTGGGGAAATTTGTGCTAGAAGAATAAAACTACAATTACAGTTACGTCAGTTACGTGCGAGCGCTCGCGACTTACGCCGCGGCTTGATCTCATAACTTCCAGAAGAAGGACTTCTAAAATGTCCGAAACCTGGTCGGAGTAATTTTCGACGTTTACAGTGAGTCTTAGCCGTTTTATATCAATTATGAATTACAATTACACAATGCTTTATTGTACACCAAACTAAAATAATTAGTAGGTACATGAAAACAACTTAAAAACTAAAGTACAATGCGCGGACTTATCGCTAAAAGCGATCTCTTCCTGTCAACCTTTGGATGGAGTTAAATAGCGGAGTGAGAGAGGTCGGCGGTGTAAATAAAATAATAATAAATTATGTGGTCTTATCCTAAATTAAAGTACAAATACATAAATATATATATAAGGTATAATAAATATTTATTACTTTAATTGTTATAATTACCTGGGCAAACTAAGACTAGTCGTATAATTATAGTCACGTGTATTAGTAAAACTGACATGCACAAAACTAAGTGACGACCTAACAACTAACACTATAGCATAATTGACAGCCTCTGTGGTGTAATGGTTGGGCAGGTTAGCTCAAATTTGATACACCACCGAGGTTGCGGGTTCAATTCCCGCGACGGAACAAATGTTTTTGCAAAGAAAAAATAATTTTTAGAAAAAACAAGTACCGACTTCAAGATTAAACCTATATTTTTTGTTTGTATGTGATCGTTGCGCGTATATATTTGAGCTATACTTGCTCCTACAAACTACTATTACATAAATTCAAAAGCTAAATAAAAATAAATTTAAAACCTCTACAAAATAAACTATATTACTTACCCATAAAGGCACTGGCACACTAATTAAAAGTAAGTTAGTGCACCGCGACGCAAGGCAGTGTTGCCAGATTTGCCGCGACGATGCGACGCGGACTTATATGGTAATTAGTGTGGAATCATGCTAAATGCAGCTCGGGGCTGGAGTGTTTGTTATGTATATGTATGTACCTTACAATAAGAACTTCTGAAAATCTGGTATCTGAACAAAATGTCAAGATTCTCAACCTGCATGCAGTCTATCCAACCCTGTTATGACAAAACGCTACAATCTGTGATAATGTCTAATTTAAGAAAAACTTATTCAAAAGTTTGGATAGCTCCCAACGAAACTCACTTTTTGCAAGTTTAAAACATTTTTTCCGTTCCGATAATCACACGTATAATTTTAAATTTATTATAATTACAACTGTAATCTGGATTTCGAAAACTAACAAAGAATCCCATAAATAAATTAGCACTAACACCTAAATAAATAATAATATATATTATTTTATTTCATTTCAATATATCTATATATTTTTTTAATGTATCTGAATGACGAGACGAGCTGATCGTTTGCCTGATGGTAAGCAATACGCCAGCCCATAACAATAGCAGCACCACCCAGTACTTTGTTTTGCAAAATCCTGCGCGGCGCTGCGCTCGTCACCCTGAGACAATTAGCTGTTGAGTCTTATAATGCCTAGTAATATTTAGCTTGTGACCAAGATGAGACAAAATTATTATTGAGACTAGAAAATATTATGTAATTTTCTAAATCATTTGTATTAATATATGGCAACTTTTACAAAAAATATATCAATCCGATTTCACATGGTCTAATAAAGTCTATGAGTATTGGAGGCCTATTCAGCCATATCCAACTAGCCAATTAAAATAAAACCTGCGAAAATATACGAATAATGTTTTCAACCGCATTCACCGTCGACAAACCAACGCAAATATATCTGAGATATCAACCAACCAGATTAATTAAAATAAATCGCAAAACGTATGCGAAGGCTTAATAGTCCGAACAAAAAAGTAAACTCTGAATAAAGTTACCAAATAAAAAAATCGGGAGTAATATACACTGCCGTAAGGGCAATGATCATTAAATGTTCGCTTCACCATTAATTCGAGCTTTAAAAATAAGCGCACACTTCGCGATGGTAATTCAAGAGATTTACAACTATTGCCACTTGTTTAATGCGTGTAAAACAGTAAGTTATGTTGTCATTTTCAGCATGCATATATTTTTGTCGTACTTGTCTCTTTTTGATTCTTCCAATACTTTTATTGGCGATCTATAAAAAAACCGCTGGTTGCCACAAATTCAGAATGAACAGGTGACTTGGGTGTGCGTAAAGAATGAGATATTGTAGAAAAGTAATAAACTCTTTGATTTGGGGACTATTAAATAGTAACAATTAAATATAACAAAGATGCCGCGTAATATAGAGAGAGCGAGTACAAAAGAGAGTGAGCGAGACAAAACACAATGCGTTTCGTTTTCAGCTGCGTTTGGTTATTGTTCTATTTATTATGTTTATTCCGAACAGATATCGTGACAATATTAATAATTATTATTGTAATATCTTCATAAAGTTTTCTTTACAGTCTGTAAATTAACCTACGGTAAAATAATTTAGTCTTTATTTACTTAGACTTTTACGTGTCGTTAACTTAATGAAGTGTGGTAATTAAATTTGTTTATTAAAGCTTAAAGCCGAAAGTATCAAAATACAAGTACATATATAACTACCAATATTATTAATGGAAAAGTTTGTGAGGATGAATGTATGGATGGTCCTTAATTACGCAAAAACTATTGGACGGATTTTGATAAAATTTGGGATAGAACCTACAAAGTACCAGGAGACAGAAATACTGAAAATTTCGAGGCTACATATACACATACGGTGTTATATGTTATACAATATTATATACAATATTATATATATAATACAATATTATAGCTGACCTGTACAGCTATAATATTCAGGCACTGGATTTTGTTTACATGAGCGGTAGTAAAAAGTGACGACACACCTCGGTGTGTACACCTACTGTAAGGTACTTTATATGAGTGTCTTACAAATTTTATGACTATTTTATTATTATTAATTTTTTCAGATGGATTGCCTGAAATAATAAATTTTTATTTATTATTTTTAATTTATTACGTTTTGTATTTGGTTTGCATGGAAATTTCGATGAATTTGGATACGTGGTTCAAACTTTTTCTGTACACACCAATTTACGAAATTACTGTGCATTATGAGACTCAACAGCTAATTGTCTCAGGGTGACGATCGCAGTGCAGCGCCGCGCAGGATTTAGCAAAACAAAGTTCTGGGTGGTGCTGTTATTGTTATGGGCTGGCGTATTGCTAACCATCAGGCAAACGACCAGCTCGTCTCGTCATTCAGTTACATAAAAAAATTATGTATGCATTGTATGTTTCACTGAAAACCGGACAGTTTACTGTGTTTATATTCTATTTTCTAGTTGCCTTGCGTTGTTGTAATTTGCTCCATTGTTGTGGTCCGAGCCGACCACAAACATTGGATATATATTTAGCCCCAGCAATAATATGAGAATTGTGCGTTATATTTTCACAGAAACACTATAAAATCCTTTTATTCATCGCATAAACTAAACCCATGAATTCGAGTAATTCATGGCATTCATATCTATAAATCCAAATTCTTACATACAATGTGCTTCTAACATAAACAGAATAGGTGAATGAGTTTGTATATTTTAAATTGCTATACTGTGATGGGTTTTAGTAAACTTTTACTATAGTGCTTCTAGAGTCGAAGTTCTTTGCGAGAAAATATGACTATCCGTATATATTTTATCAAAATCAAAATTATAAAGGTTTATATTGCAAGTAAAAAAAAAAGCGCTTCTTCATGTTAAAAAAACATAAGAACAATAGTAATCATGTAAAAATAAATTGTAGGAGTGTCTATACGAGTATGATTTTGAAAAATAGAGAAGTATGTTAACCTATTTCTTTCTTATAACCATATCGTAGTAGTTAAAGTGCGGAAAAGAAATAGCAAAATTGACTCTACCGGTGTTTTGGAAAAAACATACTCGTACTAGAGAAGATAGCAACAAGATTCTTCGCTGAATTTATTTTTAAAATGTTTCCAATTCTAATAGTTATAAACAAAACGTCAAACTATAAGTGCAAAAGAGATGTCTCACAATGAACTCACAGTCAAATAGTCAGTATTTAGATAGTTATAGTAATAGTTTTCTTTGATTATAGACAATAACAAGACGCTGTCGTAAGATGACAACATAAAATAATGTAAAATATAATGTATAATATAAATAATATAAAATAATGTATTATTGTATAATATAAGGTACCTTTAAATAATTGTTTCATAAGGTTACTTCGGTTTATGTATCTGTACCTATGAATGACGAATCTAAATGTTTATGCATATACTAAGGAGCACGATGAGGCTATCTGTAATTTGAACTATGTGTAATACCTAATTTTAAGTTCAAAACTGTTTGCATCTAATCATGTAGTTCTGTTGATAGTCAAAAATAAATAAATAAATAAAAAGTAATTAAACCTGACTAGTACCCGCAAACAGCACCCGTTCAAGAGTACGACTTGTGGACTAGCCATCACCCCCATAAATCATATTAACCTACCACCAGCCTTTGATAGTAAGCAGCCAGACGTTTATACGTAAGCGGACAGAGTCACGAGCAAAAATCTAGTCCTAATATATTCCACACACATCTCATCCTAACAAATATATATGAACCAATATCCTATATCTCCCTTAACGCAAATAATATAATAAAAATAAAATAGACCTGGGCTTAACTCAGAGACACTTTTGTTTCCGCCTCTGCATTATTTATTAAAGTAATTTCTCAGATATCAGTTCTGCGTCGTCATCGTTATCTTTCTTTAGTGTTTTTGCGGATTCTATGAATATAGTAGATTATGTTTTTTACGAAACAGAAGAGTAAATAATAATAATATGTAAGAAATTAAATTAGGGTGCGTTTCATTTGTTCGAAATACCATAATAGAGTAATATAATGGATAATATATAAAAAATAATATTACATATATGAAATTTAATATTGTTAAATGGTGCTGACAGATTCAATTATTGAAATGACAATTTTAATCATCGATATTAGCACAAACATGCACTTTTCAACAGAAAATCATAAAAAATAACAAAATAATAGTCTAAATATTTTAAAAACTAAAGGAATCTAACTTAAAGGATAATACATACAAATGAATAAATGAATAGTCAATTTCATTAATACCGTTTATGACGTATAAAATAATTTATATATAACAAACCGTCAATATATTTTTTTATATATCATACAGTTTATCAATTTATCTAAAGCTTTGTAGTTAGATACATAGATTAACGTAGTCGTACAAAACATCCTAAAATTAGTTAAAACTTTTTTGAGCAATTACAGTTTTGCGTGCTGCGAAAAATAACGCAGTAAAATTGCACATATTTTAGTTAAAACTTTACGAAAACAGAGATATTTTATGAAACTTAACTCTAATTAAATGTGTGCGGATTTTAGAACTATTTATTTTACTAAAACAAGCAACTCTGTAGTTCTTTACACTATATCTACTGACAAAATCTGAAACAAGTTCACATAAACTTTGACCTATTATATATTAACGGATGCTAATTAAACTCAATGATATTTTAAAGACAGGATTTCCAAATTTCATTTAAATTAAAATCAAACTCAATTATTTAGATTTTAAATAATTAGGAAGAAGAATAAATTATATTGCCCGGGCAGGGATCGAACCCGCATCTTCGGGATACCGTCCTGACGCCTTCCTTCGGGCTTTAAGATTTTTGCCAAACACGCGCTAATGCATTCAATATCAAAAACTCAAATATGTCTACCGTAACCAAAAATAGAAATAAATCTATTTATCTATAAGGATATATTTAAAAATTAAATGCTGTTGCATCAATTGAGAACGACTGTACCGATTTGGCATTAGACAATAGCCCGAATTAGGTTTTTATAGTAAGAAAATTTGGAAAATTTGCCCGAAATATTGGGAAGTTCGGGAAAATGTTTTCTCGTGCGAGTGAAACCGCGAGGCGCAGCTAGTATACTCGTATTTACGAAAGGAATAGTAACACAATTCCGGTTCTATGTTGCTATTCTGAAGATAAAATCTCCCACAAAAATTCACGTAGTAGTTGGTTGTTTCCGGCAACCTCTTACATAGAACCTTTTATCAAATCAAATAATATTTCCTCTCCGTGTCAAATTACAGTAGCGGCAACACCACTCGCTAATATGTTTGTTTGCCCTCGATTCTTAGGAAAGACCAACAAAACCAGTGGTTCTCAAGCCTAGTGGTTTTTGTCACACGAGAAACACGATTTGTAAAGGTTTGACAACTTCGATTGAACTATGCTGGAACTCCGCTCATCTCTCAGAGAAAGAGATAAAGATAGAGATATACTTAGAGTGAGGTAGAGAGATGTAGTGATAGATAGAATGAGATAGAGTGAGATAGAGTTAGACAGAATTAGACAAATTGAGATAGAGTGAAATAAAAAGAGCTAGAGTGAGATAAAGTGAGCTAGATTGAGATATAGTGAGATAGAGAGATACAGAGAGATAGCGAGATATAGTAAGATAGAAAGAGATAGAGAGATAGAGAGAGATAAATAGACATAGAGAGATAGAGAAGTTAAAGTGAGATGGAGTGAGATAGAAAGATATAAGGAGAGATAATATGTTCCTAATGATTTGCGACACGTGTCCTTGAGTAGTGGTTTTTAACACACGCGCCGTTGTCGTCGGCGTTGATTTGCACACGATGATTTTATGATATCTGATTTTAGCGCGAGTGATGTATTCACACAAAATGTAATTATTTAAGCGTTTCTCAAGATAGTGCAACTATTGTCATAATGTATTTCATTTACCTATTGTATCTTCGAACCTTTTGATTGGGCCTTGAAACATTTTTCTTAAAAAGAGGACAATGAACTAAAAAGTTTGAGAAACTACAAACTATACCAATATACTTGAACTTCTCACGAAGGATTCTAACTAGGTTAGCTCAAGCTCTACAAACTGCACATGATAGTGCAATTTTGAACCTTAAATCTTCGTGTTAGAGTCTAAGATTTTCCGGAATTTTCACACTTCTTGGTAAATCTACGAAGTAAGGCAAAAGAGTTGTTGTAGATGGTAATATTATAAACTTTTCCGCTGTCTGTCTTACTGTGAGTACATGCCTTATTTGTAGCTACGGGTAAAACATTGTCGAGGAAAATGTAAAAGATATAAAAATCAAGTTATTTGAAAGGTAGGCAGTTAATTTGGCTTATTCCCAAAGTACTCCAAGAAATGTTCTCAAACTACTCCACGAAAAAAATATCAAAAATATATTTTTTAATTTAAGTTTCATTCTTCTCCATGAGAATATAAAAATGTTCTCAAAGTACTCCACACTACTAGTTTCAAAAGGGTTGTTTAGGTAATAAGTTGTAGTATAATGACTTCATAAACCGTATATTCGTTCTCAAACTACTCCAACCCTTCAAAAAAAACTGTTTTATGCTGCATCCTACTCCAAAAGATAGTTGAGTAGTCAGGTGCAAAACTGTTTATTAAAATATATTTAACCACGAGGAAAAGTTGGTATAAAATACAGTAACTGGTTTGTAATTGTTTATATTTATTAATATAAATTACATTATATATATATATATATATATATATTATATGTATATATATAAGATTAAATATAATTTTGAATAAATCAACCACAATATTTTGAAAAATAATTGTATATCTGGATTAAAAGTTAAATTAACACGATAGTTAAAAAAACATATAAGAACTTACCTAAAATAATAAAACACATCAAACTTGAATAATAAAAACAATAAGTCTCTTTCTAGCCCTAATTTTAAAATAATATTCTAGAAATGCTTTCCAGCTTGACTTTTGAACTGTCTCTTTCACACTCGTTTTAATAATTAGGTAATATATAATGCAATAAAAATATGTGGTGTGACGAGGTTTACTCCAATTACTACAGACGTAAACATCTAACACAATAAAAATAAAACTTTTGTCTGCATTATTTTGGTACAGTGCTGATAAATACTGTGACTGACTGTACCTTTTCAACGTCTCATGGAGTAGAATGAAACTGAGAATGAAATGTTAATTTTATAATATCTAGATGGAGTAGTTAGGTAGAAAAATCACTGGAGGATTTTGAGAATCAAACCAGCTACACGTGGAGTAAAATGCAACTTAAAAAAAAATTAAAAAAATATACTAATATTTCTTTGGAGTAATTTGAGAATTAATGTATGGGATTCTTATCTTCTTGGAACAAAAGAATGGAGTACTTTGGGAATAACCCGTTAATTTTTGAACCATGACTACATTTCTTTTTAACCCTTTATAGATCTAAGTTTGGCTACATCTCACCTGATGTGAAGCGATGATGTAGCCTAAGATGGAGCACATAGATCTAGAGAGAGGCGTCAGTTGAGCGGCTGCTCAGACCCGTCTCCCCGATGGTTCACCGAACATCATCCTGAAACACGACTAGGTCGCTTGACGGCATGGCTTTGTTCGGTGGGTGGTATTACAACCACGGCCAGAGCCTACCACTCCACAGCGCGTAAGCGGGTTTCATCACGATGTTTTCCTTCACCGTTTTAGAGCGAGCGTGCAAAATCTGCACTTAATTTCATTTCTGTATAAAATCTTTAGATTTTGTGTACTATTTTATCATATCCATTTATTTTTTTTCTTTACCTTTTAGATCAGTACACGTTTTTCATAGCTAAAAATACAAATCCCAGTTTCTGCCGGTTCTCCTAGTTAAACTTTTGTTTAAAATATTTGTGATGGTTTATTTTTTCCAAACTGCGATGATAAATATAAACTGCTTAGCCCAAAGTTATAAGTGCGGCTGTATAAATTGAAATCTTTCACTACACTCATGTTATGATTGAATTAACTCCGACTAGGTTTCTGACAATTAGGACGTCCTTCTTCCGAGAGTGTACGCTTTGGATTTGCAGCGCAGACTGCAACTGTGAGTGTAGCCGTTTTATATTTATAGTGAACATTTCGACTCACTTAAACACAAAACTTAATTTGAAATCTGCAATGAAACAGTTTTTGAGAACAGCAATATACTATTCTAGCTCCATTTCAAACCAACCATTACCGGAATTATCCGTGCCAGTGACGACACTGCATCTTCGTCTAAACTTACAGCGTCACTTTAACTCTAAATTGAAAATGTTGTGGATCTAGTTTAAAACCCTGAGTAGCGCCGCGGTCGTGCTGGATTATCGGGGATGGTTTCTGAAAACTTCAGTGTTTTAAAACTTTTAAAAGTGTAGAAGTTTGGGACAAATAGTTTTTGAGAGTGCGCGGAACTGCTTTATCATAGTTGCTGTGTGGTATGGTACAAACAAAACGACTCAGCAAAGATCACAAAGGAATTCAGTGCTATAGAATCATTACTGGTGTGTAAATTCTTGTATGAAGCTTTGGAAAAATACTCTTTTTTTTTTTAACTGAGCATTGAGACGAGCAAGTTGTTCGCTTGATGGTACCCAGAACTGTTAATACCATAAAAAGCACTGCGTAGCACTACATTGCGCTCATCACCCCGAGACATAAGATCTCATATGCCCAGTAATTTCGCTGGCTACAATTCTCTTCAAACTAGAACCGTTTAAAACTGCATTTTTTGTGCCTAAATAACAAATATATTTTGACTTTTGACAGAACCTTCAATCTTGCGCACTACTGCTTAGCGGCAGAATAACTGTTAAAGCTGTGTTATATACCTAGACGGCCTCCCGCATACGAGAGACCTACCACGAGTAGGTATACTTTGCGGTATTGTCTACAAAAATTGCTTTATCAAAGTAGTTTATCCATTGTTCTGAGGTGTTGCGATAATTATAGAATCTATGATAATTGTTTGCATTGCAATTTAGTTTGTTTTTATTTTATTATTGTTGCATGTTATTATAGACAGAAGCATAAAGTTCGTCTCGATGTCTCTTGCGTGGCCTAAACCGCGCCTTATATATGTTCACTTTGGCCTACTGTAATTGAGGCATACGACCGACGTCCATTTCTCTGAACTTAGCCGCTTTGCCTATTTTAAAATGATGCATCTATCATGGCAAGCGTGATGCTTACCTTACCTTACTCGTTCGCTGACTTAGATAGATAGTTAAGTGATACGTTAGCTCGTTTCGCTACTTAGTTACATAAAAATAGATCAGAAAATATCACTCGTGTAGTATCCAGTAAAAATGACGGATCTATAAGAACAAATACACTCGAGAGCAATGAATCCGGGTCACTTAAAGAATGTTAAAAATCTCGGAAACTAAAAATGATAGGTTAATGCAATAAATTGTATTTAATAGACAATGTAATACTCCTTAAATGAAAGTAAAAAAAATATGAGTCACCATACATTTTATTAACACAAAATTACATAAAGAAAAAAACTGCTGATCTCTCCTTAAAACAAAAATAGGAAACATGAAATTTTTGAACTTTATTACGATTTTCTTGAATTTTAATACTTCGTATTGCCTCCTCGTGCTTCCATTACTGCGTTTACGCGGTTTGGCATGCTGTACACCAAGTTCCTTATACGATTTTGGGGAATATTCTCCCATTCCTCTGTGAGAGCAATTTTGAGCTCACGAAGCGTGATTGGGGGAGGGTTTCGTTGTTTTACGCATCTGCCTAGCTCGTCCCAAGCATGCTCGATCGGGTTGATATCCGGGCTGCGCGCTGGCCACTCCATACGAGTAATGTTCATCTCTTGAAGGTAGTCATTCACAATCCTACCTGTATGAGGTCGGGCATTGTCATGCATAAATATAGCATCCTCACCTAAATTGACCATAAATGGACCAACGTGATCATTGAGGATTTCTTCCACATATCTTACGCTAGTTAAAGAGCCGTTTTCTATGATCACCAGCTCTGTGCGACTTTCAGAAGAAATTCCGGCCCACACAAGTACAGACCCACCACCGTAGGCTACTTTTTCTTCGATGCATGCTTGCTTGAATCTTTCCCCTGGTCTTCGATACACTCTGTGTCTTCCATCGTGCTTGTAGAGCATAAATTTTGATTCGTCGGAGAACATAACTAGAAGAAAAAGTAGCCTACGGTGGTGGGTCTGTACTTGTGTGGGCCGGAATTTCTTCTGAAAGTCGCACAGAGCTGGTGATCATAGAAAACGGCTCTTTAACTAGCGTAAGATATGTGGAAGAGATCCTCAATGATCACGTTGGTCCATTTATGGTCAATTTAGGTGAGGATGCTATATTTATGCATGACAATGCCCGACCTCATACAGGTAGGATTGTGAATGACTACCTTCAAGAGATGAACATTACTCGTATGGAGTGGCCAGCGCGCAGCCCGGATATCAACCCGATCGAGCATGCTTGGGACGAGCTAGGCAGATGCGTAAAACAACGAAACCCTCCCCCAATCACGCTTCGTGAGCTCAAAATTGCTCTCACAGAGGAATGGGAGAATATTCCCCAAAATCGTATAAGGAACTTGGTGTACAGCATGCCAAACCGCGTAAACGCAGTAATGGAAGCACGAGGAGGCAATACGAAGTATTAAAATTCAAGAAAATCGTAATAAAGTTCAAAAATTTCATGTTTCCTATTTTTGTTTTAAGGAGAGATCAGCAGTTTTTTTCTTTATGTAATTTTGTGTTAATAAAATGTATGGTGACTCATATTTTTTTTACTTTCATTTAAGGAGTATTACATTGTCTATTAAATACAATTTATTGCATTAACCTATCATTTTTAGTTTCCGAGATTTTTAACATTCTTTAAGTGACCCGGATTCATTGCTCTCGAGTGTAACTTTTGTTTTGTAACTGGAATTTTGTAACTCAGTCCATGTTTGTGTACTAGAGTCACGTATTTTCTGAAAGACTGCGTGTGCCTAGTTGTGAGCTAATTTTCAGTCACGGGACAGAGCAAAGCTTGTTATTTTTTTCGTAGTTTTTGACTCGATCCTGCTGAGTCAGCCTGGCTGGAGTCTTGAGATTTTGAAAGGGTAAATTAGGCTGCCAATAGTGAGCTAGAACGTTTGGGCTACTGCCAATAGTGGGCTATGATGATGACCATTTGGGCTATCTATAGGCAGGTCCGTAATTGCCAATAAGTTGTCCAATTGCTTCATGTTGTTAGTAGTAAGTTAGTAGTGCATACACATTTTGGAAAACCTACATCTGAAGCTGCAATATTGCTATTCGAGATTTTTAAGCATGTATGAACCACTGTAGGGACATATTTGTAAGGTTAATTAGACATCATCATCATCATCAACCCATTACGTTCCCACTGCTGGGACAAGGGCCTTCCCTCATAGAGGGAGTATGGGCCATAATCCACCACGCTAGCCCAGTGCGGGTGAATGTCACAAGTCCTTGAATTTTTGTGATTAATTCTTGGATATGCCGGTTTCCTCACGATGATTTCCTTCACCGTTTTTAGAGCGAGTGTTAAATCCGCACATAACTTAACAAAGTCAATGGTGTGAGGCCAGCGGGATCCGAACTCGGGTGCGTCGGATCTAAACTCGCACGTTCTCCCACTGAGCCACACTCACTCTAACGTTAATTAGTGTTTAGAATATAATGGGGCTGGCTTGCCAATGTGGAAAAATATCCCCAAATTAAGTTCTAGAGATAAAAATATTAAAAAGTTACTAGAGCGCCGTTTAATTTCCGTTTCGATCTCACGGTCTATGCGATGGGAATATACATTTAAAAGAAGATTTGTTTTATGTTGGTTGGCCTTTTTGAAAGATTCCCTATGGTGGACTCATCGAATTGAGTACAGTAAAAACACAACACACGCAAACACAGCAGTTTTTCATTACATGAAATAAATAGCTGCATTATTTCGTTGAGTTGTCTTCATTGCATAATTTACTGGGTATGAAAACATCGCTACGACACAAACATTTTTTATAGACTGCTTTAAAATTTTATTATCAGAATCGTATTCTGAATAAACATTTTATTGACATAAGCAGAGTTCGTTAACCGAACAATGACTCACTTAAAAAGGTTGGTTGGTGTCATATTTTAAAATATTTGATCTATCATTTTGTCGCACTAGGTATATTTATATATTTTCATGTAGATATAGTATGTGGTGAGTGGGAGCCGGGTGACCTGTAATACAGGTCTCTTAGACCTACATCAGGCACCAGTCTCCCACAAAACAGGTTTTCAAAGTTTTACTAACACTCAAAAATTTTAACCATATACTGTAAACTTTTATGGGAGAAATAAATAAATGTTATGTTATGTATTGATTTTAGCACATTTTAATATTACTTATTCTGGTTTAGCTCTACTCTCAGTTTTGTCACTTTTTAAGCTGTCTAATAAATCCAAACAGACTTTATCTTAAATAATTGTATTTTTAATTTGATTTTGTTTGTATTTCTTATTGAATATTGTTTATTTTTAAATCAGAGTATTTTTTCTTTATATTATCTGATGTTTATATGCATAAATATTGTATAACTAAAATATATATTAATAAAAAAAACTTTACCTTCGAAGTGCATAAAGTGTGCAGCGCATCTTTACTAACTATTGGACACTTTACTATTTCATATTTATTCACTTTTTATTTATTAGCACACAACACTTAATCATAACATACACAGTTTATAAATAACATACACTCTATCCCAAATGTATGCCTTATCGTAAAATTTTGGTAGTATCAAATAATTATTATTATTTACTAATAATAATTATTATATAAGTACACCACCGTCTTTTGTCGTTTCACAGATCCTCTCCATCCCAAGGTTGTCTGGAAGAGATCGCTTATTAGCGATAAGACCGCCCATTGTACTAATTAAATTTTTAAGTTGTATGTCTATTTGTTCTTGTTATGTTTTTGGTGTACAATAAAGTGTTATCAATCAATCAATTAATCAATATATTTGTAGATATCTTATTTTCAGACTATATAATTAAATAATAAATCTATGTTTTTTTATATGATTTATAGACAAACCAGACCACGACCCGCCTGGATAGTAAGCGGTTATCGTCGCCTTTGGACACCTGCAACACACGGGGCATTACTGGTGCGTTACTTACCTTTAAGGACCCTTTTCACCCTTCTTTTTCTATAAAGAAAGCCGACTTACCTATAAAGATTTTTAGATATTATATAGCATACAATGAACAATGACATATGTCATAACTTCTTCATGTAGCTGGTAATTAAAAAGATAAATGACCCAACAGCATTCCCCACAATTTGGTTAAAATCCGCAAATTCACGATATTCAGTAAATTAACAATGATTCCTTCCACAAATGGAAAACAATAAGAGAGAACAAATCGTTTCTGCAAATAACAATTCCGCGGAACGCGAGAATGTAATTAACGAACTTCTTGGTACACTCGCCGTGACTTATATTTAAATTAATTTTTAATTGTTCACTAGAACTTTTCCTGTTTTTATTGATTTCGACGAAAGTAAAATCGTAGTAGTATCGATAATAAGTCGATATAAGAAAGATCTATAAGTAATGTAAACTCTGCTAAAACTGGGTCTGCCTGTACCTCTATTACACACATTTATGAAAGATATAAAAATTATAAATTTCTATAGGCTTATCATGGCCAATAGACTGTCCAAGTGCTTCAAGTTCAAAGATCAAAGTTTTTTATTCAGTCTTGGCATCACAGACGCACTTATGAACGTCAATTATTACAATGACTCTACCACCGTATCGGTAAAGGAACGCTTCACTTTGTAAGTAGTTGAATGGAGCAATTTGACTGTCTGTTGGTCTTTAATGACTACGAGCTTTATCACACTACACGTGTTTACGCGGCGTACACTCCGCGTACTCACGGCGAACACGTCGCGAATTCGCAGCGTTCTCGCAGCAGCTGGACAGTCACTAGCAGAATACGAAATTATATATCTACCCAAACGGAATCTCAGGCCTCGCTAGGCGCTTGTAGTATTGAAGGAAGGCGGCGAACTCGCTGGGAGTTCGCTGCGTGCACGCCACGGGTTTCAGCGTAAAAACGCTCGAAAATCACCAGTGTAATATGGTTGCAATAGGTTGTTTTATTGTATCACCTTGTTGTCAAGTTAATGTCAATAAGAAGTGTAGTACAGTATGACATATATATACCTCGCTGGGCACCGCATCAGATGGCGACCCTACCTGGCCAGGGCGTGGTAGGGATACTTTATCATACTAATATCGTAGTAAAAACTATTCTATGCTAAAATGCGTAAGTGTGAGTGTGTATTACCACTTATATTCATAGCGACAACGGATTATAATAAAATTTATTATGTAGGACCTGAAATAGGACACAAGAAACTTTCATCCCGGAAAAAATTACAGTTGCTTCGTCACAAATTCCTCTCAGCATAAACGAAGACAAAGCTCTTGGCACCCTCGCCCAGAAGCAAACATCAGTTCCTTTCATTTTCAATTTACCCCATTCAAAATCACATGAAACATTCACCTCACGGAGAATGAGATACGGCTGCTCAACAACGTCGACGATTGCTCGCTCTGCCGTCATACTTTAGCCAGATTTATTGCAGGCCAAGTGGATTTGTAGGCCTCTCTGCGATGATAAACCGAGGGCGTGGAGCCTATACAAAAGTTAATAGTTTACTCCAACTTTTGACGGGACCCTTGTCCTGTGAAAGGTGAGGGATCTTGATCAACTCCTGATACTCTTCTGAAAGTCATATAACCTTTCAAGCATGCCCAGGTGTCCGCCATTTTGAATCTTGCGCAAAATTGTGTCAATCGATAGAAGACGTTAATACACTCTCACAGCTTCTGTGGTGTAGTGGTTGGGAAGGTCAGATCTATTCTTATATACAGCCAAAGAATACTACCTATTACTTACATACAGCGGAAGTAACCTCGAGGATATGGATATAAGTTCATTGGGCATAATTATTGTTAGTAGAGCGAGTGTGGCTCAGTGGGAGCACGTGCGACTTTCGATTCAACGCACCCAAGTTCGAATCCCGCTGGCCCCGCACCACTGACTTTCTTAAGTTATGTGCGGATTTAACACTCGCTCTAAAAACGGTGAAGGAAAACATCGTAAGGAAACCGGCATGTCCAAGAATGTAACTCAAAAATTCAAGGACATGTGACATCCACCAACCCGCACTGGGCCAGCGAGGTGGATTATGGCCTATACTCTCTCTACGAGGTAAGGCAGTTCAGTTGTGTAAAATCTTTAACCGCACTTCCAAGAGTTCATGCCAAAGAAACTTCATGACAAACGACCTTAATAGGGATAACTCTTTATAGTGGAGACTATGTACGTCATTTTCTAATATATTGTTTTAGCCTTTGAGGGCTCTAACAAATTAATTGCGGGGACTGCAGTGATTTGTGTCCGACACCGCTATAGATCAGTGTCGGGGGATATTCAGCAGCCGCCTTGAGGAATGCGCGCGTCGTCGCTATACATATGTCACCACTCAAGTGTACCTACAAGTGGGTCGTACTAAGTGTCAGGAGACAATGTATCGTATTATTATTTTATTTAAAGGGCTACCAACATACATACTATGTGTATAACTGTTGAAGATCAAAAAACTAATTTCGGTGTGATTTTTGACCGCCGCCGCAATAGATCAGTGTCTTGAGGAATGTCAACAACCAAGCTGGGACACGAACCTTCTCTCATAGAGTATAAGAAGTACGTAGAAATAATCCGATTATAAATTTCTCTTTTAGCTTTTTACTTAGATATTGCAGCGAAAGCTCTAAATGACCGTAACCTAGGGTTACCACTATGTATTTCTCAAGAAAACATGTAGATGACTTATAATTATAATTTATTTTTTACAAAAAAAGCCGACTATAATTCTGATGTATCTTCGAAGTTTAAGGTCAAAATATCGATAAAATGTATAAGGAAATCACCTTGAAGCTATAGTACCCACAAAGATTTTTCCAAATCAGTTCATAAATAACGGAGAAATCGCGTAAGAAAAATAAATAAACATAAAGTCGAATTAAGAACCTCCTCCTTTTCGAAGTCGGTTTAAAACGGAAAAAGGTACAAACTTGTACAATTCACTTCATAAAATTTCCAGGACCTCAAGTGAAGATTTGGCGTGATTGAGTAATAAACTATATTAGTAGCTATCACACTAGTAAGTATTTTTATTAGTAACTATATTACTTTATTATATTATGTATTTATTGTGTGTTATATAGTAATAATAATAATGTATGCCTAGAGTTATAGTTTAATGTAATTTTGCTTAAATTTATAAGGATTTGGCGGGGCGGCTAGTGGAATCCACACGTGACCAAAATGCTGGCGTGCATTTTGGCCAAAGAATCAGCCTCGCAATTTAGCGAGGCAACGCCGCCAGCATTTTGGGCACGTTGCCGGACGACGGGTATCGGTTGAATTATCTGTAGGCCATTCAGTTGGCTTAACCGATACCCGGCATGTACATAGTATTTAATATCTTTTAGTTTAGTATTATTTAGTTTTTAAATTATTAAGCCTTTTGTTATATTATATTTTGCTTGTGTGTCATGAATAAATGTCTTTTCTTTCTTTCTTTCAAACATCCATCCAATTTGCAAACTTTTGCATTTATAATATTAGTAAGTATAAGTATGATATCAAAAGTACGTATATAGGTAATCGTACAGATTGGCAACCCTGATTCAAGCTAACGGAGCGTGGTGTGCATCTGGTCTAACCGAGTCGCCCGAGAATATGCTTCGAATTAATAGCCCGTTGGAGTTATATGAAGCGTACTATGGCAACACTGAGACCTGGACAAAGGAGTTTAGGGTAATTTCGGGTAAATAACGCGCGGAGCCTTAGTGTGGCCTCAAGTGCGCCGTTATGTGCTGAAAGGCAAATGCGAAAGGAAGGTAAATACCCGCCAATGCTGGTAACACCATTATAAGCATACACAATGAATTTTTCAAGTAGGCGTGGAGGGCCAAATCTTAAACTATAAGGAATAGGAAAAAATGCCCAAAGGAGTCCTGGGGCTGATTTTGATAAAATCTAAAACTGCATTAGAGTTATGCCCGTAGCTTCGCCCGCGTAGACTTCCCGGTGCGAATATAATTATGATAATGATGCTATACTATTTACCATCATCAGCCCATTATGTTCTTGCTGGGTCACGGGCCTCCTCTTAAAGAGTGAGTATGTTCCACAATCCACTCACTACGCCTAGCCCGTGCGGGTTGTGTAGGTGTCACATGTCTTTGAACTTTGGGATTCTTGCAATAGGAAATATGCAAGCAATATTTTTTAATGCATGAATTGATTCATTATTAAATACTATTAATGAAAAACGTTTTTTTATATTTTTACGGCATCATTCGCCAATAAAATAGTTAATTGAAAATTTGAATCAATTTAAATCAACATAAAAGCGCCATTTGCGTGCGACGTCAAAATGTGGAGACCTAGGATCTCCTCATTGGCCTATTTATGCTACATGTGTGCGTGTGTCAATAATTAACCAATAGGGCGGGCTCTATGTCAAAAATTGACTAATAAGCAGCGAGCTGCGTGATGTCAAAATGTGGCTGCACGTACTCAAGCGTTTTGCGATTACGTTCCGTTTCTCCAAAAAATAAGAAAAACAAACATTCAAATACAAAAGAACTACGCAATTAAAAATAATAATTGTAAGACTACAAAATGTTTGCAAGAGTAATCTAACATAAAAACTACGCAATAAAAACTAATAAAAAAAATAAAAATAATAAAACTAATAAAAACGAATTTCCAGATTTTTCGACAACAATATGCAATTGTTCCCTATTCCCTATTGCCAGTTTCCTCAAAATATTTTCCATTCTCACAGGTTCCCGAACGACTTTTGATGACATAAACACTTTTATAATCTCATGTGGACAGCCTCACTGGTGTAGTGGTTGGGCAGGTTGGCTCAAATCTCATACACCACTGAGGTAGCGGGTTCAATTCCCGCGACGGGACAAATGTTTGCGCACAGAAAAAAATGCTCAAGCATTTGTTTCGTGTCTGGGTGTTGTGAGACCATGATCCTCATAGTTCCTGGTTTCCTAGATACAGGGAATCCTAGTTAAGGGTCAGGATCTATGTATGTGATCGTTGGGCGTTATTTATTCGTTTGTTTAGGCGCTATGCTGATGGTTGGTGAAATGTTTTTATACAATTCAGAACTATACAATCAAAGATACTTTATATTCAAGACTATATGCCTTCAAGGTTCAATAATTCAAATTATGGGTATTTTTGGTAGTGTTCATGCTAGACTTAGTGATTTTTCACCCTCAGATACTTGGCACATCTAGATCCAGATAAAATGCGGCTAAGCCGAGTGGTTTTTAACAAGCCATCTAACTTGGGTGCGCTCGCCTTTTGAGCCTTGACTTTTATGAATTCAATTAGAATTTATGTAGCCTTAGCTCTCAGACCAAAACAAATTTGACCGCAGAGCATCTTTACTCTAAGATAAAAGCACTTTTTTTCTGATTAGATGAAATTTTTAAATACTTTGTTACATTTATTTTACTTTGACGGATGGCGTAAATTTTTTGTGGGTATTTTATTTATATTTGTTTTATTTTATTTATTACAATATCATAATTTACACATAATTGGAGTTATACAATGTAAACCACACTGACCGCAATATTTTTATTATAATTCCTGTCCATCCAAACGTACCTGTAAGAAATTGCGCATAGCGCAAGGCCGCCCATTGTATATTATTGTGAACGTACATAAACTGTAATAATGAAAGCCAATGTAAAACTGAAACAATGGTCGAATTGAGATACTTACTCTTATTTATAGATCTAAAATATGTATGGAACTGAAGAAGAATAAAAAAAATGTGACCAAAATTAAATTACCCTTTTATTCCAATCACTTGTCTCTCTTTATTCTTTACTATTAAAAAATTGTGACTTTGAACGTTTGTAATCTATAGACTCCAAAACGGCTGAACGAAATTTAGTTCAATTTTCATAGTTTCGTACCATAAGTCCTAACTTAGATTATAGGTTATGTTACATCAAAAATTAGTAGAGTGACTACGTAGATACAACTTGAACTCTTCGTAGTACGCGCTCTCATATACTGGGGAGGTCTTGCTAAATGGTCTTGGAAAAAGATGATTATTGAAACTGGTCTACGCAGACGATGTCGCGGAAAAAGCTAGTTCTAAAATAACATATCAGATATACAGACTGTGATAAAAAAGTATCTAATATCACAGAATACTAAGGGACAGAAGCATCACTCCGCAGAGAAATTTTCACAAATAGCGACTCTTGCTATGACGCAAAAAAATTTAATTCAGCTCGCGTAGCGCTGCATACCTACCAGTCATATTAACCTACAGAGCGCCTCTCTTTATATCGCATAGCTCTTATCTCTTCTGACGCGGCACGTGTAACGACGCGCGACCCGCCGTCGATGTCCGGCTATGTACTTGTAGCTTCGTACCTACAGTGCGGAGTAGCGCTAGGCCTGGTAATATCTACAAAAGCCACGTTTCAAACTGTAAAAATATTCCATTTACTCCCCGTCATCTTACAAATATCCCTTGTTCCCAAAAGCCGCAATGAATTCTTTAAAAAGCAGCGCAATCTGTCCCGGATAACACGGACACTTATACAATTAGAAGATTATCCGGGACGCTGCTGGGACGCGTTACTGGGATGCCGGGACTCCCGGGACGTAATGACTATTTGTCCGGGGACTCAAATAATAACTTTGCGTTCTCGCGGCGGTGAATTGGAAATTGCTTCTTTTTTGGTCGCACCGAAATGGTTTGGATTCTTCTTAGAAGTCATAAAATTTCAATGTAATTATTTTACTTTGACGAGTCTTGACTTCGTGGCGTAAAAAGTCTAATAATGATTCCAATATACCCTCGTACATACGAATAGAACATATTCTCAATGTCTATTATTTACTACTTTAGGCTTGCCTTTGACCACTATCTCACCTGATGGTAAGCGATGATGTGGCCTAAGATGTAACATGCTCGCATAGAAGATACCTGTTCACTCTCGATTTTAAGACTCCCTTAAGACTTAGGGTGGTAGTTGTTAGAAAATAGACGTTGGCTTTGCATTCCACTCCTTGGCTTTTTGTAAGATGAACGTGGAAGCAAAACGTTTTGTTCTTACAGGAGGGATGTCTACCATGTATGGATGTCGCATGGCCGTGCGTCTAGTTATCCTGTGATGGAATGGAGATGGTGCTATGACGACGTGCAGGTTGTTCACCTGGTTGTAAGCACCATGCCTGTTCACATCATCACAGTTGCGGCACCACCCACAAAAAATACCTAGATGTAATTTAGCTTGGCACACACCCTTAAAACCAGAACACAGAAATGCAGCTTGCTCACTACTGCCTGGCGACAGAATAACTTGCAAAGCGGTGGTACCAGTCTAGACGGCCTCTCGCAAATGAGAGCCCTACCACCTAGTGCTTGTATAGGGTGGTAAAGACGCTTGTATAGGGTGTTTCTACAAATAGAAAGAATGGTAACATAAAAACTAGAATTTTATACCCAATCGACAGCAAAATCCAGGCTAAGCGCGAAATATCGCATATTTTATTTTTGGCGATCCGAACATGCGTTTAAACGCGGTCTGTGTAATCCGTCGGCATGTTCCATTCAACGTGCGCAGTTACCACCCGATAGTGACCTTAATTTGAGACCTGGGGGCCTACTCCGAGTTGCTTTCGTTCGTTCGTTCGTGCGGACTAAAAGAGACACTCTTATGTCTGTTGCATAGCGCTGTTCCTTTCATCCGAAAGAACGAATATCGTAGTTACTTTTTCAGAGTAAGGTCCCTGCAATTGCGTGCACGAATAGTATACAAAAGCCAAATGTTTTTTCAAAAGCTAAGCCATGGAGTTTCATTTAAAACCAAGTTCTATGTCAAAAATATTGAAGAAACTTTTTCCTATCTCATTTCTTCTCTGGTAATACCAGATAACCAAAGGCGAGGGTGATCACTTTCTATCAGGCGGGCCGTCGTCGGCTTGTTCGCAGACACACAATAATTATCGAAAATTACCGAACTTAAATTGCGCGTAGGTACAATTCAATACAAGTTAATTCATCAAAAAAAGAAAAAGAGGCATCGTAATACGAAACCTACCTTTAGTAAGAGTTTTTATCTCTATTTCTTAAGCGCACCAATGGAATAACATGACGGGTATATTTCAAACAATAAAAGAATAACATACATCGGTTCAGACAAACAAGGATTTTCGAAAAAAAAAAAAGAAAAGATGGCGTACACGTCACCCCTAAGACTTGGTGACCATCGTAGCTCAACTGGGCAGAGCCTTTCCCACACCTAGGAAAGATTGTGATACCAAATCCCAGCCGGTGGTCGCACGTTTTCTTTCCGAAAAACCTTATTTGATTTTTTCGTTTGGCATTCGTTAATGCTTCATGCTTCATATAAATATAATAATAATCGAGTCAGTAAGTCATTTATTAAATAGGCGCTAGTGCACTTTTAAAGGACATAAATACGTGATACAAATAAAATATGTCAAAAATTGTTACTTCTGTTAACATGACTTTGAAAAAAAGGTAAGTAGTTAACAAATCGAATCGAATAACGAATTTCAGTAAACTTAAATTTTAAAACCCCTGACACTTTTAGCCTTTGAAAAGTAAAAAACGATTGAACTGATTTTGATAAAACATCTTAAACATCGAGTCTAACAACCACCGCTAGAAAACATGCTTTCAAATAAAAAAAACCGTATCCAAATAGTTTCACCCGTTTAAGAGCTACGGTGCCACAGACAGACACACATAGTAGTGGTCAAACTTAAAACACCCCTCCTTTTTGCGTCGGGGGTTATAAATAAGTGTACTTACATAAAAAAGTAAAAAAATACATATCGAATTGAGAATCTTTTATGAAGTACGGTTAAAAAGTTTCAATAACAACTGACCGTCCGTCTGTGATATTTTCTCTCTAAAATCTCTATCAATAGCCCCGCTATCAAATAAATTTCATACATTCGTCCTAAGAAAACATGAAAGCAGAGATATTGCTTTAGTTGGACATTTACATTCCAACATTATACGGGGATAAGCTGAAACGCAAGCGAGACTGAAGTCCGAAAAGTCTACAGTATTAGTGTTTTTTAAAGGAGAGTATGCAAAACGCTCTATGTAAAAATGACCTTCATGTAAAGGTCATTTTTACATAGGGCGTTTACATAAAAAAGGACATAAAAAAGAAAGGACTTAGGAGAACTTACATATTGGTGTCTCAGACACATTTTAGTGAATTGAGTGATGAGACGATCATATCGTTCTCCTCAGTCGCTAGTTGCACTCCGAGTGTGAAGGTCGCGCGCATTATCTCCGCTGCAATAAAATAATCCTTACCTATAACGGTGCGTGGCCGCAGGTCCGTTCGTTCGGGCCAGTGAGCCGAGCGCTTTATCATGATGAACTCTCAACCTAGTGTCGTGGATGATTTGGTTCAGTTTAGCGTGATGGAAGAAAATGTGGGAAATGTTCCAGAGGAGTGTATTATCTTAGAAGATCGTACAACTCCAGAAGATATGGAGTTGGAAGCCACTATTAGTACAAGGAAGAGGAAGGTAACTTATAGAAAAGAGTCTGGTGCTTCTTCTGAGGGCGGGTGGGAGAAAGTTACACGAGGAAGAAAAGCATTTAGGAGAGAAAAAGTTAGGGAAGAGGAAGAAGAGAATTTCCAAATTAGTGTGACGAGTAAAAATGATTTACCGAAGCAATTTGCGCTAGCTAAATTGTTTCAGGAGCATGATATTGACGATATATCTAAAGTCAAATATGTCAGCAAAAGTAAGATACTAATTACGTTTGATAAAGAGGAAAGTGCAGAAAAACTTCTGCAATCAAAAGCCTTTTCCGATTTAGAGTGGAGGTGTCTTAAAACAGCTGAGGTTGGAGTATCATATGGAGTTATGAAAAATGTGGAAATGGATCTTTCTGAGGAAGAAATATTAAAACAAATCTCTTCCCCAATTGAAATCATGTCAGTTAAAAGATTGAACAAAAGAAACATGGAAGAGAAAGGCGCTGCATGGGTTTTGAGTGAATCTGTCAGACTAGGATTCAAGGGAGCAGCAGTTCCATCGCATGTGTTTATACACAAAATACGCATTAAAATTGATCAGTATATATTTCCAGTAACCCAGTGCGGGAGATGTTGGAAATTTGGCCACGCATCTAGGTTCTGCCCAAGTAATAAGATAGTTTGCCCTAAATGCACCAAAAAGCATGAAAACTGCGAAACAGAATTATTTAAGTGCGTTAATTGTCATGGACCTCATATGGCTATGCATAAAAGTTGCCCAATTTTCAAGAAAGAGAGGAGGATCCGTGAACTTATGTCTGAATTTAATGTGACGTACAGAAAAGCAAAAGAAATGTACGTACCACCCTCCCCTGTGGCGGAACGTCTAGTGAGAACCCCCATTGCTGATGAAGATTATACTGCGGTATCGTTAGAGGCTGACTATACTCCAGGGCCCATGATTACTGATGAGCCTGCTGATGTGTCTAATTTATTTGTGGGATGTTCTTACGCCTCCAAGGTAAAGTCACAGAGTAGGGAGAAAGAAAAGTCAAGTCATGTTACAAGGTTAGAAAATGTACAGCGGGAGGAGCAGCAGAGACAAGAGAATGAAAAGATAGAGAAAACTGGACAAGGTCAGGCTGAACAATATCAAGGCTTAGGAGTAGAACGAGGACGTAAGAAGAAGCAGAAAAAACGTAAACAAAGCCAATCTCAGTCTATTGCGTTCAGCTGGGACGAGGAACCTTCTGTATGCTCTGAGCAAGAACCGTCTACCGAAGTACCTATGGAAACGGACGAGGCAGATAATAGTGATAAAGACTTTACATTCCTGCGCTTACTGAATAAGCTGAAGGACATTATGTTTAGCAGCAGGTATGCCTTAGATAAGAAGATACAATTGTCCGTTAAGATATGTATAGAATGGGTAATAACTAAAGTCGTAAGTTGTATATCGGCCAGAAACTTTTTAAGTTCTGACCATCAGTATGGATAAAAGTCCCCCAACAGAGTTTTCAGTAAACCTGATCCAGTGGAATTGCCAGAGCTTGAGACCTAAATCAGTGTCTTTTGAAGCACTTCTTATTCAAGAAAAAGTGCACATTGCTATTTTAAGCGAAACCTGGTTTGAGCCTGAGAGTAATTTTAATATTAGTAACTTTAACTGTTATCGATTAGATAGGGCTGACGCTTACGGTGGTGTAGCTGTTTTAACTCACAAAACTGTTAAATCTCGCCTTTGTTCATCACGTAGCTTGAATTCTGGAATTGAATTAATACATATCAAAATTCTTAATTGCCGGCATATTGAGAATATCATCTCCATATATTGTCCTTCCTCCGTTCATACCTCTCAAAGTGATTGGGATCATGTTTTTTCAATATGCAATAATAAAACACTCCTTTTGGGCGACTTTAATGGACATCATATCAGCTGGTCCTATAAAACAGATAATAGAGGCAATCAAATTATGGAAGCAATGCTAGATTCCAACTTCACTTATTTAAATGATGGCAGCCACACCAGAATACGGTTGGCAAATGGTGTTTTGCAACAATCATCGCCTGATATTTCATTTATTTCTTCCGACTCGGTCATTAACTTTACTTGGAAAACTACAAATGAATCTCTTGGCAGTGATCACTTAATTATTAAATTATCATATATTCAACATTTCAATAACAACTATACCAAAAAGAGAAATTATAAGAAAACTAATTGGGCTGAATATTCGACGTACATCGAAAGCTCCTTGTCTGATTTCAGCGCGCCTTATGATCACCAAACGTTTTATAACCAATTTGTAGATATCGTACAAAATGCCGCAAATGCCCATATCCCTTGTATCAAAATACCTACGAATGTAAGTCATAAGTTTGTACCTAAACCTTACTGGAATCCGGAGTTGTCGAAGGCAGTGGCTGAACGCAGACTGGCTTTAGCAACGTTTCGACACTGTCCATCGCCTCATAATTTGATTGGACTTAAAAAGAAAATAGCTGACGCGCAAAGATCGATTCGTGTGGCTAAATGCAAGTCATGGCAAAAGTTCTGTTCGTCGGTAGACGAAACTTCTTCTGTGTCAGAAATGTGGCATAAAATGAGATGGGTCAAGGGTCGCTTTACATCCAGGCAATGTATAGACAAAGAAAAGGCACAACAATTATTAATCGATTTGACACCTGATTTTGTTAGTCCGCCAACTCCGTTATTTTACTCGATCAACTCCATCCTAGATACAGATATCAATTTGCAAGAATTACAAAATTGTATTAAAAAAAATGATACTGCACCGGGCTGCGATGAGATATCCTTCTCAATGATAGATCATCTTCCGTTAGTTGGTAAGTCACTACTGCTAGATTTTTATAATCGTTGTTATTCTTCTGGTTTTGTTCCATCACAATGGCGGAAGGTCAAAATTGTCCCCATACCTAAACATAGTTCGCCATCCGATCTGCGTCCTATCTCATTAATATCATGTTTATGCAAGATTTTGCATTCTATTCTCAATAAACGACTCGAGTGGTACTTTGAAAAACAAACTCTATTCCCCGACGCCATGGTCGGTTTTCGTAAATCACGATCTTGCTTAGATAGTCTCACTTGCCTGACATCTCATATTCAAAAGGGGTTTTCAAACAACTTACTAACTGTCGGTTGTTTTATAGATATTAAAAATGCCTATAACGTGGACGTGAAATCTCTAATAAGAATTCTTGAGGAATACCAGGTTGGATACAAAATTTGTAGGTACCTATGGTCCTACCTAAGTTTACGAATGCTCCAAGTCTTCAATGAAGAGTGTATTTTGACGAGGTGGACGTGTCAGGGATTAAATCAAGGAGATCCGCTATCTCCACTTCTTTTCAACATAGCTACGGCTCGTATATGTAAGAGTGTAAACAACGTGGAGATATCGCAATACGCTGATGATTTTGTGATTTATAGCACTAAAACACATGTGTCTGATGCGATAAGAGAACTGCAGGCAGCGTTAGGTATAATAAGTAGGTTGTTAGATAACATTGGATTAGAAATTTCACCAGTCAAAAGTAAAATATGCGTTTTTAAAAAAGGTCGTTACCGTGGCCTTCTGGACTTTTCTATTAATAACTTCTCATTACAGCTTTGTGATAACGTAAAATACTTAGGATTGTGGCTTGACAGTTCTTTGAGATGGGGTAAACACATTAATGAGACAGTTTCTAAAGTTCAAAAATTTATAAATATATTAAAAGTATTAGCTGGCTCGGGTTGGGGGGTTCACCAAAAACATTTAAGGCGGTTGTATATATCCATTATACGCAGTAGAATCGATTACGCCAGTTTTTTGTATGATAATAGCTGTCAAACTAATGTATATAAATTAGATAAGATACAAAACCAGGCAATGCGTGTGGTTGGAGGTTTTATACGTAGTACACCCATACATGTCATGGAGAGCGACTTGTGCTTACCTCCTCTTTTTATACGAAGAAGGTTTTTAGCTGGAAAATTCTGGCTAAAATCTAAATCTTTTAAAAACAATAGGGTATTTAAATATATTGAAGATCTTGCCTTACAAAGTACTTCTCAGTTTTGGAGGCAAAGAAAATCACCGATACTGGCATCTATTCACCCATCTTTAAACTCGTTTTCCATTCATTCAAGCGATAAGCTCGAGATGTTTGCGCTAGGTACTTGGGTCAGTAACATTAATATAACTGACGTCGTTTTAGACAACATCCCTACTGTGGCCCGTGCAAAGCGTTCATATAATTGTCAAGTTTTAAAAAATATGTGCACTGCTTACATCGACAATAAATATCACGATTATTATAAAATTTTTACGGATGGGTCCAAAGAAGGGGCTGATGGTGGTGCCGCTTTTTTTGATCCCTCCGTAAAAAGTTACATGAAATTCCAAATTCAGTCTAATATCTCGATCATGCATTTAGAATTAATTGCCTTATCGGAGGCCCTTTCCTATATAGATTCTATTGAATGCAACAAATTTGTTATCTTATGCGATTCAAAGAGTGCGTTGCAACACATAGCTCGGTGCACCTCGCACGTGCGAGGTATTCCGATTGCTTATACTATTCTAGAATCTATTTTAAAGCTACAGTCCAAAAATAAAACAATAGTTCTGCAATGGATCCCGTCACACATTAATCTTGAAGAGAACGACAATGTTGATCTGTTAGCAAAACAAGCTATTGTAGATGGCACGCCTTTATCAGTAGTCCCGTTACAGTCGGAATATGTAAGAGCTGTAAAGACCCAATGCAAAGACCTATGGCAGGAATATTTTGATAAAAGATCGACCGAGAAAGGCATCTGGTTTCGGACTATACAACCTCAAATCACGGCATACCCCTGGATTGATCAATCTTTATTTAATCGGAGTGTTCTAGTAACCGCTCTCAGGCTCCGTTCCGGACACATTCCAAGCAATAAGTTTGCATTTTTAATGAAGAAAGTTGAATCGCCCAATTGTAATGTATGTGGGTCTCTCGAAGATGTTCAGCATATATTGATGGAATGTGTACGGAACGCCAGTGAAAGAAATGACCTATTTGGTCAGTCAAAAATTGCAGTAGTCGGACAGTGCAACTCAATATTGGCCTCACCTCTGTCTGACCAAGCTCAACAGCTATATTTCCTAGCTGCAAAATGCCTACTATTAAGGTGATAATTTTAGCTTTACATAAGGATCGGGTAATGTGGTCGCTAAGCGACAAAACCCTTTAATCAATAAATGAAAAAAAAAAAAAATCGTTCTCCTGTTGGTAAGCGCCACGCCTGCCCATAACAACTGCCATAAAAGCATTGCGTAGCACTGCATTGCGCTCACCACCCTGAGACATCAGATTTCTCATATGCCCAGTATTCGCTGGCTACAATGCCCATCAAACCGGAACACAGTAATGCTTACGCACTACTGCTTGGCGGCAGAATAACTGACAAAGCTGTGGTACTTACCCGCATAGGAGAGACCTATCACGAGTTAAATATCTAAGAAAAGCCCTTTTATAAGTCTGTAGGCATCGCGAAAACAAATTCACAACGGCAGATTTCAAAAGGTTAAACACTATTTTACACTATTTAACATATCGTTTATTTATTTACCACTATTTAAAAAAGGGTGCCCTGTGAAGTTCGACAAGTCATTGTTTCAAACACTGACAAATTCAAACAATGACAAAAAAATAATTTAAAATAAAAAACTTATTTACTGCTTTCAAAGCCTTTTCTAACAAAATATTTATTTTAACCCATTTTTTCATACAATATTTTCGCTAAATATCTTTGGTCACCTAACACAGGAACAATATTAATATTCATAATTCCAACTCAAAACTCAAAAGAGCGAGTGTGGCTCAGTGGGAGAACGTGCGACTTACGATCCGACGCACCTGAGTTCGAATCCCGCTGACCCCGCACCACTGACATTCTTAAGTTATGTGCGGATTTAACACTAGCTCTAAAAACGGTGAAGGAAAACATCGTGAGGAAACCGGTATGTCCAAGAATTTATCACAAAAATTCAAGGACATGTGACATCCACCAACCCGCACTGGGCCAGCGTGGTGGATTATGGCCCATAATCTCTCTATGAGAGAAGGCCCGTGTCCCAGCAGTGGGAACGTGATGGGCTGATGATGATGATGATGAACTCATAACTGCCCTCTATGAAGTCTCTTGAAAAAAGGGACCTGCTTTGTTCACACTTATTAAAGTCCCTTCGAGAGACAACACACTTATAATACTCGCGACTTTTTGGCGGGAAGTGAAAAGTGATACAGTTCGATTTTGTTTTATTTTCCAAACAAGTGTTATTTCGAGTGATCATGTGTAATATCGGTGGAATATTAACCATTATGTATTCGCAAACGTGCACGAGTGTAGGCAAATGAAACAAAATAGAGAAATCATTGCTTTTTATGTTCTCCCAAAAAGTCCATGGAAAGCTTGAATAAAGTTCCACCACTTTATTGAAGCACTAGGAGAGGGTCCGGCTTGTTGCTGTTGACCGTCATTCTCAACAAAAGTACCTATAATAAATGGATTATTAAACTATCAAATAAAAACTACGTATGACATGGCGGTATGGTCCTAGAGACTTTAGCCTGCCATAATGGGCGAATTTAAAAAAAAAATTGTAATACTCGCATTGAGGTCTAGTGTCATTCCTCAATGAATACTCTAAATAAATAGATGATATTAAAAACATATTGAACACCGCTTAACTCTTATAAGCTGTATTTGTTCAGTAATGTTCGCAATGTTGGTAAGCTCACCAATATTGAGGATCGCGGTTGACGTCTGGCCGGCACGCGATCGAGTCGAGAGCTCCGTACTTCTCCTCGAAATAATTGCTAAACCGACGGAATTGCAACATCAGCTGCGATCCTCGCGCATAGTAAATCAGCGTGAATGCAGGGAAAAGAGACGAGATACGTCGTAAAAGGATACAGCACGCGGGGCGAGTTGAACCAGGTGGCCTTTCACTTGTTTCCTCTTTTTCCTAGCCAGTATTCATCATCATCATCAGTCCATTACGTTCCCACTGCTGGGACTCGGGCCTCGAGGTTTTCCTTCACCGTTTTTAGAGTGAGTGTTAAATCCGCACTTAACTTAAGTGTGGTTGGTGGCAGTGGTGCAGGGCCAGCGGGATTCGAACACGGGTGCGTCGTATCAATAGTCGCACCTGCTCCCACTGAGCCGACTCGCTATTTAGCTGTATTAATAAGACTCATTCCATACATTTAAATAAAAAATATAAAATTCTTGATTATGTTCACGCTCTCAGGCACCGTTTAATATTTTCTTTGACTATACATTACTTTCCGCATTTTACGAGTGTCTTTAATACTCACTTCGACCTTTAATATATGCGGCAGTAAGATAGCATCAGTGTAAATGACACGGACTTTTTCCAGGGGAGGTGGGGGTAAAGCAGCTTATTAACATAAAGGTACATGCGTCTTGGGAGAGTGAATTTCCTTATTTTCAGTGAAACAGGAACTGGGAGTCCTTTTATTGGGCCATTCATAGGCAGACAAGTTGGTGTATTATTAATTTTTATTTTAGGCCAACGCAAAACGAAATTTATTAATTAAAATAATAGGTAATTGATAGTTAATTACCTATTATCAAGACAAGTTTTAGTGGTACGTCTCTTCTGCGAGAGACCGCCTTAGGCAATACCGCACCTTTGCCAGATATGACAGATATGCCAGATCCGCAAAGCAGTAGTGTGCAATTTGTGCAGTGCAAAACACAATTAGGTACGATTGACATCACATTTCAAGGAATTGAAATCTCTCTTTTCTGTACCTATTACCGACTAGCTGCGCTCCGCGGGTTCACCCGTCCTTTTTTAGGACCGTAAGTACCGACGTAGCATCAAAATCAGTTCAGTAGTTTTTACGTGATTTAATAACGCATATTCATCTATCAATCCATGCATCCATCCCTACAGAATGTCATTTTTTTATATTAGTAAGATTTGCCGGATTATGACTTGTAGGATTTTTGTTTTTTTTAGCAATGCCGTCAAGCAACCTAGTCGTGTTTTGGGATGTTCGGTGAACCATCAGGGAGACGTGTCTGAGCAGCCGCTCAACTGCCGCCTCTCTCTAGATCTATGTGCTCCATCTTAGGTCACATCATCGCTTCACATCAGGCGAGATAGTGGCCAAACATAGATCTATTAAGCGTAAAAAAAAAGTACATCCAAAATTGCTTTCAAAATTAGCACGACATTGATAGAACTATCAAATGTTCGTGCCCAAATTCAACTTGTGTCAAACACTTAACTGGTTTACTGGTGGTAGGTTTCTCATATGCGAGAGGTGGGTACCTGGTATCTCGGTGGGTACCACCGCTTTGCCAGTTATTCAGCCGCCAAGCTGTAGTGCGCAAGCATTGCTGTGTTCCGGTTTGAAGGGCATTGTAGCCAGCGAAATTACTAGGCATTTTGAGACTCGACAGATAATTTTCTCAGGGTAACGAGCGCAGTGCAGCGTCGCGCAGGATTTTTCATAACTATGTTCTGGATAGTGCTGTTATTGTTATGGGCTGGCGTATTGCTTACCATCAGGCAAACGACCAGCTCGTCTCGTCATTCAGTTACATAAAAAAACCGTTCCGTATAAAATCAGCTTTGAGCCAACAAAGACTTCGTGTTGTCGGTCCTTGAATGCCCCACTTTACCTCATCCGCCCAAAAAGCTGCGTGAAACAAAATGTATAAATTAAATTACCTACTTACCGTGCACATGTTACGTAAATATAAGAACATTAGGTATATAAAAACGACGGAAAAGTGAATACAACGAACAAGCGCTTTCACGTAGCGCCTTGTATTCAAAAATACTCTTTGCGAAAGTATTTTCTATTTTTGAACAAGAATTTAATTAAATACTTGTTCACGTGAGAGTATTCTTTAAAAGATAGTGTTGTAAAATTTTTTAAAATTTTACATCATATTTGCGTTTCTGGGTGTAATATTCCTCGTAGTTTCGGCCTCCTGATTCAGAACCTCACAATAATCAATACCGAATCGATTCGACTCATATAGATCTCGTGTTTTATTTGTTTTGTTCCTATTCTAGCTATTCCGTTTCTAGAATTTGATTCGGATTTCGGATACAATATGGGTATTGACATGTTGAATTTACGGAATTTGTTTTGTGTGCAATATTTTGGATCGTAAGATATCAAGCCGAATCGGTCGACAACGACTCGTGAGGATCCGTATTTTTTTTTTTACGCTTAATAGATCTATGTTTGGCCACTATTCCGCTTGATGTGAAGCGATGATGTGGCCTAAGATGGAGCTCATAGATCTAGAGAGAGACGGCAGTTGAGCGGTTGCTCAGATCCGTCTTCCCGATGCTTCACCGAACATCAGCTAGCTGACCTATGTAAAAGAGTCTAGTTAGGAGAAAAAAATTATGAATTATGAATAAAAAAAATAATAAGAAATGTAAAAGATTGGTAATAATGCAACTAGAATGATGGTGGGCGGTCACCATTGCCTATGGACTTCTGCACCAGAAACAACCGGAGCATTACCCACCTTGTTAAGAGGAGAGGAGAAAGAGGAAGGGAGAAATAGAGAGTAGGGCTGGCCTCTTGCACCAGTGCCGAAATGTAATTTCATATGGACTAAAAATATATATTTAAAAAAAAATAACTTTGGTTACAGTG
This sequence comes from Petrophora chlorosata, assembly GCA_951640565.1. NCBI lineage: Eukaryota > Metazoa > Arthropoda > Insecta > Lepidoptera > Geometridae > Petrophora > Petrophora chlorosata. Next base: position 3,374,083 of record OX621196.1, on the reverse strand, counting down.
TTTCTTACATAAAATGGCGTAGGCATATGACTATCAGACATAAAATCATTGGATAAGTATATACATATATATCAATATGGGTTGTTGTTCCCTGTACCTGTGTGTTGTGTATGAAAACTGTGTTACAGGGTTCCTACTGCTGGGACACGGGCCTTCCCTCGTAGAGGGAGTAGGGTACAATATACGGTGTGTATATAGCTATAAGCAGAGAGCAACCTGTATGTCAATAAAACATCGGGCTTTACTTTGTAGCAATTTTGAACTTCGAATTCGGCGATCATTATAATTATCACCTGTCACGGACAAACGCATCTCCCATACACATCTCTACGACCAAGCTTCTTCATGTAGTCGCCGCCAACTACTTTCGCTCCATCTGCTCCTTTTTCAGCGAATAGCAGACGTGAAAAACTGAACATTCAGTCGTTATCCCATGCACTTTAGCTTAGCGGCTTTTGTAGCGATTTAGCATTTTGAATCTTCCGTGGCTGTGAACGATTTTCATGAGCGATGTGACATAACCCGTTTAATTAGGTGCCTAATGTTTATTAATTCATTATAGTTGGATTAAAATAAATTTATAAAGAAGAAGTGGTTTAGTTTATTTAACTAAAGGCATACTTTCAAAGAACGATTTAGCATTTTGAATCTTCCGTGGCTGTGAACGATTTTCATGAGCGATGTGACATAACCCGTTTAATTAGGTGCCTAATGTTTATTAATTCATTATAGTTGGATTAAAATAAATTTATAAAGAAGAAGTGGTTTAGTTTATTTAACTAAAGGCATACTTTCAAAGAACGGTCCATTAAGGATTTACCTATTTCATCTTTCTTCCGTGTATTATCGTAAAATCAAATTATTAGTCATATTAGTTTTACTCTAACTGAGCCTCTATGGTATAGTGGTTGGGCGGGTTGGCTAAATTACACACACCATTGATGTTTCGGGTTTGATTCCCGCGACGAGACAAATTTTTGTGCACAGAAAATTAAAATAAGTGTAAGCATTTGTTTCGTGTCTGGGTGTTGTAGGACTATGGCCCTCATAGTTATCGGTTCCCTAGATACAGGGAATCCTAACTAGGAGCCAGGATATACATATGCTTGTGATCGTTGGGCGTATTTATTTTGCTGGTTAATAAATAATATTTCACCAGTTATTGAATTTGAAAATCTGATGCAAATCAATGAAACCGATTATGAATTACCAGAATTAAAATTACATTCCCATTTCCTTTTAGTATTGTGACCGCATCATTTATTCTGCCCGTGTATCAATTACCGGCCTATTTTACGACAAACGATATTAAAATGAGTATAAATTGTTCTGATGATGGAATACTCTTAATTTAGTTTCAAATTGATGAAAAATTATTAGTTGGTATTGACTGCAAGCATCTCAAGGAAACAACTAAAGATTTGAAGCACATGGAGTGGAATAAAGAATTGAAGTGCCACGAGAGTTACACTATGGCTAGACATTTCTCAACGTATTTTTTTATGTTACTGATTGACGAGACAAGCAGGTCGTTTGCCTGATGGTAAGCAATACGCCTGTCCATCATAGTTGCAGCACCATCTAGAACTTACTACTAGAACTAGAGAAGCGGCACTGCACTGCACTTGTCATCCTGAGACAATTAGCTCTTAAGTCTCATAACGCCCAATAATTTTGCTGGCTACAATGCCCTTCAAACCGGAACACAGTAATGCTTGCGCTCTACTGCTTGGCGACAGAATAACTGGCAAAGCGGTGGTACCCACCCAGATGGCCTCTCGCATATGAGAAACCTACCACTAATCTCTCGGCATTATAAAAATTATACATGTAGGTAGGCCCCGGTCTTTTATCTTCCTCCAAAGCTTTATATAGTTCAGAACAACTTTATGAAATACAATCTAAAAACTGCTTTTGTATTAGAAATCTATATATACTACTACACACTAAAGAAAATCGTCCTATTACGCAGAATCGCTGAGGGAAATCACATTATTACACCGCACCGTACGGCGCTGTCTTGACCGCGAGTTCGCCGATTTCCCAAGAGAACCCATTTAATTATGTCCTAGACCGGCTTTTGTTTAAAGAATCATTTAATTTTTCTGCAGTCGCAGGATAAAGTCACCGGTTGAATAGCTTGCTTTATTTAGTAAAGTTGTTGTGTACACAGTTGTTGTGTAGTGTATAGTGGAACGGAAGGTTTCTTTAATCGGGAAAGTTTTAATTATATTCCGTTTACAGCTATAAGACTCATGGTAGTTCTCTCGTATGAGGGTAGGTACCACCGCTTCGCCAGTTATTCTGCCGCCAAGCAGTAGAGCGCAAGCATTACTGTGTTCCGGTTTGAAAGGCGTTGTAGCCAGCGAAATTACTGGGCATTAGAAATTTAAAATCCGATGTCTCAAGATGATGGGCGTAATGCAGTGCTACGCAGTGCTTTTTATTAACCGACTTCAAAAAGGAGGAGGTTTACAATTCGACGGTATGTTTTTTTTTTTATTTTTTTTTTTTTTGTGTGTTTGTTACGCGATTTCTCCGCCAATTTTGCATTGATTTCGATGATTCTTTTTTTGATTGGTAGGTAATACTTCAAAGGTGGTCCCATATAAATTTTATCGAAATTCATTCAGTAGTTTTTGAAAAAAATAGCAAAAACAAAAAAATATAAGTTTAATCTTCAAGTCGGTTCTTGTTTTTTTCGTAACCAACTTTCTAAAGGTGGAGGTTTGTATTCGACTGCTTCACCTGCTTCACCCAGGGTTGACTTCCGGTGAGGGAACTCCTCAACGGTGAATAGTACAGACACAACATTTCGTAAATGGATTTAACCATAATAGCCTGTTCTAAATTCCATCATGACATGGCAGATACACCCAGGATTGACTTCCGGCGAGGGAACTCCTCAACAGAGAATAGGACAGACATGAAATTTTTTTGCACATGCATTTAATTGTGATAGCCCGTTTTAAACTTCGTCATGATGTGGCTTCTAGATCATAAAAGCTTGTCTTTTAAACTTTTTGAATTAATTTAATTAAAACTTGTTTTTCACTAAAAAGGTTAAAATAAATTATTTTTCAAAAAAAACTAAACCGACTTCAAAACCACAAATGGCACTCAAAAGTAAAAAATAAATTAATATAATTATCATAAGCGCTACCCACTCATATATTTGAAGTCGGTGCCAGCCAAGTCTAAAAGGTAGTAGATAAATACTACCTAGAAGTAGTACTTACTATATACATAGTATTTATCTACTACCTATTAGACTTGGCTGGCACCGACTTCAAATATATGAGTGGGTAGCGCTTATGATAATTATATTAATTTATTTTTTACTTTTGAGTGCCATTTGTGGTTTTGAAGTCGGTTTAGTTTTTTTTGAAAAATAATTTATGATAGTAAAAGTTCTGGGTTGGTACTGCAATTGTAATAGGTAGGCGTGGCGCTTACCATCAGGTGAATGACTTGTTAGTAACATTACTCAGTTCCATAAAAAACTGACTAAACCTGTAGTCTATTGGTTTATATTTATAATAATAGAACGCAGTATATAACTACAAGTATAAACACAAATTAACGTCTGCTTAGTAACCTATTGTTATTTGGTGCTTGCAAATCACGATAAAAATAATAAAAACATAATAAGTCGAATAAATAATATACGAACACTCTAGCTAGGATGTCTTATTCATATAATTAACTTTAGAAAAAAACAAAAACCGACATCAATGTACCTTCGAAGTCGAAGATGAAATTTATATGGGACCACTTCGTAGCTATACTGAACCCAACGCAAAAAGAATTTTTCAAATCGGTTCATAAATGACGGAGTTCTGAGGTAACAAACATAAAAAATAAAATAAAATAAAAAAAAAACAATCGAACAGAGAACCTCCTCCTTTTTTGAAGTCGGTTAAAAAACGCTTCATGGACGGATCCAGGGACAGATAGCAATGCGACTGTTGAGGTTTTCTGCGACTGCAGAACTTTTAATACAATAAAAAGTACTGCGTAGCACTGCATTGCTAATATCCAAATATTTTCAACTAACTCTATCTGGTGAGTTCTAGATTCAGAAAGGTTTTTAATAAACTTTATAAAAATGTAATTTTAGATTAATTTTATATTTACAATTTAGTGTTTGCTATTTAAAAACACTTTATTTTTAATATTTTTAGGCTTGAAACACAGAACCAAATCGCACAAAGTAACAAATCATAAATGAACTAAATTTACTCATACGTAATTGATTTTTAATATGTTCGCATGTTTCAGTATAATCATCAGCACTCAAACTTAACTAAGCACACAACTATGTCATCTTACAGCTTAAGAAAGTTTATGAAAAGATGAAGTTTCTAAAGACTTGTGTCCTTATAACATCCTCAACTTACATGGTAATTTGATCAAGGTAATGAGACTCGCGTAAAGCGGCGTAAAACTTCCTAAAGTTCAAAGTTAATGAACTCGCCAACATGTTAGATGTCTAGTGCTTGCTTGATGCTGCAGTGCATCTAGTGCTGGGAGTTATATTTTATTTGTTGATGTATCGATAAAACAGTGTTTTACCACGTTTTCATTAAGTCACCTTCTTGTTTTCCTGTCTGTCTGTCGTTCCAGGTGGAATCTTGCAACTCAAATTTCGAGCACTTCCCGATTAGCTATCCGGCTGAAACTTTCAGGGTAGCTCAACACCTCGATGCAGATGCATTCTAAATCCATTTATGAGCATGCAATGCTGACCTATCCTCAAAAGGCGCGTGGTTTTTACATTATTTTTTTAATCTGTCACTTTCTAGTTAGCTTATTGAAGTTTAGCTGTCAGTCTCTCGATAAATCAAGATAGTAACGACACGGTCGCAAAGGCAAGTGGTCTTTAGTAGCAACTGGTTGTAAAAGTGAATCGTTTTTTCTAATGATATTGAGTAATGAGACGAGCAAGTCGTTCATCTGATGGTAAGCGCCACGCCTGTCCAGCCTGCCTGGCTGTTTAGACATGCATTTATCATATAGTAACTCTCGCAACCCGGCCTAGTGCAAAGCATGCACTACCTAATTTGCCACAGAGTTTATTATTGTGGCTTTCCCATTTTAGACCCTGGGCTCATGGTGATGATGATATTTAAAAGTAACGAGTTTATAAATTAAACAGTCGTTATCCATTGTCTGATGATTTATGGTGTGCATATCTGATGTTTAAATAGTTAACTTCCTATAAGCGGTAGACCTGAAGTTATCGTAAGTACAGTAAGCACAAACGTAGGTATGTATTTATTCATATCGACCGTCAATATGTAAAAAGTACTCAATCATTTATTGCAATCAAAATTACCCTCACCCTGTGAAGTAGTGTGTTTGATTTATTTAATGTAATTTTATATTTTTGTATGTATGTTAGACTGTAAGGTATATATTCTATGGGCCTCTGTTAGTTTTACTTTGTTGTACTTTAATATTGCCTGAAATAAAGAATTTAATAAATAGTGTTTAGGTACATGACATTTCTCAGTAATTACATATTTATGATACATGGCCTTTAGCAATTGTATAAAGAGCGAACAAATTCATCTTAAATTTACTTAAATAAGTGACTACGAAACAGGAACAACGTTGAAGTTGTCCTGTTTCACATAATATCGATATCGACAAAAAAAAATCATGATTCCAGTGACCCATCACTTCGTTCCGCCGGCATCAAGAGGCGGACCCTGCGTCGTTACTCAACGGTGCACCAAGATGGAGAGTTCCATTTAAATAGCCAAGATAGCAAGATGCTCCGTATGTACCTACCACCGTGCTTTGCCTGGTAATAGTAGTAATTGATATGCTTTAGGTGCAGCCAGAAAATTCTAAAGTCAAAAGGTATTTATTAAAAAAGCACAATATTGCATTTTTAAACGTCATTTACACAAAATACAAATCAATTAAAAACATTATAATTTGCATCATAAAATATCATGAATTTGAAAAAAAGGGTAAGCATGTCTACTAATTTTTTTTCCCGTACTTTAGTTGAAGTCTGGGCCCAGAAAAGAAATGCGAAAACTGACTCTACCAGTGCTTCGGAAATACGCCCTTACAAGAAGATAACACTAAGAAACTCTGCTGGAATTGTTGTTTCCAACAAAACCAAAATGACTATGAGAATTGAGCGTATAAAACTACGTTTGAACAAATAAGCCTCGTTTTTTTTTTTTTTTTAAACATGATGGGAATATATACTGTATTGAGAATATCTAAGTCGGATCGGTGGTGCCTGTAGTACTTATTCAAACTGTGTCACAGACACCAACGCCCCCCGCAAGGATACAGGTCTAAGGTACATCAACAACGGTTATTTATAAAGCTAGATGTGCCTCGATTGAAATGTAAGAAAATGAATTACTGGAATTGTAATCTAGACGGTGAGTGGGCGAAAACTGACGTCCTTTGACCAGCGGGCAGTGCGCGCATTGCCCGGCAGAATTACACAGGATCATGCATTAGTCAAGTGCGGACAAAGGCAGGATTGGCTGACGCTGTAATTTGTCTGCAACGTACTCGTAGAATGGGACTTTGGTAAATAAGCTTGTTGCTGTGACCACGCGTTTGTAGAAATAGCCGGTCGTAAAAAATAAAAACTTTTACGGTAAACGAAGTTTGCGCTGTGGAAATATGTTAGCTGTTGTCACTTCAGGGTCTATCACAAGTAAGATGTTGCTTTCGAAGCCCGTTTGTTTTTTCATTGCCATCATCATCAGCCCATTACGAGAATTTAGAAAATCAAAGTTTCTGGGTGGCGCTGTAACTGTTATTACTGTGTTGCTTTCCATCAGGAACTAGTAACTATAAATAATCTGTTAACTTCAATATTATCATCATCATTATCATCATCAGCCCATTACACTCCCACTGCTGGTACTCGGACCTTCCTCGTAGAGAGAGTATGGGCCATATTCCATCAAACTGGCCCATTGCGGGTTGTTGGATGTCGCAATGTCCTTGACATTTTGTGATAAATTCTTGGTCATGCCGGTTTCCTCACAATGTTTTCCTCACAATGTTTTCCTTCGACATTTTTAGAGCGAGTGTTAAATCCGCACATAACACGCCAGCGAGATTCGAACTCGGGTGCGTCGGATCGAAAGTCGCACATATTCCCACTGAGCCACACTTGCTATCACTCGTTATCGCTATCATTCGTTTATTTTTTATTTTTACATTATTCTAGCATGACTAGACGTAGGTATTATTTTCTCTTGTCACATAGCGAAACAACAAGGTGCAACAGGGTGCGTCGGATCGAAAGTCGCACATATTCCCACTGAGCCACACTTGCTATCACTCGTTATCGCTATCATTCGTTTATTTTTTATTTTTACATTATTCTAGCATGACTAGACGTAGGTATTATTTTCTCTTGTCACATAGCGAAACAACAACTGAATAACAACAATGAAAGATAGAACTTTCATTGTTGTTATTCAGTTAAGTATTTGCTCATAAAACGCAAATAAAACAATTTCATTTCATTTCATGTTTTACCACTAAAAAACTTAAAACTTTAAACTTATTTCATCTTTCATCACTTATTTCATTCCTTTTACATTTGTCTAACTTTAACAATAAAGCCTATATTATTCGATACAAACCAAAGGTAAGATACACGTGCCACTTGTGCAAATATCGTGTGTAGCGTGTTCAGTAAGCGGCATACTCATCAAAACAATAACACAAATAAATAAAATAAAATAAACTTTATTACCAAAAATATATATTTAATATATTTTATCTTTAAAAGTGTTTGTTATTTTTTTTTTATTTGGATACCTTAATTTGAATGAAGGCCATGTATTGCCTCGTATTGGAAAAAAAATATACTAAACAATATTCTTTTCTTTTTGCAAACAATCACATACTTAGATTTCTATTCCGATATCAGAATCAATAACACAGAGCCGGAGCTTATAGAAGAAGTTTGTCACGTTTCATAATCCACAACCCCGTCACGTCTCAACCCTTCATCAAGCGTGGTCTCCGTACACATAAATAATTTACAACACGAAGAAAAGGAAATAGGGAAGAAAATTAACTCTTTGTTACAACACACGCATATGAAAACAGAGCTGCGGTTATTTAATAAACAGCTCTGTATTTTCAAAGCTGTTGGTACAAAGAAAATGTATTTTAAGCGATGGACATACTTGGACAGCTGCGACTGCGAAGTGGACAAACTTCCTCCCACTTTAAAGTAAGAATTTCGTAAGACCACACGTGATAAATTTTTACCTTTTTACGTGAAGCTTGTATTGTCATAGATGCAAGAACAACAAACGTAACAACCCTTCCTTTAATATATTTTATTACAAAACCTTCACCATTTTGATCGGTTAGCGATATTGACCTATTGCTATTTTGACAGTTTACAATTTTGACGGTTAGCGATATTGACCAATTGCTATATTGACAGTTTGCATTTATGACGATTTGGAATTTTGCCCGATTGCGTTTTTAATGAATTTGACCGAATGAAAATTTGACAAAACGTAACGAAACGCTTTTGTTGGACCCGTGAGGGGTATGATTACAAACCTGAATACATGTCAACAAAAATTTTAAACCAAAGTTATTAGCATTACTAAAGCCATTGTTAAATCGGCCATCTACGACTACCCTTGCAGCACTACCTGAAGCATACCAGGTGTCAGGAGCATTTTCTCCGCCTGCCGCCTGGGCTGTCTAAACTAGACAGAAAACCAAGTAGAATTCTCAAAAATCGTTGTTGTTTTAATAATAATATTCATAGAATTATTAAATATAGGTACACATTTCATTTTTTCACATCGTAGATTAAAAAACAAAGGTTATTTAGGATCCAACATTGATACTGATCACACGTTTTTGTCGTATAGTGATAAAGATCTGCATGAACACTGCCAAAATTGGTAAAGTAAAGTATACAATCAAATCGTAAGATTTTAAGAAAATTTAAAGAAAACGCTAGACTACGAACGCCGACCGTCGGCTACGATGCGTTACCAATAGATGATACCTAACTGTAAGTATTGATCGGGCGGCATATTTTGATCGCGCTTTATTTTTCTTGCAGTCACACAAACCGCACAGGTATGTCCGAAACTTTATAAGTCTAATTACGTTTGTGGTGACAATGAGACCCGGCGTGACCCGGCAGAATTAATTTTTAAGTGTAGTAATTACGAAAAATGTAGATTATTTTGTCCTATGTAAATAGTTAGGGTGATTATAATGAGGAGATAATTCTTGGGTCTAATAATGAGCCGCTAAAATTGGTGAAATAGTGCGCAGATATTTTACTTTAGCATTACCATTACTTTAGCATTTATTGTCGCCGACAAAACGTGTCACATAAATATTTTAATATAAATTTTATGTATGTTAGTTCTAAGGTATATATTTATATGGGCCGTAGAATAAGTAAATAACATCTGTAACTTATTTTAATGTTATAAATATTAAATAATAATAATTACTTTTAAATAAATAATAGTATTACTTTAGTTACCTACGACAACATCTATCTACACTATTATAAAAATAGAAGTGAGCCAATTCTGTACATTGAAGATATTTTTGAATGACATTAACTGGGTTCGACTATTTAGTGGGTACTGAAACTGAATCCACAGTTTTTTTCTGTTTTCGAACAATTTTTGTGTTTGGTAGCATTAGTTCCAACTTAGATTATAGGGAATGTTACATAAAAACCGGTCAGGTCACTATGAAGATACAGCTTGACCTCTTCGAAGTACGCGCCGTCATATACTGGGGAGGTCTTACTAAGATGGTATTGATAAAATTCGAATATGGGCTTCTTCAGTCGTACACGCGGACAGTTGCGGGAAAAAGCTAGTCGGAAATATATAAAAACTACCTGAGCCCTGCGGCCCGTAGTTTTTCCTTAACAATTGTGTAAAAAGCCTTATTCAGCAGAACTATCGGGAGTAACTGTTTGTGGAGGTTGTCATCAACCTAAATTGAAGTTCATGAATGCATCTGTGAAGCCAAAATTCAATATAGAACGGCAAGGCTCAAAGTTCAAAGTTAAAAACTTTGAACTTTGAGCCTTGCCGGAACTTTGAACCTTGCCGTCTCACAACTCCCATTACGTAAAATGCAGTACCGAAACAGTCTCAAAATGGAGAAGGATATAATCGCTGTAGTCAGATATAGTAGAGGATTATTTGTAAAATTACTGAAAGCTCTCAGATCATTCAAGCCCTATAAAAAAATCACAGGGCTTGCGTTATCATCAAACTAGACATGCGCAAAACAGTGCATTGAAAAGTAATGTGATATGGCATCACATTTCGTACCGAGTAATATTTCATTACTTCATCACCCCAAACATCACCTGAGATGGTCGCGTCGGACGCACTATCTATCACTTGTGTGATATTGTAATGGAATGCTCGAATGCAATAGCAAGTGATAGTTATAGCGCATATACATGAGATAGCGAGTTACTTATTTTTTTGTGACTGGAGCGAGTACATCAAATCAAAATAACAATATCGTTTTGAGCGAGAGGTTCAAAACATTCAAATATTACGGGCGGGGGCGGTGCCAAAATAACCTATTGTCGCCTTAATTTTCTAGTAATACGGTATTAAATGGAAGTTCAATCAAGTGGCAGGCAGGGCGCACGTGCGATGAAGCTCGCTTCCTCTCTCTCAGACGCGCGCGCGAATAGTGTCAGTGAGGCATAGACTCGATAGACATAATGCAACGAACAGAACAGTGCACTGTGTGATGCTATGGTGTGATGTGTAATGTTTAATTTAGTCGAGTAATATGTAATGCTACAGTACTCGATCGGGTAATATTACGCGTAATGCATCAATCGCATTACTTACACATGTCTACATCAAACCATGTTGCTAATTGTAATAACAGACTTATTCCGTTGAACATTGACAACAGATGACGTAGAAACGTCTCCGCACGACGATATAAGTAGGTAGAGAAAATTTGGTTGCTTGAGAAGTTGGCTCGGTGGCCTAATGGTTAAGGCGTCGGGACGGTATTCCGAAGACGTAAGTTTGATCCCTGCCCTAGCAATATAATTTTTCTTCTTCCTAATTATTGAAAATGTTCCGATTTTCGCCTAGCATACACTAATGCATTGAATATCAAAAAACAACATTATTAAATAACCACGATTTTCTGTTTCGACTAGACCTACATATTTCAAAGAGCGCAAGCGGTGCAAGCCAAACGTGCTCGTTCGCAGGATGACTTTGTATCCCCGTTCGGATTAAGGAAGTTGTCAATGGCGTTACCGTGTACTGCGCGGTCGGATCACGGGGAACTTGGGCGGGAACAGGCTTTGTTCATTAGTGCTGTTTTGGTGAAGAGTTAAAAAAGTTTTTACTGTGACAAAGGCACACACTTTCTGTTACTGACACTTGCTGGTCATATTATTTAATGTTAATACAGCGAGATCTTAGTGACAACTAAGGTGTCTCGACAAGTGAAGTCAAGTGAAATTCTGAAGATATTTAATAAATGGTCACAAAGAATGCACATTTAAACGTCAAAGACAGATAATATAATTAATTTTTAGAAAAAAACAAAAACCGACTTCAATGTATCTTCGAAGTCCAAGGTCACATATCGATGAAATTTATATGGGACCACTTCGTAGCTATACTGAACCCGGCGCAAAAAGAATTTTTCAAATCGGTTCATAAATGACGGAGTTTTGAGGTAACAAACATAAAAAAAATAAAAAATAAAAATACAATCGAACAGAGAACCTTCTCCTTTTTTGTAGTCGGTTAACAAATCAATTAAAATACGTTAAAAACTGTAACTTAAGATAAAATATCTTGACATTGAAAAAAAAGCTATGCATGTCTACCCATTTGTTTTTCATACTCAGATTGAAGTCGGGGCCTAGAAAAGAAATGCGAAAACTGACTCTACCAGTGCTTCGGAAATACGCCCGCTAGAAAAGATAGCACCAAGGAACTGCGACTCTGTGACATTTTTTATGTTTAGGTAATATGTTTAAATGTGTGTATGTATCTATATGTTTGATAAGCGTTGTTTCGAATGGCCGGTTGGATCTTTATTAAAAGATTATGCTTAAAACCAGGCTGAAGATGCGTCATCACATCACTTTAATTATGAATATCTTATTTTTTTCACCTTATGGGAATGGGACTTTAAAGTTTAAATATTATAATAACAACAATAGATAAGTGTAAGATATCAATGATCGCCATCATGGAAATCTAGAAATCATTGACTTTGACACTAGGTACTAGAAATCTTCGAAATCTTTACTCTCCGAAACTGGCACTTTGAAGGCTATGGAAGTCAGCTTTTTTTTCTGCACAAATTATTAGTTTATGCCGAAACTATAGTTGGATTAATCAATTTAAATGTGAATGTCACCCTTAAATTATTATTAATAAACTTTATACAGCCTCAAGTTTTATTAGCTAAATGTACTCAACGACTTTTGTAGGAAAAACGAATTAAATAATATTTAATATTTGTATTTAAATATGTCGTGGAGGAAACGGGAATCATCATCAATCAACGGGGATGAAAAGATATTAAGATATATTAAGAGAAGATTATAGAAGATTATATGTATATAGATGTATATATATATATTGTATATGTTATATATTATATAATTATTTATGTAGGTTTATAATATAATATAATATAATGTGTAATAATGTGTACCTAGTATATGTATGTTTATGCAGGCATTCAGCATGTTGCTGTTGTTCTGTATCTATTATTTAAGTTTATTTTATTGACATTGTTTATGTTTATGTTATTATTGTAGACCTTACATCCCCGTCTTTAAGATAATTCCTCTCCATCCAAAGGTTGCCTGGAAGAGATTGCTTTTAGCGATAAGGCCGCCCATTGTAACACTTTCTTTAATTGTTTTTATGTTATGTCTGTAATTTAATGTTTGCAATAAAGCGTTCATCTATCTATCTATCTATTAAGAGCTCGAGAGCAATACAAAAATTTTGGAGGAAATGGAATAAACCGATTTTTTCCGTCTAGTTCCGACAGCACGTTCTGGAGTAATTTTATCTTTTTTGATGATGGGTCTATAAAGTACCCACATCGTAAAAGAAGTCGATGAACTTTTCAATTAGCTAAAAATTAAGTAGCAGGTTCGTGCTATTTTTTATTCTGGAGAATTACTTTTAAAGTTTCTCTAAAATGTATGTTATTTTATATTTCCTTTAACAATAGTATTAGCCACACTTGATAAGTGAAAAGACTTAGAAAATAAAAGGATTTGAGTTCGTGTAGTATTTAGGAATGTGTATTGTGTATTGTGCTACCCATAAAGAATACTTGAACAAAGTTTCGTCTCTTTAAAGACAATGAGAAAAGTATCTACCTACGTACGTACGTAGTAAGTACCTACGTTCTTATTTCTGCACACTATCGTCTATAAATTTAAATATTGTCTTTATAGCATACGGTTGTCTGGAAGATCGCTGTTTAGCGATAAGACCGCCTATGATAAGTATAATCATAAGAAATTATGTTCAAAATGTAATTCCTTCTTAAGTGTAATAAAGTGTTTTCTATTCTATTCTATTCTATCATTAAATAAATAAATAAATACAATTAGACACGTCTTTCTTAGTATTATATCGAAATCAGTTTAGATTAAATTTAAATTACTTACTATTTATAGATTGTAATAAAAAAGTACCTATGAAGAGTTTATGTAATGATAATATTCTTTAGTACTCGTGGTAGGACTTACATATGCGGGAGGCTGTCTGGGTAGGTACCACAGCTTTGCCAGTTATTCTGCCGCTAAGCAGTAGTGCGCAAGCGTTACTGTGTTCCAGTTTGAATGCCATTGTAGCCAGCGAAATTACTGGGCATATGATACTTAATATATGATGTCTCGGGGTGATGAACGCAATGCAGAGCTATATCCGCAGTACTTTTAATGGAATTAAAAGTACTGGGTGGTACTCCACTTGTTAGGCAAGCGCTTACCATCAGGCGAACGACTCGCTTGGTACATCAGTTCCATAAAAAATAGTTTGTAAGTATACAGTAAGCGGTTACTCACTCGACGGTCTGCATTTTGTTTTGTACAGCGGGAAAAAATACAGATCAAAATGTACACCGCTGAGCTGTTCAGTTTTTCAATATTTTCTTCCAACACTTTAAAGTGGTAATTAAAACAAATAAGCGGTCATCCGGTAGTTACGGTAATTACTTATTTAAAGCGGACCGAATCAATATTCATGATACATTCGGCAAAGTGCGAATTCATCGGGCGCTGGCAAGGTGCCAGCCTCCCTGTTAATGACGATATAATTACTGAATGATTTGCGGCCCACGGCACATTTAATTCGAGAATGATAGGATTATAGGAGCTTTAGAGGTAGAAGGAAATTGGGAATTGCAAGAGGCTGCCGCAAATATTTGTAAGGTCGGCTCTCAGGAACTTGAAAGATCAACGTACAATAGTGCTAAGGGACGGCTATTGACACAGGTTATGAACTCTGGACGTAAGTCTACTCTTTTATGCAAATAATATTTGCACCGAATCAATTTATATTTTTTGTGAAATTGGTGCTAGATATTTTGAGACTTGCAACTCTGAGAATTATGTCTCAGGAGCGCAGCATTCAGTAACGTGGTTGTGCATAGAACCACCACTGTTCAGAGTGGCACAAGCAAACGCATGTAATATCAATAAATTTTTATTAGGTTAATTGCTTTCTTGTCAGTCTGTCAGACTGTCGTTCCGGGTGGAATCTTGCTAATCAAATTTCGAGCAGCACTTCCCGATTATCCGATTCCGAGCTATGCGGTTGAAACTTGCAGGGTAGCTCACAACTCAGTGACAATGCATATAGACGTGGATTTTAGATTAATTTTTTTATCTATCACTTGTTATTTTGTTCGAAAGACAGTTAAAAACTGGAAGCTAGTTACTAGTTAGAACGATGATCGAGATGTTTTTTCAACGAGTTTCCTGATAAAATGTACGATATATTTTTCTGAGATTTATTGTTTGAAAGCTGTGTTTTATATTTTCTTTTACATTGCCTCGTATTAAAAAGATATAGATGCTATTCATCGTAAAACTCATATTATTTTGTATAATGTAGTAATTTAGAGAAGACTTGCCTTGCTTTTTATAGTTGGGTGTTCATTAACATTCACAGAAATGTTGGAACAAATTCACATTTTTGCAGCATTAATGAATTGTCACATTTGTCGTTCAGCCATCGGTTCGTTAGTATGTACGTACGGTCAGCAAACAAAGCTAATTGAAATTTTGTTCTAAGCTCGTGAGCTAAGCTACATACTAGTACTAACCCCAGAAATGCGCCCTGCTCCACGACATTCTCCCGCCGCCAGAAGAAGACGAAAAGGGCAGAGGCGACAGCGATCCCAACAAAAAGAGGCCCAATACAGAGCCGCTGAGAGGCGCACCGATTAGCGGAGCAGCTACAGGCGGCCTGCCAGTTCCCCGGAGGCAGAAGCCCCCGCGCGCTTACGCCTGGGTAGAGGGGACCACCCCAAGGCCCACCCCTACCACTCCCTAGGGGAGGTGGAAGATCACCTTGTTTTATAAATTATTTAATCACTACGTTCTATTAGCTATAGCAGAGAAAGAAACAAAAACGAAATCGTTGAAATCCAAAGAACTAACATAACGCTATTAGTGGGCGAGCTGTTGGATAATACAAGCATGGAAACTTTACTTTGATTATACTTACCAGGTATACATCATAAACATCATAAAAAACCGCAGAAAGAAGATTGAATAGGAAGAAGAACATTTAATAATATTTTTATCATAGATCTTATCTAAGGAACTAGGAACTACGAGAACCATGGCACCACAACACCCAGACACGAAACATATGCTCGCGGTTTTTTTCTGTGCACAAACCGCACAAACAATTTGTCCCGTCTCGGGAATCGAACCCGCAACCTTAGTGGTGCACGAAATTTGAGCCAACCTGTCCAGCCACTACACCACAGAGGCTGACAAAATTTATTTAATTATTTATGTAGTGGTCAGTTATAAATTATTACGTACATGTGTGGCCATCATTGCATGAATGTATTCACCAAGATTCGAACAAACGTCACCAAAGGTTGCAAAGAATTCATCTCATTGTTTATGGATACGAATAGAGTGGATACTACGCAATGAATGTGCACGACTGTATGTTCCCATTGTATGCACAATTATAATTTGTTTTGCTGACTGTCCGCGGTGGTCAAACATTCGCAATCAGTGAAAACTCGTGTTTGCCACCCACGTATGTCCCAATTGAGCATCGGGCACCGAGAGGTGGCAGCCCTAGCGAAATTTCAACCATGTAGCAATTGGGTTAGGGCTGGTTTTCCGTGGCGAGGATAGGGTAAGGGATTTTGATGATCAGCAGATTGTGAAAGTAGATGTGCATAGTATATCAAATGTTGATGCAGTATACTAAGTAGTATGTATAGAGAAAGGAATTGATAGGTAGGCCTTTACTGCTTTTGTTTGCGAATAAAACGGTTGGTGTATATAGAACAACAGAAGGGGTATGATTTTGCCTTTTATAAGTTTTCTATTAGGTACTTTTAAGCCAACCTTTTTTCTATTAAGCCTAACTTTCCTTCTATTATTAAAAACACTGCCATTTGCCTAATGCCGGTTGCCACTTATTTTCGTTCACCTTTACTTTTTACCTTTGTTTTTTATCAATCATAGAAGAAAAGTATTTCTGCAATTTATAAGAACTTCTTTATTTTATGCTACTTTTTTATGAAACTGTTTTACGATACGTGTTCTCGTTCGCCTGATGGTAAGCAATACCCAAAACAGTTGCAGTACCACCCAGAACATTGTATTGCATAATCCTTCGTGGCAGTGCATTACGCTAGTCATCCAGAGAAACTAAACTCTTTTTTTTTACGCTTAATATATCCATGTGGCCTAAGATGAAGCACATAGATCTAGAGAGAGACGGCAGTTGAGCGGCTGCTCAGACCCGTCTCCCTGATGGTTCACCGTACATCATCCCGAAACACGACTAGGTCGCTTGACATTCCCTTTAAATCGGAACACAGTAATTCTTGCGCACTACTGCTTGGTGGCAGAATAACCGGTAAAATGATGGTACCCACCAAGACGGCTTACAAGAAATAATACGTAATAATTAAAACTGGTAGTGGGTTGGAGCATTTGAGCTATCTATAGGCCTTTAATGGTCTATGGGTTGTCCAATTGCTTCTCTTTGTAAGTTAGTTTAGTTTTTAACTTATTAAAGGAGGATATTCTCTGTTCAATTGTATTTTTAACTGACTTCAAAAAAGGAGGAGGTTCTCTGTTCGATTGTTTTTTTTTTATGTTTGTTACCTCAGAACTCCGTCATATATGAACCGATTTGAAAAATTCTTTTTGCGTCGGGTTCAGTATAGCTACGAAGTGGTCTTATATAAATTTCATCGATATGTGACCTTGGACTTCGAAGATACATTGAAGTCGGTTTTTATTTTTTCTTAAAATTTATAATTTTTTTTTTTTATGTTTGTTACCTCAGAACTCCGTCATTTATTTATGAACCGATTTGGAAAATTCTTTTTGCGTTGGGTTTAGTATAGCTACGAAATGGTCCCATATAAATTTCATTTATATTTGACCTTGGACTTCGAAAATACATTAAAGTCGGTTTTTGTTTTTTTCTAAAAGTTAATAGTAAGTAGAGCGTAGAGTTGTTTACAGTAATAAAGGCATTCGCCCGTTAAAAAATATATTAAAATAAACGACATTATACTAGTACCTATAATGATAATGGGCGTAATATATATTGTTATGTATGGGGGTAATATATAGCTATTTAATTGGAAGGATTTTCTTGATAACATTACTTGTTTTTTAACGGCGGTCTCCTTAAAATTTTACAAGAAATTTACGCACCCATTTCACTATCGGCGTCCTGTTTCTCGTTCACTTTGAAAAAACTGAATTAGAACTCTGAAGAGATTTTACTGGCAAAGCGGATTAAGCCCGGGATGAAATCGCCTGCACTTCCGAGCCTCTATACCTATGGGCTATGTTCCTACCTATGGGAATAGCTCCGGAGAGTCAAGGATTTTAGATTTTAGGCTGAAACGATTTTAGAGACAAGAGGTATTAAATGACAGTTCCTATGTCTAAAAATAGTACAGAAGTAACTTGCTTACTAGCATTTATTTTATTTAGAGTAAGATATTCTAAGATTTTAATTTACCTTTATTACATTTTTTTACCTTTTACTATATATATGTATATATTTTACACCTGATATTCAAACATTTGACCGCTGTCTCACCTCATGGAAAGTGACGACGCGGTCGACGATGGATCATGCTTGCCTAGAAGATACCGATTCACTCTGGACTTGAAGACACCTAGATTATAAGTAAACAAAGACGCTGGTAAGGTGTTCCATTCCTTAGCTGTTCGCATTATCAAAGTTGAAGCGAAACGCTTTGTTCTGGCAGGAGGAATGTCAACCATAAACGGATGCCGAGTTTCCGTACGTCTTGTTGTCCGATGGTAGAAAGGAGGATAATTGAAAGATATAGAGAAGCTGTACCCCGCAGGATAAAAAGTAGCCGGATATAAGCTATCTCCATTCCGAATTTCACTGTAATCCTTTGAGCCGTTACATCGTGAAGAAGTAACATGCACACTTACATACATACACATTTTTGCATTTATAATATAAGTATAAGCATGTATGATATGATAGTATGATAATGCAACTGGTGGCCTACAAGGCACAAAGAAAAATATATGCAAATTTAACTAAAATCAGTAACCTACAAACATTAAACATTTACGAATTTCACCACATACGTAACCAGGAGATCAGGATAGAAAGCCAGTTTTCCACGCCGATACCTATACAAACGGACATAGGATATATATAACAGTAGGCAATCTGCATACAAACACCACCGATTGCACTAATTTACAATACCTAATGCTCGCGGTGCGCGCGAATGACGCAGTGCATCAGTGGCGTAGCTAGGTAACCAAAGGCCCTGGGGCAAAAAATAAACTAGGGCCCCAACTAAACTATGTAAAATCGCGTTATTCGTCGCGTTTCGAACTCTGGTTTATTTATATTCCGAATGTGGGAGAAATTTTCACTTATTCAATTTATAGTTTGTAAGTCAGAGTCCGAGGGGCCCCCGGGGCTTGGGGGCCCCCGGGGCTTGGGGGCCCCGGGGCACTGCCCCGTCTAGCCTTCCGGTACCTACGCCACTGCTGCGGTATGGTACTGGGTTTGCATTTATGGTACAAGTATTTCTGATTATATTTTGATACATGACTAGATTGATTTGATACATAATGTCAGTTTGTAAGAGAAACCCTTATTTCTAGGATTTTTGTAAATTAAACATTATTGGTGTTTGTATTTTTGATATTGTTCTTCAATTATTTTATTTACGAAGACGTTTTGTAAGTTAAGCTTTCTGTTTAGGAGAGCATTGCGCCTTTTCGGCGGAACCGCAAGTTATAGATATGTTTTTTTTTAATAAATAACGCCCAACGATCACATACATAGATCCTGACTAGGATTCCCTGTATCTAGGGAACCAGGAACTATGAGGACCATGGTCCCACAACATCCAGAATCAAAACAACAGATTGCGCTTTTTTTCTGTGCACAAACATTTCTCTCATCGCGGGAATCGAACTCGGAACCACAGTGGAGTATGAGATTTGCAGCCAACCTACCCAACCACTACACCACAGAGGCTGTCAAAGATACTTTAAAAATGGTATTCAAAATTCTAGTTTTCAATAATTTTATTTTACTAAGCCATCACGAAAAGCGTAGTAACGAACATTGATTTCGTTTTCTACCAGCTCGACTAAGCACATATTTTTTTTTAATTATAAAAATAAGTAATATTAAATATAAATATAAGTTTGTATGGGAGCGCAAAATATGCGACATCGAAATTAGTTATTATTATTAGAATCTGCTAATAAAAAATGGAGAAACGATGATTCACCGTGGGCTTGCATCATCCAGCGTTTGCTAAATTGGGTCTGTGAACAATTTTATTTAGCACTACCAAATGACGTTGTCCAGTTCATACAAAAATACAATAGAAAAAATGTACCTACTTTAAGTTTTTTTCTGACATTCTCAATTTTCCGGACAACTTTCCAATTTTTCTTGCCATAAAACACTTATTCGAACACGAACTTTAAAAAATATTGCCAATTCGGTTAAGCCGTTCTCAAGGGACGCGCTTACCATCGAACAGCATTTAATTTTTTTATATAGATTTGTAGCATTTGAAATATTTAGAGCGAGAGTGGCTCAGCGGGAACTCGTACGCCTTTCCTTCCTTTAAAACCCGACTCGGCCCTGCACCGATGACTTATAGTTAAGTGCAGATTTTGCACGCTCGCTCTAAAAACGGTGAAGGAAAACATCGTGATGAAACCCGCTTACGCGCTTTGGAGTGGTAGGCTCTGGCCGTGGTTGTAATACCACCCACCGAACAAAGCCATGCCACGAACTAGTGTTTCGGGATGATGTTCGGTGAACCATCAGGGAGACGGGTCTGAGCAGCCGCTCAACTGCCGTCTCTCTCTAGATCTATGTGCTCCATCTTAGGCCACATCATCGCTTCATATTAGGCGAGATAGTGACCAAAGACAGATCTCTTAGGAGTAAAAAACAAATTGTTGACCTACTGTAATAGTCGCCTCAACTGCGCCTATAAACCCACGAGAGTGAAGTTATGGCGCTCGCGGAACGGATTCAATAAACAATTGAAATGTATTTTTCCTTTGAATTGCTCGAACCGTGTGGGGAATGAAACGCGTGATTACTGCGGAATAACCGATTGTTTCGCCGATACTATATTATTCCGGGAGTTTACCGGGAAATATATTCTATCTTTTACGTGTTTAGAAACAGATACAGAGTATATAGTAGGAAGTGGATGGTGTTATTGTTTTATTTGTATGTCAGTACTTTTTCAAAATAGGTTTAAATATTGTGTCACCCGCGGTTTTCCAGAATAAAAGGTACCTTACGTTACTTACAAAAGGTACTTTCCAGGACCTAAAAGGCCTACATACAGTGAAAGGAAACCTACATACTAAATGTCACCAAAATCGTTATGTAATA
Source organism: Petrophora chlorosata (assembly GCA_951640565.1). Lineage (NCBI taxonomy): Eukaryota > Metazoa > Arthropoda > Insecta > Lepidoptera > Geometridae > Petrophora > Petrophora chlorosata. The sequence goes on along the minus strand of OX621196.1, from coordinate 3,352,892 downwards.
TTTGCGTGATTGATAACAAACATCCATCACAAACTTTTACAAACTTTTGCCTTTATATCATAATAAATATAAATATATATACCTACAATATAATATATATATATATATATATATATATATGTATAATATATATGATATATATATATATATATGTATAATATATATGATATATATAAATATATATATATATAATACAATATAATATATAATATAGATTATATATATATTATATTGTAGGTATATATATTTATATTTATTATGATATAAAGGCAAGAGTTATAAAAAAATTATATATATATTAACGGATAGTTAGTAGGAAGTGACACAAGAGTGGAAGATACATTATATGATACATTGTTAACTTTGCCCAATAGCCTCTGTGGTTGGACATGCCAGCAGGGCAATCGTGTAACTCAAACACCGATCCCAATCACTTTCAATTTGAAATTTAGAAGGCGTTAGCATCTTTTAAACTGCAATATCGATCATTTTTTGCGATCGTGACTGGGATAAAGATTGGGACGCAAAGTTAAGTAGAAAAGTTCGACAATTCCACAGATAAATACCGATCACAAAACATGTTTCAAAGCGATCGGGATTGGTGTTTGAGTGTAACTCAATCGATTCTCCTGCAGGGCTCGTAGCTCTTAGTTCTCTAGATAGATCTTGATCTCTATAGAGAATCTAGTGTTCTATAATGAGATCGTTGAGCGTAATGTTCTATAATGAGATCGTTGAGCGTAATTGATAGATATTATTTAATTTGTTGAAGGTCTAACTATTATTACCACATCGAGACTCGTGGTGGTCTTTCGTATGCGGTAAGTACTAACGCTTTGCCTGTTCTTCTGCCGCCAAGCAGTAGCGCGCTACCATTACTATGTTCCGGTTTAAAGGGCATTGTAGCCAGCGAAATTACTGAGCCTATAAGACTTAATATCTGATGTCTCGGGGTGATGAGCGCAATGCAGTGCTACAGTTCTTATTACGGTATTAAAAGTTCTGGGTTGTACTGCAATTATAATGGGCAGGCGTGGCGCTTACCATCAGGCGAACGACTTGGATATCTCATTACTCAATACCATACAAATAAAAAACAAAACAATCCACAGTAACAACTCTTCCCTATTTTGAGTTAGGTGGATCTAGTGCTTTAGAATTCTAAGAATATATATAAACTAGTATTTCGCCGCGTGCGCGAGCTGCTAAAGCAGCTCGCGTGGGGGGGTGGCTGCTGTTTTTTTTTTAAAAGCTTCCTATCGATTACGGTTCTAAAGTTTTGTTTACCCTTTTTGTTCTGAAAACAAACTTTTGTATGGCGGCCATCTTGAAAAATGGCGGAATCCAAGTGATTTTGTGGCGTGCGCGAGCTGCTAAAGCAGCTCGCGTGGGGGGGTGTTGCTTTTTTTTATAGACGATTCCTATCGACTACGGTTCAAAAGTTTTGTTTGGCTTATTTTTCCGGAAAAAAAACTTTTGTATGGCAGCCATCTTGAAAAATGGCGAAATCCAAATTTTTTTTTCATAATCGTAATCAACGTCCCAGAAAACCCCCCGATGCAAAATTTCAGTCGGATTGGAGCAACTTTCAAAATGGCCGCCATTTTTTTTTTTTTTTTTAATTTTTCCAACTTTTTCAAATTTTCCCCATCGCCCTCTATGACATTTGGTCGAGCACCCTATACCTATCTCTAACCATTCAAAAGTTATTAACATTTTTATTTTGTATGGCGGCCATGTTTTTTTGTATGGCGGCCATCTTTTTTTTCAAATTTTCAAAAATGGCCCAACGTTTGGGGCATATTTAGTTCAAGCGATACCCCCATCCGATTTATAGTTTCCGAGATCCCCTGAGCAGTTCCATCGAGGAAACCACTTTCTGGTGAATTCGGATTTTTCTGGTTGGTTTCAAAACATCCTCTATCCAACCATACCGAACACTCCCCCGCACCATAACGGCAAGTCGGAGATCAATTCTGTCAATATGTCAGTCAGTCAGTCAGTCAGTCAGTCAGTGGTCTTCCAGTTTTATATTATATTAAACTAGTATTTCGCCGCGTGCGCGAGCTGCTAAAGCAGCTCGCGTGGAGGGGTGTTGCATTTTTTTTATAGACGCTTCCTATCGACTACGGTTCAAAAGTTTTGTTTGGCTTATTTTTCCGGAAAAAACACTTTTGTATGGCAGCCATCTTGAAAAATGGCGGAATCCAAAATTTTTTTTCATAATAATAATCTACGACCCAGAAAACCCCCCTATGCAAAATTTCAGTCGGGTAGGAGCAACTTTCAAAATGGCCGCCATTTTTTTTTCTTCTTTTTTAAATTTTCCAACTTTTCCAAATTTCCCTCATGGTCCTCTATGATATTTGGTCGAGCACCCTATACCGATCTCTAACCGTTTAAAAGTTATTTGCATATTATTTTCACCTATTTTGTCATGAAAAAAAACATTTGTATGGCAGCCATCTTGAAAAATGGCGGAATCTAAATTTTTTTTTCATAATCGTAATCTACGCCCCAGAAAACCTCCCTATGCAAAATTTCAGTTGGATCGGAGCAACTTTCAAAATGGCCGCCATTTTTTTTTCTTTTTTTTTAAATTTTCCAACTTTTTCAAATTTCCCTCATTGCCCTCTATGACATTTGGTCGAGCACCCTATACCTATCTCTAACCGTTCAAAAGTTATTTACATTTTTATTTTGTATGGCGGCCATGTTTTTTTGTATGGCGGCCATCTTTTTTTTCAAATTTTCAAAATTGGCCCAAGGTTTGGGGCATATTTAGTTCAAGCGGTACCCCCATCCGATTTATAGTTTCCGAGATCCTTTGAGCAGTTCCATCAAGGAAACCACTTTCTGGTGATTTCGGATTTTTCTGGTTGGTTTCAAAACATCCTCTATCCAACCATACCAAACACTTCCACCCACCATAACGGCATCTGGGAGAACAATTCTGTCAATATGTCAGTCAGTCAGTCAGTCAGTCAGTCAGTCAGTCAGTCAGTCAGTCAGTCAGTCAGTCAGTCAGTGATGGTCTTCCAGTTTTATATTATATTAATTAAATTAAATTAAATTAATTAAATACAAGTGATGAAAACTCATGATCAAACAAACAGTGCTCTAATTAGAGCAGTGGCGGTAAGTGCGGAAACTGAAAGAATCGGATTAAATCATAGATTCACTCGCGCCGGTCTCGCGCAAATTGAAAATCGGCATTAGTATGCAGTGCGGCCGCCTTTGTTCTGCAGAATTAACTGCACAGTTAGGTACTGTATGATTTCTTGGCGGTGGTGCAACATTATTCTATTTGATAGAAAGACAACATGATTTGGGGTGTGAATTAAATGTAAGAGAGTACCCAATATTAAGCAAGCCTCTTCCTAAATCTTCAACAAATTCAATTTTCCTGAAAACAATGTCACAAGTGCCTACATTGTTCGCGACAAAGACTCTCAAGGAAAAAGGCCGAGGGTCGGAAGCGTTCTACAAAACACACGAAGTTCAGTGAGCAATTACCGGCGCTTGTAATGTATTCGAACTCGTCGCGTCATCAGAATTCTTACAACCGAGTGCCTATCCGAGTGGCACTGGAACAAAGATTTCGAAGATAAAGCGCGACAAATAGGGACAAATGTTCGTGCACACACGAAAAAAAATGCAAGCATTGTCTGGGTTTTGTGGGACCATGTTCCTCATAGTTCCTGCTTTACCAGATACAAGGAATCAGGACTAGAATCTATGTATGTGATCGTTTGGCGTATTTATTATTATTATGTCGCTCTTTATCACGGGTATACATCTAGTCCTTTGGAAGGCTTGCGCGGGGACATGAGTCCAACACGTAGAGGTCTCACGTAGAGGTTATATTTATTATTAGTTATTCGGTGTATTGTTTGTATTCAGCCTGTTATGTCCTACTGCTTAGCAAAGGAAAAGTCGTGGAGATGCATCTCCGCAACATTTCCATTGTTCGCGATCTTGTGCCATCCTATGCCAGTTATGTTCAAAGATGGCAAGCTCATCTCGCCTCTACTTACTATATATTAATAACTCATTGACTGCTGACTAGGTAATGCACTTGGACAATCTTTTAGCCATTACATTTCAGACATTATAGATAGGTATTATACTATATAAGCCTACAATCACTTGGCATTGTACCCAAAGTGCTGATAGCATCGCCTCATTGAATTGCAATACTATGATAGACGTTGGGTCAAATAGGTTCCAGCAATTTGCTCTGACAGATTTTATAATATCGCAATCTACGCTCTAACCGGGTGCGCATAACAAATTTCGAGGACAATGTAAGAGCAATTTGTTACTGTGTATTGTATCAACAAATCACATTAATCTTTCATCAACACTTAGAAAGACCGGCTGACGCCGACGACTTTTTTTTTTACACTTTATAGATCTATGTTTGGCTACTATCTCGCCTAATGTAAAGCGATTATGTGGCCTAAGATGAAGCACATAGATCTAGAGAGAGACGGCAGTTAAGCGGCTGCTCAGACCCGTCTCCCCGATGGTTCACCGAACATCATTCCGAAACACGACTAGGTCGCTTGACGGCATGGCTTTGTTCGGTGGGTGGTATTACAACCACGACCAGAGCCTACCATTCCAAAGCGCGTAAGCGGGTGTCATCACGATGTTTTCCTTCACCGTTTTAGAGCGAGCGTGCAAAATCTGCACTTAACTATAAGTCATTGATGCAGGGCCGAGTCGGGATTCGAACCCAGGTGCGTCGGATCGAAAGGCGCACGAGTTCCCGCTGAGCCGAACCCGCTCTATTTATAATATAGAGGTGTTTTATACCATTTATAGCATTCATATATTCATTCCCTTAAAAGTTTTTTTGATGGACATGATCCAATAACATACCAGCAAATTTTTTTTTTTTTAAATAACTGAATGACGAGACGAGCTGGTCGTTTGCCTGATGGTAAGCAATACGCCAGCCCATAACAATGACAGCACCACCCAGAACTTTGTTTTGCAAAATCCTGCGCGGCTCTGCACTGCGCTCGTCACCCTGAGACAATTAGCTGTTGAGTCTCATAATGCCCAGTAATTTCGCTGGCTACAATGCCCTTCAAGCCGGAACACAGAAATGCTTGCGCACTACTGCTTGGCGGCTGAATAACTAAAATAAGGAAAACTAAAATAAATAAAATAAGGAAGCTTTTCGTGATTTTAACTCATAACTTTAAAATCACATTACTTGAAACTAGGTTCATAATCTTTTCACCATCTCTTAACTTCTTTAACTCCAAGGATAAACCCAGCGGAAATATGAAGTCAAAACATGACTCCTTCCCGTCCCAGTTTTTGCTATTTAAATAAATGAGGTTTCTGCGGCGGGACGTACGAAGAATACTAATCCTCCCTCTGCTGCACGAGACAGAGGAAGGTGATAAATCCGAACGAAGCGATGTAGAAAGATATAGTTTCCTTTGGAGAATTCCCGATTTGTAAAGCTTAAAGAGGGGACATCCTAAAGTTGGTGCTTTCGGATTTTCTGTTTTTAAGCTGTGGTTCCGATAAGGAGAGGTAAACCGTAGAGTCGAATTGTATTTTTTCATGTAACTATGCATCCGAGCACTCAGGCTATTGGGATATAAAGTTCAAAGTTCTTTATTCAATTTTGGCATCACAGACGTACTTATGAACGTCAATTATTACAATAACTCTACCACCGTATCGGAAAAAGCACTACTCGGAAGATACGGCAAGAAACTGAGGGGCATTTTTAGAACTTTTGTTATTATATGTTACGTTTTTTTTTGACAATATTATTCGCTACTTGGCAGAAGCGGAATGTGCCATGCATCTTTGTCTTCTATGTAATTACTAACTGCATAGTATGCTTCTTTCACTAGATTATGTTTGATAAATATTGTTTCTCACAATGTCTCGTCAAGTTATGACTTGGTCAAAATGCGACCAGTCTGCGATGCCATCCCAAAGCTGAGTAAGCTCCTGGACGAGGGACTATATACCAGTTTGAAACTTTTTTTTTTGCCTTTAATAGGTCTATGTTTGGGCACTATCTCGCCTGATGTGAAGCGATGATGTGGCCTAAGATGAAGCACATAGATCTAGAGAGAGACGGCAGTTGAGCGGCTGCTCAAACCCATTTCCCCGATGGTTCACCGAACATCATCCCGAAACACGACTAGGTCGCTTGACGGCATGGCTTTGTTCGGTGGGTGGTATTACAACCACGGCCAGAGCCTACCACCCCAAAGCGCGTAAGCGGGTTTCATCACGATGTTTTCCTACACCGTTTTAGAGCGAGCGTACAAAATCTGCACTTAACTATAAGTCATTGGTGCAGGGCCGAGTCGGGATTCGAACCCAGGTGCGTCGGATTGAAAGGCGCACGAGTTCCCGCTGAGCCACCCTCGCTCTCAGACCTGGGTCAGAGCAGAGTTATTTTGACAATATCATAACATAGATTCTACTCTAATCTAGTCGCTATAAAACAGCAATTCATATCACGATTTGACATTTACTCATGAAAGTAAGTGGCAAGAGGTTGTGTTTATAAAATTCTAGCTGCGTCCGGCAGTTTTATCGGTGCGATAAATTTTCTGGGATAAAACGCATCTATTTCATGTCAGGAACCATCAAAATCCCTTCAATAGTTTTTGCGTGATTGAAAACAAACATCCATCCATACATCCATTTTCTCCAGCTTTTACATACCTAATATTAGTAGGACAACATACGATAGAACTAACTACCGCCACAGAATACCTAAAAGCTTATACCTGTTGAGATCGACATGAGCTATATTTAACATACGAAAATTCTTGTACAAGTTTATTGAAATGAAATAGTTAATCGATGTCGCTGAGCGTAATTCATCATCATTATCATTAGCCCATCACGTTCCCACTGCTGGGACACGGGCCTTCTCTCATAGAGAGTGTAAGGGCTATAATCCACCAAGCTGGCCTAGTGCGGGTGGGTGGATGTCACATGTCCTTGAATTTTTGTGATTAATTCTTGGACATGCCGGTTTCCTCATGTTTTCCTTCACTGTTTTTAGAGCGAGTTTTAAAATAACTGCGTATTGTGCGCTTGCGACGCAAAGTGACGTGCGCTCGGCTTGGGAGCAAAATGAGGTGTAGCGGGGACGGCGATGCGGCGACCGCCGGCAGCCGGCTCGCTCGCCGCGCCCGGGCTTAGAACAATAGACCACTGCTGTGTCATCTGTATATATAAAATAATCATTCAGTCGTGCAGTTAATTTATTTATTTATGTTATTAGTATTTTTTAAGACAAGATTTAATTATATTAAGTGTTCTGATGTAAAAATTGTTAATTATTATTGTGACTTACTAAATTGGATTATACATAATAATTAGATTATAGGAACGAAATGTATTTATTTTTCTGTTAAACTAATACTCTGAGACAAGATTTTGTAACGCTACGTTACACCGAAAGTCAGTGGTGCGGGGCTAGCGGGATTCAACCTCGGGTGCGTCGGATCGAAAGTCGCACATGCTCCCACTTAGCCACACTCATTCTAAATTACAAAAACTATCAAATCAAGCGAAATTACATTTCAATTATTTATTAATTAACTCATTTTGCGGTGAGTTAGACTCCGATTAAAACATCCCAAAATATGTATTTCACAACAAAGTCCTACACACATCTGCAGTGGGTACAGTTGGTAACCAGCCAGGCCGGCAATTGTTTCACCTCGACGACTCTTTTGTGGCCACTTTACAAACAAGCCGGCCTTCGAAGCCACAGTGCAATAATGGTAGGCAGTATTTAAACTCACACTCTGCGTTATCCTCTCCGCTGAAAAACTCTTCGTAAAACGTGATAAATCTACAAAGAGGTGGGAAGACATAGTTTGCTTTAGAGACTTCTTGATTTAAAGCTCAGTTAAATGGAGAACACATTCCTGAATTGCCTATAGGAATTTACGTTTAAACTATTTTGTAATATGCTGTGGAATGTCTTCTTATCAACTACATGCGACTTTTTTTCATAAAAAGAGATTCGATTAAAATGTTCTATATATTTTATGTTGCGAGAAAGCTAAAACCAGGTACTTATACCCCGTAACGCGAGGCTTACAGAAGATTTTATTTTACTAAGGGCCGGTTTTTCAATTCTCCGATAAAACGCAGATAGTGGAATGGAATATTTTGTCCTATTCTCGCACGTGTGCTGAATAAGTGCACCTAGCTTGCACAGTTAATTAACCCCCTTAGATCTTATTCGAGGATTGAAAAAACATCTCTAAGTGTTTTTTTCTATTTCGGCCGAACATGTTAATGCGCATTTAGCCAGAGACCATTAATATAAATACCTTAGATTCGTTTCTTAATATTTATTTAAGTGTTGTTGAGGGAAGTCAGCGATAAGCCGGAACCTCCAGGCCCCCATCCCAGTGCTTCAGTAAAGTAATAGAACCATCAAGCTTCTGGATTTTTGGGAGAACGTGTGAAGAGCAATGTTGCACTATTTTGTTTCATTTGTTTACCCTCATGTTCGTTTACGAACACATTTAATCAAATGTGACATATGGATAATAAAACCAAATCAAACTGCATCAATTTTCAGTTTGGTTCAAAACTCGACATTTAACTCGGTACCTGGTATAGTCTAATAAATTTTAAAAACAAAGAGCTACCATGTCTTGTATAAAAATTTTAGGGCACACAAGTATAATTAGGCACCTTTTTCATTACATGTTTTAAGTCAGACCATACAAAAACGTGGTAAATTTTTAGATACATTTGAAATTATTTTAATCCAAACACCTGAAGAGACACCTGAAAAGGGTAAACTGTTGGAATCCCAATATTGTGAAATAACAACATAATGTACACAGTTTTTACAATAAACGACATTCTGATTCTGATTCAAACGGTTTGGTTCGGAATAACAAATGAATAAAGATAAAATCAAATAATTTCTTTCGGATAAATAAGGAATTGAAATCCGTTCAGGAAGGATTTTATTTTCATAAGATGAGACGTCATAAGATGAGTACGGCATAACCCGACTGTGTCAGTCATATTGTGTTTGTTTTTATATATATTTTTATATGGTAGGTATGGTATATATTATGGTAGATTTAAGTATGACCACTATCTCGCCTGATGTTAAGCAATGATGTGGCCGTGTTCAAAGAAACTTAGGAGTTTGCCCATTGCATGTCACTGTGCCGCGGCTGCGACACAAAATTAATTTATAAGCCTGTTTTGGCATTGTAATGTGTAGCTGAACGAGCCTGGATGTGAGTTAGAATGAATGGGTACGATGGCGGCCGGAAAATATTATCCGGCTGTGCTGTTGACGTTTCGGAGAACAATTACGTTAGTACGCCACTTGCCTGGTTAATTGTTTCACCAGAAATTCGTATTATATTACCTACATACCGAAGTAATAATTAATTCTGTAGCAATTAACTTGATTAATATCTGGTTAAGTAAAGCTTGGCGTCTATTTGCTTAGCTGATACTCGCGTAGAATTTAGGTTAGTTTCTGAAACTTAAGAAACTGAATGTTGTTGAAAAGTATCTTGCCTAGGCAGATTGGAGGCTGATGTTCCTTAGCCGCATTTCATCATCAGCTTATTACGTTCTCACTGTTAGGACACGAGCCTTCTCGCATACAGTATGGACCATAATCCTACATGCTGGCCCAGTACGCGTTGATGGATGTCATATGTCCTTGACTCAGACCCGGTTTCATCACGATGTTTTTATTTACAGATTAGAATAACTTAAAATGTCATTGGTTCGGTGACAGCGGGATTTGAACTTGAGAACGTCGGATCGAAAGTCGCACGTGTTCATGCTGAGCCACACTCACCCTCGCTCATTGGATATTTACACCAATCGAATAAACGAAAAAATGAAGCTAATAGTCCCACGCCACATACCACTCACTTGCTGACACTCATCGGGCTTACTTTCATTCATATCCATTGGTCTTACGTAAACAAGTGCTCGAAGGATTAACACATTTCCAATCAATCTACGAGAAAGTGGAGCAAAGTCATCAGAAATGATTTTGTGTTCCATACTTACAATAAGAGCGTAACAAATCAATGTGATCAACTTCAACGGAACCAATTTAGCGCTCGTTCACACAGAAAGTCCGTATTTACATGATCGTTTTCAACGGACCCGTCGCTACTATAAGTAATGTTCACATCACATTTACAGGACCGTTGTTAACCAATCCGTCGCTACTGGAGATGTTCCTTCTTTAAATTGATCAGTGTACCAATAACTTTTTACAAAGATGGATGTTCTCGTATTGTAATGGTACCACCGTTGTCTGCGTCGAAGGAAGCCCAGCGTTATTGGCAGCATCCACTTTTGAGGCAAAGATTTAGTGAATCTGATTTTCTGTAAAACTGACCGCTGTATATTTCTCATATACAGCGGTCAGCGGCTATTCATTTGTCGGTTTGTTATTTATTACTGGATCTGGAATACTGCTGTCATGTGTGTGAACTCACTCATGCAACTACATATGCTATCGCCGAATAAAAACATATACGAGAAAATTACCACGGCATTGAGTCCAAGGCTATATTAGCTGCAAAGAATTTGGGAGTCCTGGGGAAGGTCAGGTAGTATTTCACGCCGGGACAGCCTCTTAGCCTCTACCAAGCACAAGTTCGGTCATGCTTGGAATACTGTAGTCATCTCTGGGACGGCTCGGCTAAGTGTCAGCTTGAAGCCTTGGACTCCATAGAGAGGCAGGCAAAAAACTTATTGGTAACGATGCGTTGGTTGAAGCTAAGCTTCAGAGTCTCGAGCATCGACGTATTTTATAGAATTCATCGCGGTGTGTGCGATGGAATTATACGACCTAATTCCTCCATTTCCTTTCTACCATCGGACAACAAGACGCACGAAAACTTGGCATCCGTACATGGTTGACAATCCTCCTGCCCGAACAAGGAGTTTTGCTTCGACCTTTTTAATGCGAACAGCTAAGGAATGGAACACCTTACCAGCGTCTTTGTTTCCCAATTCTTATAATCTAGATCTTTAAGTCTCGAGTGAATCCTTATTTAGGCAAGCATGATCCATTGTTGACCGCGTCGTCACTTTCCATCAGCTGAGACAGCGGTCAAATGCTTGCCTATTCGGTAATAAAAAAAGGACCTATAAAACGGACCGCTATGTGAAAGTGCCCTTACGCGATGGGCGACTAAATAGGTACCTACTAAGCCAAATACATTATGCCTGATCTACCCAAAGAGAATATGACTGTTGGCAACACCAACAAAGTTTTTGCTATACTGGCAATTGTTCTGTATGACTTTTCGTTTGTAGAACAGCTCTGTCACCGCTACAATCAGCTATAACATATATTTAAGTTCAGTACAGAAGTAATAAAATAATTTATTGTTAAAAACATGCTTCCTATTTGAACAAATACTACGAAAAACAACCTCCGAGCTATATTGTAGTGACCCAAGAGCCTGCATCAATATGGATTGAGTTAGACATTTTGAAAGGAAGGTATTTTTGTTTTATTTGTAGCTAACAGATAATTTTTCACATAAATTCTTTGTTAGCCAGGCTAAAAAAATGCTAATTAAAAGTAAAAAACGGCTGAACCAATTTTGATAAAACATGCTTTAAAACCACCGCTAGAAACCCAACAAACCAACAAGACCTGCTTCCAAATAAAAAAAAAACGCATCCAAATCGGTTCACCCGTTTAAGAGCTACGGTGCCACAGACAAACACCCCTCCTTTTTGCGTCGAGGTTTAAAAATATAAAAAGTAAGTAAAATTACATTAAAAAAATAAGTTAATATAAGTATATTGAAGAGGCTACAGTTATGACAAGAAGAACGCGTTAGTTCCAATTTTTTACCGTGTCCATAAAAATGCTAGTCCATCTATAGACTGCAACGATCCTGAGGTAGATTTAAAATACATTAACAATCAATTTGCAAAGAACTGGAGCCAAGCTTACAGGACCTTCTCATTGTATTTACGAACTCAGAACTACCTACTACAATACCTACTCGCAATAAGAGCGTAACACATCAGCATGAGTTACGTCAACGTTACCTACTCAGATAGGCGGTCGACCGTCCTAAGCCGCATACCGCCCCCATTTGGGCGATAGTTCCCAGTTTCCTGGTTCATAATTCTGGCTAGCATCGCGTCCATAGTTTTCTTTTCTTGTTTAGCGAGTGACAATAATAACTAGACAGTACATAAACTTGGGGGGAATTACGGACCAATGATGCACGTGTTCTCTAGCATGCGTGAAATATGGAGCCATTAGAAGAAGGTCATGCATCAATACTGCCTCGATTGTTGCTGATGTCCTCTATTCTTCTCTTCTTCTTCACTTCTATAAGCTACAATAACTAGGATGCTCGTCGTTTAATTTATTAAAAATCACTCACTCTTGCATGAAACAACCAGCGGATTTAAGACATGCTCGATGAGTGATGAAAGTAGGAAGCCATCATGGCCAAGAATTACACAAAGACTTTGGCTTTTGGACTCTGGTAAGCGATAATGATGATGATGTTCGGCTCATGAGCAGTTCACCGGATTCTCAATTTACCAGATTCACAATTTACCAAATTGGCTATTAGCGACTATTAATGTCGCGATTTCACCCACGGTTTTCCAAGATGAATGTATCCTACGTCCAATTTCAGGAAAATACCTCGTACATACCTTTCATCCAAGTTCAGTAGTTTTTGCGTGATTGAGTAACAAACATCCATCCATCCGCACAAATTTTCGCATTTATAATAATAGTAGGATTTTATTTAAGTAGCGCTCGTAGCGTAGCTAGCTTAGCCGATCGTAACAGATCGCAACATTCGCAGCGGTCACAACTTGGATGGGATCGACCGTTTTGTAGTACATCTGAGCGCTACCGTGCTTCGGAGGGTACGTTAAGCCGTCGGTCCCGGTTGTTGTCTTTGGACAACAGTCGTTAGGCCATGTCGGAGGCCGTCGGGCGGCCTAAAAACTCCGACACCAGTGTCGGCCACCCACCATACTACAAAAAAAAAAGTAGGAATTTGTAACGCCTTCAGTCTTTTGCTCAGTATAACAATCTTGTTGTAGGCGACGCGTGATTACCTATAGTATTCTTTGTTATTTTTTTATTATTTGTTTACTATTGTTAATATTTCAAAATTCTATTTTGCTTTGTTTTGGAACTAAATTTAAACCTATATGTAAATTATTATTGCAATAAACTACGGGCGAAGGCGCGGGAGACGCACAGTGAGCCGAAAGGCCGGAGAGGTGAGGGGCGGAAAGCCCGGTTGACAAATCTTTTGCTTTTAGTACTGCAATAGCTGCACCGCGCGCGGAACGTATGTGCCTCTCCTACCCGCTTTCAACCTTTCGTTTTGAACATTTTCGCCTTTTTCTTCGCGTCCTCAACAAAGTTTTGGTCTTCTAACCGGATACTGATGTTCGCCACACCACCGCGTAGCAAGGTGAGCACTAGAAATGCCAAGAAAAAAGAAAGAGAAAGGGAAGCGCAAGAAAATGTTGAAAAAGCGGACCAACAAGTTCAAGAAAAGTGTAAAGTTGAACAACCAGATGTTTCAAAAGAAGCTGTAGGAACAAATGAACCCGGGAACAAGCTGGAACAAAACCTACCTGGACCTTCTACAGCACAAAGTGTTCGTAAATCTACCCACAACAAATTATCGACTTCTTCATCTACCCTGGCGAGAATAAAAAAGCTAGAATTTCAAGCAGCTGAAGCAAAGGCACGCATCAGGATGGAGTTGATCGATAAAAAACTAGAGGCAGATCTCGCAGAATTGGAAGAAAAGGGCAGTTGCAGTTCGCTGTCAGAGAAATGCCCTAGTGCATGTAATGATCATGTAGTGGAAAAGTGGCTGGAAAGTAGTATGCGGGAATTAAAAACTCAGTGCGTCACTCACCGTGATCCTATAAATGACGTATTGTGTCCGGCACCGCGGGAATCGAACCCGCACTGTTTGGGGGCAGCCGGCCCACCGCTCCCTGTTACTGAAACCGCACTCAAAGCACACGCGCCACCACCTGCTGGTGGCACTGATGGAACTGTGCATGCCTTGGCGAGTGCTCTGAAAGACCTGGCCGCTTCATCTGCTGCTGCTGCAAATAGATCTAACGATAAGATGCTCAACCGTTTGTGTACACCGAGGGACTTACCAATGTTTTCGGGCGATCCGCTCGAGTGGCTCCAGTTCAAGCAAGCCTATGAAGAATCTTCCAAAGTATGCAACTTTAGTGACAAAGAAAACCTTTGGCGTCTGAGGAGGAGCCTTCAGGGACCAGCCAAAGAAGCGGTGACAGCATTACTCATTGGTGCTACTTCTGCAGACGTGGTGATGTCCACCCTTGAACTTCAATTTGGAAATCCTGATGTCATAATTTCCAGGATCCTGCAGGACATAAATAAATTGCGCCCGATGGCACAAGAATATCAGAAAGATATTATTCCCTTCTCTGTAAAAGTCAGAAACTGTGTCGCAGCTGTGACTGCCATCGGATGTGAAGATTACCTGAAAGGCATGAATATTGTGTCGGTTATTCTCTCAAAGTTACCAATTGTGCTCATCTCTAAATGGACGGATTATAGTTATCCGCTTATCAGTGATAAGAATAAACCGACAATCCTGATTCTGTCCGAGTTTCTCAGTGAAGAAGCTTTGAAAATTACAAAAACTTCTGTGAACTTATCGTACAATGTGCTAAGTAAACAAAGCTACGGCGAGAACTATAAACATCGCACTCTATTAGTGAACAATGAACGAAGTGATGATAATGATGATACGTGTCGGTACTGTCGCGTTTCTAAGCATCCTTTGCAAGACTGCAAAAAGTTTAAAAAGTCTCTTCGTAAGGATCGATGGGCGTATGTAAAACGGCACGGTATTTGTTACAAGTGTCTGACGTCACGACATAAACAAAACACATGCACGGCGCCCGCGTGTGATGTAGACGACTGTGGACTATCTCATCATCGTATGTTACATTACATTGTGAACAAAAACTCTGTGCCGCGTAATAGTGTCAACATTACCGATGTTACCGATACCGAGACCGAGCCTGAGACTGAATCGCGAGTGGAAACTGTGAATCATCTAAAAGTAAACAGCTGTAAGGTTTTATTAAAAACTGTGCCTATTTACCTACACGGACCTAACGGTACATTTCGTTGTGTGGCGTTACTCGATGACGGTTCGACAGTGACACTGATAAGCGCTGCGCTTGCGTCGAAAGTCGGGTTACGCGGAAGTAAACAATCTATGCGTGTGTGCGGCGCGTGGAACAATAGTGAAGTAGTGTGCCAGAGTGAAATACTCGACCTTGACTTATCTAACAGTGAAGGGACTAAGTTTACGATTCGAGCGCGTAGTGTGAAAGATATGAACTTACCAGTGCAAAATATTACCGCAGTTGACTTTGATAACTATGAACTAATGAAACCGGAAATGAAAAGTGTAATTAGTGATGGACAATGTAAACCTGAACTTTTGATAGGGCAGGACAATTATGATTTGCTCTTACCTTTGGAAATAATCAAGGGCAAACCCACTGATCCTTACTTCACCCTTACTCCACTGGGGTGGTGCGTGCATGGATGTGTACGCGCGTCATCGGCCGTTGATGAAAAAGTGAAGCTACATTCTACTTTGTTTCTGTCTGAGGGACAAAGTACGGAATCCGAGCGTATTTTAAGAGAAATGCAAGAGGAGATGCGTCATTCATTTGCGATCGAATCCGTAGGAGTTTCGAGTAAGCCTCGACAAAACATAGAAGACGTTCAAGCCTTAGAACACCTGCAACAAACTGCCACATTGAGAAACGGAAGGTGGTACGTGGGGCTCCCATGGAAGGGTACTTTCGGTGAAATGCCTAACTCATACGACAATGCATTAGCGAGACTGAAGAGCGTAGAAAGAAAGATGATGTCAAATCGAGGCTTTGCAGATCGCTATAAAGACAGAATCGACCACTTGTTCAGTAATGACTACGCGTCGAAGTTCACCGAAACTAAGAACCCAGAGAAAATATGGTACCTTCCGCACTTCGGCGTCGATAACCCAAAGAAACAAAAGTTACGCCTGGTATTCGATGCGTCCGCCAGAAGTGGGGATGAAAACCTATGCTTAAATGACTACCTACTAAAAGGACCTGACCTTCTTGTCTCACTGTATGGAATAATGCTTAGATTTCGAGAGAATAGAATAGCCGTGACCGGGGATATTAAAGACATGTTTTTAAGAATAAAAATACGTGAAGAAGATCGAGATGCCCTGCGTTTTTTATGGCGAGAATCACCTAAAGAATCCGTCAAAACCTGGGTTATGACTAGTTTGATTTTTGGCGCCAATTCATCCCCTTTTATCTCTCAGTTCATCAAGAACAAAAACGCCGAGCGCTATGAGTCATCTATGCCTACCGCTGTGCAAGCTGTACACAAACAACATTACATGGACGACTATATTGACTCATTAGAAGACGAATGCGCTGCGACGAAACTCGTAAACGATATCACCTACATACACAAACAAGGTGGTTTCGAAATACGTAACTGGACTTCGAACTTTCCGACTGTACTGCAAGATTTACCCCATGACAGTCTTAGGTCGACAGCCGTGACATTCAAGGATGGACAACAATATGAGGGGGAACGCACGCTGGGCCTAATCTGGTTTCCTACCGATGACAATTTGGCATTCGACGTCTCCTTCACACGAATTCCAACGCCGATATTAACCGGACAAAAGAAACCTACCAAACGTGAGATGCTACGTGTGTTGATGTCTATATTCGATGTGTTTGGAATATTATCGCCTATCACAATCAAAGGCAAAATAATGTTACAAGACACTTGGCGATCTGGTATCAGTTGGGACGACGAAATAACGGACCAAATATTTATAAAATGGTCCGAGTGGCTGGCCATTATGAAAAACATCAATAAGATTCGCCTACCTAGATATTACGCATCGGCAACCAGAAGTATGAATCAGCCGGTGACCGCACGAGTGAGCGAGACGCACGATTCTAGTGCGCACGCACCTGATAACTCGCCTCGACTGAGCTCCGAGCGCTATAGAAACCTACAGTTACATGTATTTTGTGATGCGTCAACACAAGCGATGTGCGCCGTCGCGTACTGGCGGTGGACCGATTGTAAACAAAATATACAAGTTGCTTTTGTATCTAGTAAATGCCGTGTCGCGCCAGTGAAGTATGTATCGATGCCGCGCTTAGAGTTACAGGCAGCCGTTATGGCGGGAAGATTAGCCGACACTATAAAAAGCGAGCATAGGATTAAAGCTGAGAGAAAATATTTCTGGTGTGACTCATCCACAGTACTACACTGGATACGCAATGATGCACGAAATTATAAAGCCTATATCGCTCACCGCCTCGGCGAACTAGACGATTTAACGAAAATTAATGATTGGAGATACATACCTACGAAGTTGAACGTTTCGGACATCGCCACACGAGAAACCTGCGAAATAAAAACATTGAAAAATGAGTGGTTATACGGACCGTCATTTTTATATAAAGAAGAACAATTGTGGCCAAGAGAATCAGAGACACAGCAACCTGATGTTCGTGATGTGGACCTGGAGTGCATAAATAATATTCACGTCATACCTGAGTGCTTACCTGCTGTTCCTTATCCTGAAAGATTCTCTTCTTGGCTCCGACTGGTGAGATCGACATGTGTGGTGCTATCTTTCATAGCAAAATGCAAGAAAGATTCCAGTAGTGGTGTAGACGTCGCGATGATGGAACGCGCTAAGAACTTGTTGTTGAAGTACTCCCAGATGAAATCCTTCCCAGATGACCTGCACAACCTGGAACAAAAAAAAAGGTTAGATAAAAAAAGTAGATTACTTACCTTGACGCCGGTCTTGGATAAAGATGGTATTATGCGAGTAGGTGGCCGCATCGACGCTGCTCCTGAAATACCTACCTACTTAAAACGGCCTGTGATACTTGACGGCCGCTGCCATATTACTCACCTCATAGTTAAACATCACCATGTGAAGGCATATCACGGAAATCAGGAGACGGTCGTAAACGAACTAAAACAAAGATACTGGATTATACGACTACGACCAACTGTAAAGTATATTAGTTCAAAATGCATGCTATGTCGAATAAAGAGGGCTCAACCCCAGGCACCCAGAATGGGTGACCTACCTGAAGCGCGCTTAGCTCATCATCAGCGCCCTTTCACTTTCACCGGGGTTGACTTGTTCGGACCACTGGAAGTCACGATTGGCCGACGTCGAGAAAAAAGGTACGGAGTTATCTTCACTTGCCTTACGGTGAGAGCCATTCACGTTGAGTTAGTGAACAAACTAACTACAGATGCGCTAATAATGGCTCTCCGACGGATGGCAGCCAGAAGAGGCTGGCCAAGAAACCTGTTCTCTGACAATGGCACGAACTTAAGGGGAAGTGACGCTGAGCTGAAAAAATGTATCCTGGAACTAGACGAACAGAAACTCAACGAGGGAATAACTACTTATAGTATGGCAACGGCGTGGAAATTCATACCCCTGCCAGCCCCCACTGGGGAGGGGCTTGGGAACGGCTAATAAGAAGCATAAAGACTTCACTGAAGGTGATATTGAAAGAGAGAGCGCCACGTGACGAAACACTACAAACTTTAATGGCGGAAATCGAACACATTATAAATAGCCGTCCCCTCACCCACGTCACAGTGGAGCCGACCAGTCAAGAGACACTAACTCCAAACCATTTTTTACTGGGTACATCTTCCAATTTACCTACCTTAGGTACTTTCGATGACTCTGACACCTACTTGAGGAAACAATGGCGTATATCACAGAGATTGGCAGACATGTTTTGGAAGCGCTGGGTGCGAGAAGTTCTGCCTGATATGCGTCCCAGAAAGAAATGGCACGAAGAGCATAGACCCTTGCAAGTGGGAGATCTTGTGCTCATCGTGGACCCTAACTCCCCTAGAAACGTTTGGCCGAAAGGGTTGATCCAGGCCACACTAGCGGGCAAAGATGGCCGAATTCGGGTCATCGATGTTAAGACAAAGTCTGGGCTTTTGCGAAGAAACGCAACACGCGTCGCACGTATCGCCATGGGTGATCAGTGCTGTGCCAGCACTGGGGGGGGGAATGTAGGCGACGCGTGATTACCTATAGTATTCTTTGTTATTTTTTTATTATTTGTTTACTATTGTTAATATTTCAAAATTCTATTTTGCTTTGTTTTGGAACTAAATTTAAACCTATATGTAAATTATTATTGCAATAAACTACGGGCGAAGGCGCGGGAGACGCACAGTGAGCCGAAAGGCCGGAGAGGTGAGGGGCGGAAAGCCCGGTTGACAAATCTTTTGCTTTTAGTACTGCAATAGCTGCACCGCGCGCGGAACGTATGTGCCTCTCCTACCCGCTTTCAACCTTTCGTTTTGAACATTTTCGCCTTTTTCTTCGCGTCCTCAACACTTGTATACTGTCATACACAGCCACAGCGTTCCTTCGACACGGGCAGAAGCCAAGCTTACGTTCCGTTCTCACGCCACACAGCAGTAGATTCCTCAATAAACGGGCCAGCTCTTGCGAGTTTTTCTTGCATTCTTCCACTATGTTGCTCATAGCAGAATTAATGAAGTTCCTTTTCTTTTGATAAAAATACTACGGGAATATTTTATTTCTGTGCTAGATAAACAAATAGTAGCCGAGCCACAAGGGAAAAGTGTTGTTGCAGTTTCAGATATGAATTGAATGTTTGTTTTGCAACTTGTATAAATGCAATGTTTCTTCAGAGGCCAGTGGAAATTTTTCCTTGTTTTAGAGTAACAATAATGTTAGAATTTCGTTTTGTTGGTTATTATAATATTGAAGAGTGAGTGTGGCTCAATGTTGGTTGGGTGACTGTAAAGGTGACATGGCTTTTGATCTGACGTACCCAAGTTCAAATCCAGCTGGCCACGCACCACTGACTTTATTAAGTTGTGTGCGGAATTAACACTTGATCTAAAAACGTTGAAGTAAAACATCGTGAGGAAACCGGCAAGAATTTATCCCGAAAATTCAAATCACTGGGCTAACATGGCGAATTATATCCCATCCCTATGAGAGAACGCCCGTGTCCCAGCAGTAGGACGTAATGGACTGATAATGATGATTATATTAAAGTTAACAGATTTTGTAAAGTAACAAGCCCACCTATGGTAAGCATAACGCCTACCCAAAACAGTTGCAGCGCTACCCAGAAACCCAGAAATTGTTTTTCTGTAATCCTACGTGCTCCTACGTGCACTGCTCTGCATTCTTCGCCCTGAGACAATGCCTAAGTCTCATAATGCCAAGTAATTTCGCTGGAAACAGTGTCTTCAAACCGGAATACAATATTGTCTGCACACCACTACTTGGCAGTAGAACAACTGGCAAAGGTTTGGTCCTTCCAAGGCGACTTTGCCCGACTTCAAAAATGGAGAAGGTTCTCTATTCAATTGTTATTTTTATGTTTCATAATCATCATCATCATCAGCCTATCACGTTCCCACTGCTGGGACACAGGCCTTCTCTCATAGAGAGAGGTATGGGTCATAATCCACCACGCTGGCCCAGTGCGGGTTGGTGGATGTCACGTGTCCTTGGATTTCTGCGATTAATTCTTAGACATGCCGGTTTCCTCACGATGTTTTCTTTCGCCGATTTAGAGCGAATGTTAGGTCCGCACATAACTTAAGAATGTCAGTGGTGCAGGGCAGCAGGATTCGAACACTCGCTTTTTTATGTTTGTTTCCTCAGAACTCCATCATTCATAAACCGATTTGGAAAATTGTTCTTTGCGTTGCGTTCAGTATAGCTACGCTACAGTATACCTTGGACTTCGAAGATATATTGAAGTCGGTTTTTTTGTTTGATAAAACGTATACTTGTTAATTGCAAAGGTAGAGAATGCGAGTTCGTATCTTGTGGTAAAGGTTGTATGTGCATATATTCATGTCCTAAAACTTTAATACCTACAATTATTTGAAATATTAACTAATCGCTATTTTGACTGTTAGCAATTTTGACCGATTGCGTTTTAATGAATTTGACTGAATGCGAATTTGACCAAACGCGACGAAACGGTATATTCCTACGTCAAAACAAGGGTTTCAGGAATTCGAAACACCGCTAGAGGCATGATTTGAAATTGCATTGCAGTTAATATGCCGTTACAATGGATGGCATAGGTAGAGGACGCGCGTATATGCCTAAACCCGACACAATTTAGGCAATTTGGTACGATAACGTCCGTAAACTTTGTTATGCAAATACGTCATATACATTTGTTGTATGACAAGCAATCGGATGCTGGCCTATATAGTCATCAACACGAGTGTGTGATTAACATAGAAATAAGAGTTCCAGACTGAAAGATAGCTCGGATGGATTCAACTCACGGAGAAGCCAAGAATCTAAGCCCACATTCTGAAAACCCGACTAAACTCAAAATCAATTAGCCGTATACGGAATCCTACTCTTCATGGTATAGTTTAATTCCGCCAATTGTATTACCCTAGTTAAGATTTATATTTTTCTCATGTAATTATGTTTGTGGTATGCAATAAATTGTAATTGTATTGTAGTTTAAATATAATTCTAATATCACGCTAAAGACTAAGGACGTGGTTTCTAGGTACAGGTCCCACTCTTATCGTACTAAGTAACGGGGTCCGCTAGAACAATACCTACGTAGTATTGTGCTATAGAACTAATTCTCCAATAATTAATTTTATAACAAAAAAACCGAAGTTAATTCTGATGTATCCTCAAAATCTAAGTTCAAAATCGATGAAATTTATATAGGGCCACATTGTAGCTATACTGAAGCCAACGCAAAAAAAAAATCCTAATCGGTTAGCAATCTATCACTCGATTAGTTGTCCACAAAAAATACAATTGAATTGAGAACTTCCTTAAAAAACAAATAGTCACGCATGACACACACACAGTCTGGGAAAGGTGACCGTAGCATGTATTTTGTTGCGTTGATAAACTAAAAGTAAGTAATAGTTAGTTCTTTGCTAAAAGTAACAACGTGCTGGAGTGACAAGCGAATTCGAATACTGAAACTGCAACGTACCAAAAAACCGAATACGGAATAACTAAACTCCGATAATCCGAATTCCTGTTACACAGTTTTTCACCGGCACAAAACTCTTTACCATGCAGAAGTATCGGCCAAAAACTGTTTTCATTTCTCACCGTCCGCCGCTCGCATACCCAACTAGATTTTATTTTTCAGTGTCTGCTAAAAGGCAGTTTTCTGCAAACTACCGTAGTTGTACAACTGGTTGGATTGTTAATATTCCACGTTCCAGCAACACGAGTTGCCGACGTGCCCCGACTGCCAACCGGGCCGCTTGCGGATGCAATGTCTTTAATAGGCGCCATAAATTGAATATACATAGTTAGATTTACAGATGGGCGGAAAAATCTTTATGCACAAATAAAAATCGTGCTAAGTTCATTGGAACGCGGCCGGCAGTCAGCAAACCGTTGGTACCTACACGTACGAGTATGTCTTTGACGTTTGGGTAGGCAGTAAAAGTTAATTCAAAATATGTTCCTAATTAACACTTTATTTGTTTACAGATACATACTTAAAAAAAGATGTTTATTAAAAAGATATATATGTTTTTAAATGTTTGTTGTCTTATTATTTGAATTTTAAGATTATTTAAATAATATGTTGAATATGTAGCCATAACTGTTTAACATAAAAGATTAACAGCTACATTACTGGGCATTGTGAGACTCAACAGCTAATTCTCTCAGGGTGACGATCGCGCGGTGCAACGCCGCGCAAGATTTTGTAAAACCAAGTTCTGGGTGGGGTGGTGCTGTTATTGTTATGGGCTGGCGTATTGCTTACCATCAGGCAAACGACCAGCTCGTCTCGTTATTCAACCATTTAAAAAAAATTAACCTCTATTTTATATCTAGAGAACCAGGAACGGGGTCCATTGTCCCACAAAACTTAGACACGAAACAAACACTTGCACTTTTTCTGTGCACAAACATTATAATGCAGCAACAGCAAAAGTATTACCATTTACTTTCATCATGTAGGTCAGTAACAGAAACTTATAGTTAAAAGTTTGAAGTTCATTTCCCGGACCTTCCCTTTGTCTTCATCGCAACTATAACAAAGCCCCAAAGAATATAATCAGTGCTTCGCTGCCGGACTGAAGTTGCCGCTTCTTCACTATTTCCCTACATTTCAACTTGCTCTTACAACTTTTGAAGCTCGCCTCGATGAATATTCAACACATAAGTTTTTTAATTTTATTTCTTTGTACATTAATTATTTCTAATTAATGAAATTAACACAGAGATCTTAAGTAGTTGGGTAATAAGAAGAGCTGGTTAGGCACCTGATGAAAAGCAACACGGCTGCCCATAACAGTTGCAGCACCCAGAACTTGCAGCACAGCTTTGCAAGTTATTCTGTCGCCAAGCAGTAGTGAGCAAAAATTACTGTGTTCCGGTTTGAAGGGCATTGTAGGCAGGTGCTGCTTGTAGGGTCTGGTCTGGTCTAATCACTCTAACTGCTACCGTATCTATATACCTTATATATTTATGTTATTGACATTATGACTATGGGACATCTCACTCGCACTTCTAGTGTGACATTTTGTTATGTTAATTTATGCTTCATTGTACATTTTTATATTTTTAAACATTAAAAAAAATTAAAATATAAGATACATCCCCGAAGAGTTTCTGGGTACTATCTTCTCTGACGGGCGTATTTTCGAAGCACTGGTAGAGTCAGTGTTCGCATTTCTGTTCTGGGCCCGGACTTCAATTTGAGTAGGTATGGGAAAGAAATGTGTAGACATGCTTACCTTGCTTTTCAAAGTCATGATATTTTATGTTACATTTTGTTACCTTTCCTTTAAACCAGAGAACCGTCACGCAGTAGTGTTTTACACTACTTGAATCTAGCAAAAGTATGATACTTCCCAAGGCGGACTTTTGCAACATTAAGGCGGTCACTAGCACTACAAGAAGAAGTCGCAAAAATCCTTTTAGAGACCCAAACCCAAGTCCCTTCCCTTAAACTTGAGCGTGCAAAATATGTTAACGGCTCATAAACATATCGATATCCCGGCCCTACTGCCACGTAAACTGTGGTGTTAACCCTTTAGAAAGTCCGGATATGCTTATTATATCTCCGTTAAACTCGCTGCAGCTTTACAGAGATGTAATAAGTGTGGGTGCAGTTAGGAACTGAGAGTTAAACAGTCGAAACATAATTTGAAATAATATAATTAAAAATACAATACATAGCGGTCCTACTAGCACACAAAATACCATTTTAATCTAGGTATTATTATATCTTTACCAATTTGGAACTCCGAGTCCTAATAAACAGCTCCGTAAAGTTCAAAGTTCAAAATTTGGTAATTAAATTTTGGCATCACAGACGCATTTATGGACGACAATTATTACAATGACTCTACCACCGTATCGTAAAAAGAACTACTACCCAAAATAAACGGCAAGAACCTGAAATAATCTAATAAAAATCTATAATTATTGTTACATTATGTTTGTTTTTGACAATATTACGTGCTAATTGGTTCCTTGGCAAAAGCGGAATATTCATACAAAATATTCTGTAGTTAGAACATCCGACACGGCCCGACACACGACAAGTGGAAATAGGCAGTATCGTGGGCTATTGATATTTTTTCAATTGGGAAGAAATATAATGACCATCAAAATAATCTTTCAGATCCCCATACGCTTCCATCCAAATCAAATCAAATCAAAATCTCTTTAATCATTTTGGCATCACAGACGCACTTATGAACGTCAAATTATCACAATGACTCTACCACCGTATCGGAAAAAGAACCACTACTCAGAAGATACGGCAAGAAACTGAGGGGCATCCAAAAATTGTATCGGCAGATCAAATTTAGTAAATGATCACCAAATTCAGTAAATGATTACCAAATTTAGTAAATGATCACCAAATCTTACCCGAATTGCCGCACCTCACTCTTCCGTGGTCCAACACGCTCTTACCTCTGGAGTGTAGGTATATAAAAAGCGCGGAGGCAGAAGCTCGCGAAGGAGGTCCTGAATGAAGCCTCCAAGGCCGAGTGGAGCGAAGAAATGTGAGCAAAGCGAGCCGGCGACTTCCGCAGCGGAGAGAAGGTCAAATAGGGGAAGCGACATGAAATGGTGACGAGGGAGACTTCTGATGGAGCCTTCTTTAGTGATCATTTATGATTTTTGGTGATCATTTACTATTAATTTGGTGAAAGATTATATTTTGTTTATTTGGTGATTTTTTTAGGTGATCATTTACTATTTTTGGGATTACATTTTACTATATCTGGTGGTCAGTTAAACATATGCCATTTCAATTTATATTGATCCATTTAAAATCCTCTGCCGGGCCGTCCCTGGTTTGCGCTGGCCCCTAGTGACTAATCTTTGCTCCGCCCATGATAATAAGTATGTCCACAGAGCTCAGTAATTAAAGCTAACGAACTTCGTATGCAGATGAGGCCTCTTTATCGTTTTTGGGTTGACACATCTATTACACGACTTTGTAAGGCGACTCCCGCAGTCTTTGCAGTAGGGAAGTGCTGTAACCTAGGGAGCTGTAATCTTAGTCTTGTAAAAGAAAATGTTTTTGCTTATTTTAAGGCATTTTACTGGTGGCTAAAAAGGGAGATGCGGCTACGTAATGAGTTAATGATGTAGAGTTACTCCGAAACAACTTTTACAGATTTTTGTGTGTTATGTTGAGGGTTATGTATCCGAAAAACTCCAACAGAGACCTATTGCTGTCGTTTTGTGTCTGTTCGTTTGTTTGTCCGTCTATTACTGGCTAATATTATTACTAATTATATTTAATTGACCCAAATAACAAAAATTGTAGGTATTTATTAACAATAGTATTTACTAACAATAATATTTATTATCAATAGTATTTATTATATTATCAGTAGTGCTTTTAACAATAGTATTTACTCAAATCAAATCAATCATTTGTTTGCTAGAATACAAAATAATTATTACTAACAATAATATTTATTTACAATAGTATTCTTAACAATAGTATTTACTTACAATAATATTTATTAACAATAGTATCTATTAACAAAGTATTTATTATTACCATTGATAAAACTTTTCTAACTTGAACTTCGCCCTTTTTTACCAAGTGAAATGAAACCGACTTAGTCACCTGGAAAAAAGGTGCGTATCGAAACATGAATAAGGCGTGCCCTGGAAGATTCAGTGGGCTGGTTGGCGCCAACCAGTTGATTTCTGCCAGTTGACAATTCATTTTATGCAGTGTGGCATACAATGTCCAAGGAAACTTTGCAACATAACCATCCTGTCCAAATATCAGTAGGTATAGTATGTCAAATTAATATAAAAATAGGATTCCCGTCAGGTTTTTATGGACCATTTTATGCAAGCCGCAAAAATAGATTCTTATAATTTTCAAATATTAAAAGTTATATTCAAATGTTGTGAATGAGTGAAAGGGGTTAATGAACTTAGGTAGTACACAACATTAATGGAAGTCTAATCTCTAGAAAGTATAAAAAAAACTTATAGTACTTATGTTTTAATTTTGTTGTACCTATGTCAGTTTAGTCATTATCACTCTACCTATATATTTGTAAGAATTGCACATACATAAATAAACTTAAAGTTTATTTACTTACATATGCTTAACTACTTGATTAATAGTTTTTTTATACTTATAGAGTTAGAATTTTTGATGCAGTTTCATTTACAAAACTTCGTGAGAAACCTATTACAATTACAAATATGAAATTTTGTGAAGATGGAATGATATATAGGTATAGATGCGTTTGCTACTCGAACATTCAGATGTTCAGGTATTTCGATAAAATGTTGTTTAGTTAACCCATAGGAAGCCAGGGAATGTTACTAGTACGATATTTCAAACACTTCCCAATAATTCTTCACCCCCGATTTTATTTATTTACGAAGAAATTTTACATATAATTATTGACTGTCGTCAAAACAAACAAGACTCAAGACGATATATTTCCATCACTACTCTGTCGCCCAATAAACAACGAAAGTTAATTTTCAACGAAACCATATGGAGCGCCTAGGTCGGGCTCCGGCGCTCCAATAACAATCACCTACGTAGGTATTATTTTAAGTATTAATTTAATTAAACAAGAAATTTCATTAACAATAGACCCACGGTAAGCAAGCAACTGACTTAATTAAAACACCCTATACCTTATTAACATCATTCAGTATCTAACACCTTCGGAATATCAAG
The DNA here is from genome assembly GCA_951640565.1 of Petrophora chlorosata. Classification (NCBI taxonomy): domain Eukaryota; kingdom Metazoa; phylum Arthropoda; class Insecta; order Lepidoptera; family Geometridae; genus Petrophora; species Petrophora chlorosata. Next base: position 3,325,529 of record OX621196.1, on the reverse strand, counting down.
TTGGTAAACATGTACACACTTTATAATAAAATGGGGAATGTAACTCAATACTTTCTTCTATAGATTAATAATATAATTCGTCTTAGAAGACAATAGAACTTATTATAAGATAAAGAAAAGATTTAGATGAACTTAGCTCCCATGAAAATGTGTTTTGAATTAATAATTTCAACCGAAATAAAACATACATACCGAACATAAAACATACAAAACATACACACATTCTGAATTGGGCTTTGTTGTATGGACAAAAATTTCGATGTCAAACTGGGCCTGTACCGAATGGAGATATAAACTCATTGTTCAGGTCAGGTCTATTTATATTATTTTAAAAAAAAAAACAAAGGCCGCCAGGAAAATCTTTTACGTCAAGATGTTTAACCCACTATCTTTACTATAGCGTGAGATCCATAATTTAGTCGGACAAAAGTCGTATAACCTGGAAGCCTCAGAAACTGACACAAGAGATAAGTTGTCGACTCCTGACAGACTCAGATTAATGGATTCCATTTGAGCAGTCCCCTATCACTTCTCGCTTCTGTCCCTTTGAGGTTTCTATGAAAAAATTGTTACGTATATTAGCGGCCTTAGCGACCTTTAGCCGAGTAAAAGGTTTTTGTTTACGTGTCATTTTTTTTGATGCCAGGAAATGTGAGCGGGGTGTACCCGCGGGGAATCAAAGGCCAACTAATTTCGGTTGTGTGTCGGGCTTGTGATTTCGTTTTTCATTTGTGCTTGTATTTGCACGTCCCTATGGCGCGCATGTTTGTGTACACAATAACTAGGTGGAACGTATAGATTAGTGTAACCCACACGTTAATTAAACGTTGATGGGTAGAAAATAAACTAATAAAAACCTCGGCTGTAGAGAAATACCTATGCCCAAAAAAGATTTTATCGCCAAGCGTTATTTCGTTATTTCTTAGAAACAAAAATACAGTGAACTTTAGAATAGATCCGATATTGGAAACAAAATCGGTATTGGCGTCGGGTTGTAATATCCGGCCGATCCGGTTTCAGCTAGACAAAACAGCCTCTGGCGGACAAATGTGCCGCCTTGAGAGCGTCGCCCTCCTTGGTACAACAGTGGCAACAAGCCTTTATGTACGTACTGGCTTTTGAGATTCTTTGATCTTCGGCTCGCTGAAGTTTGCTCAAGCTTAGAATGAGTTAAGAGTACTCTCATGGGGGCTTCATGTTATCACTAGCGTTTTTGTACAGTTGTATTCCGCTATCGGCCCAATTTAGAGACCCTGCCTTAGAGACGCAATTTACATACCAACTATACCCGTATTCCATTATCAATTACATACTAAGGTACATACATATAGATAGGTATTATAGGTATTCTGTGAGAAGAACTCGAACTAAAATTGAAATGAATTTCAGTAAAACCAGGCCTAGCGCACTCCGTACTGTAGGTACGAAGCTACAAGTACATAGCCGGACACCGACGGCGGGTCGCGCGTCGTTACACGTGCCGCGTCAGAAGAGATAAGAGCTATGCGATAGAAAGAGAGCGCTCTGTAGGTTAATATGACTGGTAGGTATGCGGCGCTACGCGAGCTGAATTGAATTTTATTGCGTCATAGCAAGAGTCGCTATTTGTTTAAATTTCTTTGCGAGTGATGCTTCTATCCCTTAGTATTCTGTGGTAAAACTCACAAAGTCCGCAAACACCAAGCTAGATAGAAAGACGACGCGGCTTCATATTAATTTTGTGATGCCGACTGAGACAGTAAGGACCCGAATTTTATCAAAAGAGTGTAGAGATGCGCGTTTTTTTCCGTGAAACCTCAATTTCCAGTTAAACAACAGCTCAATAATTGTCTGTGGTCGAGCAGTCGCGCAACTGCCGTCTTCTTCTATATGTATACGTGTATGTGCTCCATCATCGGCCACATTGTCGCGATCAGACGAGATAGTGGCCAAACATAAATCAAATATTTTTGGCCCCTTTTTGGTTCCCTGTATCTAGGGAAGCAGGAACTACGAGAACCAAGGTGCCACAACACCCAGACACGAAACAAATACTTAGTTTTTCTTTCGCAAAAATTTGATCCGTCGCGGGAATCGAACCCGCAACCTTAGTGATGTATGAGATTTTGAGCTAACCACAGAAGCCACAGAAGTCAAAACTTGTTCAACTTGTTGTGTGTTGGTTCAACTTGTTGCGCTTGAGTGGATAAGCGCCCTGGTTTGACGGAGTCTTAGACTAATGCCACCTGCCTACCGGAAAGTCATAAAGAACTGTAAACAGGACGGTAAGAGCCATTCTAAAGTCCCTTTCCTTGCTAATAGAACGTCCTTTTCTTTCTTACATTTTTGGGTGTCCAATTCACATCTCTAACAAGAGAAAGTTTGTCAACGTCAGCGAGTATAATCTCCAGTGGTTATGTGAGAACTAGAGTTATTTTTGGGTGAGCTGTTTATTACACGAAACATAAGCTATGAAAGATTTATAAAAACTGTTCTTTGTTCGGGAACTGAACAGACGCGGTTACTATTCAAACTAAAACAAACTTTAACTGTAGACAGGAAGGAACTGATATCCTAAATACAGGGTAACCTAGTTAGGAGTTAGGGATCGGCCATGTATGTCGGCCTACTCGTTTAATAAATTGTGAGATCAAATTCAAAATTGAATATTCTACCTATCTAAACTATTCTCACTGAGCCAGGTTATATTTTATGTAAGATTTTGCAATGTGTTTTTTTCCCACGATGTAAATTTATAGTTCATAAATATGTACGTGAATAGTTTGAAATTAAGTAATTATAGTGTTGCCTTTACATATTGAAATATAGTAAAAAGAGTATAAGGAAGGTTTTTTATGTAACTGAGTGATGAGACGAGCTTGTCGTTCACCTGATGGTAAGCAATACGCCTGCCTATAACAGTAACAGCACCACCCAGAACATTGTTTTGCAAAATCCTTCGCTCGTCACCCAGAGACCTGTTAAGTCGCATAATGCCCAGTAATTTCGCTGGCCATGCTGGTTATGCTTGGTAGAGTCCCAATGTTGGACAAAAACTTTGCGTGTGACTTTCAGGTATCAAAGAACCAAAAGGTCACAGGAAGATGTTTTAAAAGTCTAAATAAAGTAGTAAATATTTACTTAAACAAACACATGGAAAAGTGTTCGAAAAAAACCCTACCTAAAGTAAGATAACTCTATCAAAGTAATTTTCATCCAATAATGCGACAAAATGATTCCCCAAATACAAATAATAAAAAAATGGGCTTACGTTTAAGTTATATGTATATAATACAGGATGAAATTGAATTCGATATTTCGAAATGTACTCGTATTTACTCAGAATAAATCTATAGCGTTATTTTTTTTAACGAATTCAATTTCACCGAATATATGGGGCATCATTTCAAATAAAACATCTCTAAAGTTAGACAATTCTATCAAAGTAATTCTCATCCAATGTGACGAAGTGATACTTCCGTTTCCGGTTTTTTATCTACAATTGACCGGACACTCGACTTGACGCGGGCAGATTAATAGACCCTTTTTGGACCTCACTTGAGTCCATTTAAATCTTTTCTCCCTCTCACGCTTCCGAATGACTACATTCGAGGAAAATTTTATATGTGACGCTCCTTATGTCGTCGGACTAAAATAAAATCATCAAGCATATTTTTTCATTGAAAAATAACTTATTACTAGTTTAGTTATATTAATAATAAACGTTGGTATACCTACTAGATATGTATGATACCACAGAATAAATAATAAATAAAATAAATAATAGTCATCCTCATCATCATCAGCCCATCACGTTCCCACTGCTGGGACACGGGCCTTCTCTCATAGAGAGAGTATGGGCCATAATACACCACGCTGGCCCAGTGCGGGTTGGTGAATGTTACATGACCTTGAATTTTGTGATAAATTCTTGGACATGCCGGTTTTCTCATACATTTGCACATAACTTAAAAAACTTAGTGGTCTGGGCCCAGCGAGATTCGAACTCTGGTGCGTCAGTAAGTCGCACAAGTTCCCGTTGAGCCATACTCGCTCGTACTCGTTTTTTTGTGCCTATTTAAAAAATATCTTTTGACTTTTGAATTTAAATGACTGCTGCTACTAAAGGTTTTAATTATGGCCAAATTAGATCTATCCACATGACATTGGCGGCATGGCAACTCCACAAATGCCATTTAAACAAGAAGTGAAGTAGAAAAAAAATCCGACTTGAAATATGATAAGCTCTATGCCTGCATCGCGCCTCGGTAAACATTTATGCATTAACAATGTCTGTTTATTTTCCCGATAAAAACATATTGAAGCCAGCCCTATCCAATTTCCGGTGAAAGATCGTTCTTTGAGCGTCGAATTATCATATTTTAGATAGGTATGTATATTTCAACGCCAATTTTGTGGGAAAGAATTTGTGGGACCATTCCGAACGTGTGATAATCGTAAGTTCTGGATTTATAAACGTGCATTATGTATTCTCATATATAACTATTACTTTGTATAGTACTTACAAGTAAGAAATCAAAGAAAACCTTTAAATGTTTTCTTCCGTTATTTAACTACCGTAGCTTAATTGGACAGAGCACTTCCCGCGCTGAAGAAAGATTGAGATGTGGGTTCTAGTCCCAGCGGGTGGTCGTAGTTTTTCTTTCCGAAAAACCTTGTTTGAGTTTTTTGCTTGGCATTCGTGTTTGTTACTCTTTCACACTGCAACGGGTAAACGGATAGGGATGAAATTTACTATGGAGATCCTTTATACCCTGTGTTCGTAAATAGGAGTTATATGATCACTGAAACTATTGTCTATCTCTCACTATTATTGTTCTGACTCTAAGATAGTGCTCTAGGCAGTTGGAGTAAAACTAAGAAAGAATGAAAGAAAAGACATTTATTCATGACACACACGCAACATTACATTAAACTATAACAATAGGCATACTATATAAGTATAAACTAAAATATTTATTCTCTGAATACTGGTATTAATTTCACTGATTTACACAAACCAAGTAACATAACGGTTACAACTGTTACAAGACACAAAACACTGGACGGGGCGCGTGACGGGAGACGACTGGCTTGACCAGCCATTGTACTTACGAAATCGCTGCGCTCGCACAATGGAAAGGACCTTATCGTAACCCGCTACACCCTGGATTAACACATAGGCTCTTATCCCAGGAAACTGCGGGTCAGACCAGAGGGCGCAACTAGTAACATAAATATAATAGGAATCTCCATGGTCCATGGTTTTATAGCCTTCAATCCTATCCTGTGTACATACTATAAACGTTCCTAAAATACAACCGTGGACGAGGGCTCTCGGCGACGGCGCACAGCCGTCAAGTGGGAGCTGAAAAAATGGCGCTCGTACGCTCAAAGGGGCGTCAAACTTTAAATCTCGTATTTAAATTATTAAATTATTTTTACGTTAATGTTTTAAATAATGTTAAGTTAAATTTTTATCTTGTAACTTAGCTTTTTCCCGCGACTTAGTCCGCGTGAACGACAGAGTCAGCCCATATTTGTATTCTTTTCGAGACCATCTTAGCACGACCACCGCTTCGCCAGTTATTCAGCCGCCAAGCAGTAGTGCGCAAGCATTACTGTGTTCCGGTTTGAAGGGTATTGTAGCCAGCGAAATTACTGGGCATTATGAGACTCAACAGCTAATTGTCTCAGGGTGACGAGCGCAGTGCAGTGCCGCGCAGGATTTTGAAAAACAAAATTCTGGGTGGTGCTGTTATTGTTATGGGCTGGGGTATTGCTTACCATCAGGCTAACGACCAGCTCGTCTCATCATTCAGTTCCACAAAAAAAAAGACCACCCCAGTATATGAGAGCGCGTACTACGAAGATCAGCCCGAGCTGTACCTTCGTAGTCACCCAACTGATTTTTATGTAACATAGGTACCCTATAATCTTAAGTTGGGACTCATGCTACCAAACCCTGAAAACTGCATTAAATACGTTTTGCAGTTTCCGAGACTATAAATAACAAACAAACAAAAAGACAACACCAACAACCAACAACAGCTAATTGTCTCAGGGCGACGAGCGCAGTGCAGTGCCGCGCAGGATTTTGCAAAACAAAATTCTGGGTGGTGCTGTTATTGTTATGGGCTGGGGTATTGCTTACCATCAGGCTAACGACCAGCTCGTCTCGTCAATCAGATCCACAAAAAAAAAAGACAAATCTTCGAATCTCGAGTGAACAGGTACTATCTTGGCAAGCGTGCTACATCGTCGACCGCATCGTCGCTTACCATCAGGTGAGGTAGTGGTCAAACGCAAGCCAATACCGTATAAAAAATAGTCTGATAACCGTGGATTCGTGTCAGTTCTCTCTAAATAGTCGATCCCAATTGGTTATTTTTAAATATCTTTAATGTACAGAATTGGTCAGTTCCATTTTTATAATAGTATAGATATATAGACAGAATTCCGTCCGATATGTCGGAGAATACAAGTGCAAAAAGGATCACAAAATAGGATCATATCATTTTCAACAAGTTGACAAATCTCTTCCACCGTTGACGGTTGATCGCCTTGACCCCATATACATTTATCTTGACCTAAATCGTAGTAGGTACTATTATTTATTCTGTGCCTGAATGTCATCATAAAACGCAAATGTTTGTTGCACTGTAGCTAATAAAAACCGAGTTACCCCATTTCATTATCATCATCAAATTCACTGACGAACGAGTGTGGCTCAGTAGGAGCTCGTGCGACTTTCGATCCGACGCACCCGAGTTCGAATCCCGCTGGCCCCGCACCACTGACTTTCTTAAGTTATGTGCGGATTTAAAACTCGCTCCAAAAACGGTGAAGGAAAAACATCGTGAGGAAACCGGCATGTCCAAGAATTTTTCACAAAAAATCGAGGACATGTGACATCCACCAACCCGCACTGGGCCAGGGTGGTGGATTATGGCCCATTCTCTCTCTATGAGAGAAGGCCCGTGTCCCAGCAGTGGGAACGTGATGGGCTGATGATGATGAGGATGATCAAATTCACATTTAATTTTTCCACAGGCACTGATAGGAGATGCGTTTTTTCTCAGCTCATAGTTTCTTACTGAAATCTCTCTCTGTCACACACATACGCATCCTCATATACATACGAATCAATCAAATGGCATTATATAAAAAAATCTCCTAAAGCCTTATTAGTACAGTCATTTGGTTCAAAAAATAGCGGTTACTTGGAAAGTTTTCCGGGAAAGGAGGTATTGCCAAAAAACTGCTTTTAGGCGCCATTTTTCCAATATGGCGGCGCGAGTGGCAAAAATACGAGGTGGCAAAGTTGGAATTCGGAAAGAGCACATCAAAAACTATATAATTGCCAATTTTCAAAACTCCCGGAAAACTTTCCAGGTGAAAGTAGCAAATAACTAGACTATATCACACTACGCGCGTTTACGCAGCGAATACGCCGCGCACTCGCAGCGAACACGTCGCGAATTCGCAACGTTCTTGCGGCGTCTTTTGGACAGTCCCTAGCAGAATATGGAATCATCATCATCGTCATCATCAGCCCACCATGTTCCTACTGGGACAAGTTCCTTCTCTCATAGAGAGAGTATGGGCCATAATCTACCACGCTGGCTCAGTTCGGGTTGGTGGATGTCACATGTCTTTGAATTTTTGTGATGAATTCTTAGACATGCCAGTTTCCTCACGATGTTTTCCTTCACCGTTTTTAGAGCGAGTGTTAAATCCACACATAACTTAAGAAAGTCAGTGACTTGCGGGATTCGAACTCGGGTGCGTCGGATCGAAAGCCACACGTGCTCTCACTGAGCCACACTCGCTCTGAATATGGAATGATATCCATCAAAACAGAATGTCCGGCCTCGCTAGTGGCGGTTGAGTGGGAGGGTACAATATTGAAGCAACGCGCGAGTTCGCAGCGTACACGCGTAAAACCGCTCGCAAATCGCCTGATATGCCTGTTAAACTATTCAAAAAGTGTCACAAATAAACGGACAAAATAATTCCATACCCGGAAATTGTCGATACAGATAGCTGAATCGTCGCACTCAATGCGAGCCGCATTTTACATTCGATATCATTATTGTCCAAATTGACTCTCCAATTTTCCTTACAATATGTATTTTCGTTCACGACGGGTATAGTATTTCGTACATATTTTATGTCGGAAAATTGCTTATATTAATGCATATGTGTATTGAAGCAGGGGCGGAGCTATAAGCTAGGGGCCTCGCTTGAACAGGCAACAGATCTTGTGGCTTCGTACAAAATACTTTTTTTGGTTACATTTATTTCGCTAATTTCATTCGTAGCTACTGTCCAATAAACAATATAAAAGAAGACCAATAGCAAAGAAAACTAACGATTACATAGCGTCTGAGTTCAATGTAGGTATATACATAAAAAGTTAAAAAAGAGAACAAAGACAGACAAAAAGAGCTAGGAGGGGTTAAAATTAAATTTATTTTTTATTTTGTATAAACTAAATTCAAATAAAATATTTCATATTTTATTATGAAGTTAAATAGTTGCCGAACGACACAGATGTTTTATTTCAAGGGCCCCCATACTAATGCTTACTAGGGCCATAGTATAAAGACTATATGTGCTGTGCTAGGGCCCCGTACAAAATAGTTAGATCTGGCACTGCCTTGAAGGTTCGTATACATTAGTCGTTCCATTTCGTAATAAATTGTTTTGAAACTCGATATATAATGGGTATAATGTGTCTGGAATAATGCTTTAATGGAATACGCAATTTCTTTCAAATGCGCGGAACATGAATTATGAAGACAGACGATGTGATGAAATGCGCAAGAAAATAACCAATTGCTTAACAACCCATCTGCTGCGTTGTTTTTTAAGTAAAATTTTGTTCAAGAAAAATATAAATTGATATTCGATAACTTATTGGTAGAGAAATTGATATTCTTCTTTGAAATAATATTCAAGGTTTTTTATTAGAAGCCAAGGATTTCGTTCAATATCAATTTCACGAGTAGAGACGACGGAGACGCGTACAAAATATTTTTTTAAGCTAAGAAAATCAGAATGGCCTTGATCTTAGTGTTTAAGATGGATATTTTATACTCATTTACCATATTGAAGGTTTGTTGATCCATAGATTATTACGAGGGTCAAACTGAAAGATTTTAGAACTGGCCACTTGTAAACAAAATAAACAAAAGAATAATTTAAATTATGAAAAAGGAACTCTTTGCCAATATTATTGAGTATGAGTTTCATTCAATTGTCATTTGTTTTACGATTTGGCGGCAAATTAAAAAATGTCTGTGTAACGTCAACATGAATTTAACGTGAGAAAATTTTCGTGCTGTGATTTTTTATGACTTTTAATTACATTTAAGTCAACAAGAAAGTTATGATAGACTACGATTGGCCTTTCACGTTGAAGCCCCATCTCGTGCCACTGTTTACAACTTGTTTAATAGGACAAAAGAGTGACCTATCAGCAGATTCGGACAAGCTTAGGCATCGGTATGAGTCAAATACTCCATGAAAATTTAGCGGTCAGGAAGCTTTGTGCCCGGTGGATACCTCATACTTTGACCGAGGCCCAAAAACTCCGTCGTGTTGATTGGTGCCGTGAAATGCTTGAAAGATTTAACGTAGGTAACTCAAATGCTGTGTTCGACATACTTGCTCAGTGGGTGTTTCCTTCCGAGGAGATGCCAACTAAAGTGAAGAGAGGTCGAAGCGTGGAAAAAAAGATGGTAGCGTCGTTCTTCGGAAGGACAGGTAATTTCGCAACAATTGCTTTAAAGGATCGAAAAACAGTTTGTGCGGAGTGGTACACTAACAATTGTTTGCCACTTGTCTTGGAAAAAGTTCAGGAGAAACGACCTCGCAGTAGAATCCTCCTTCACCACGACAACGCCTCGTCGCACACCACCAGGCGAACGATCGACTATATGGCTACGTCAAACGTGGAATTACTGGGTCATCCGCTGTATAGTCCCGACCTCGCACCTTGTGATTTTTATTTATACCCAAAAATAAAATAAAAACTTAAAGGAAAACGTTTTACGGACGCTGAGGAAGCTGTGGCAGCGTTTCAAAAGGCCGTCGAAGAGACCCCTAAGGACGAGTGGGCAAAGTGCTTTTCTCAGGGGTTCCATCGGATGCAGCGATGTATAGACGTGAACGGACACTATTTTGAAAAGATATAACAATAGTAATAACTAGCTAGTTTAATCAGTTTTGATTTTCTAAGTTTGACCCTCGTACTTGTATTTATTGCATGGAGTTTTTATCCGTACTTTTATTTATGAGCAATAACGAATGCTACGCGTAATAAACTTTTTCGGGTAAGCAAAATATTTATCTCCAGCCGAAGATTAAAGTAATTCCTTCCGTACAGGAAGCGCTCTAACTAAACTAAGCGATTGTAAAACTGTAATATTACGAAGTCCACTTTTTACTACTGTAGTACTATTGCAGTAAGTATTACGACGTACGCTTTTTAGGACTGTAGTACTGTGTGTTGTGTACTAGGTCTTTGGCCATATGAATTTATAGTCTATGAATTTTGTCTGTGCTATCTTCCCTTCGATCATATATATGATCGAAGTATCTTCCCGTCAATATGTGAAATTAGAATAAAAACTACGTAAGACATGGCGGTCCTAGAGTTAGGCCTGCCCAAACGGGCAAAATTAAAAAAAAAATGAACGGCTAAATAAAATGTGATCAATTGTATTTAAGACGTCGTAGTATTTCAAGATAGAAACTGCTCAGCCCTACCTGAACAGCACAGCCCAGTTAAACAATAAAGCACTTTGGTATTACGTAGTAGTTTCAGGATTGTAAAACTGTAGTAATACTTTGCCAGTCCATTAGATAACTTAAAGCCGTGACCACCGTTGACAGCACTTAATGCAAACGATGACCCTCCCTGATCCCGCCTTTCCGATTTATTCGCATTATTCACGTATTCAGCGATGTATTCAACTGTTTTGACAGCGGTCTCTGGGGTTTGGTAAGGGGATATGTACAGTGGAAAATGTGTTATAGAGAAAATATCAAGTTGATCAAGGTTAGATAAAAACATATAGACGTATGAGGTTCTTATGTAAAATGCAATTAAAATGTGTTTCATTAGCATAACCAGAATAGGGTGAGAGTTCAATAGGAAGAGAGTTCCGGGTTGAATGGCATTGTAGCCAGCGAAATTACTGAGCATTATGAGACTTAAGAGCATATTTCAGGATGACGAGGGCAGTTAATTGTGCATAACAATTAGATTCAGAATCAGAATTTTATAAGCAGAAGTTTAAATTTAAACTCAAAAATAAAATAAACATGAAAACATACAAAAATCAAAATAATACGTCAATCAAATAAAACTATAATAATAAAATATATAATTCATCTCGTTTGTCAGTAAATAACCTAACTACTCCATAAAAAGTCACAATAAAAATTTAAACTCAAATTTAAATCGTAAAGCAATAATTTAAAGAGAATAAACAAATCACAATTAAAAAATATGTTAAACAAATTGATCTTTAAATCGTCTCCGGTGTGGGACTTACCCAGATTACGAATAGGTACGTAATAAAGTTACCCGGCGACGGGCGACTCGTCGCGGAAGTGTCGTCTCGACGCCGGAATCCGAACCGAATTTGCGGAAAATGATGGAACGACTGCCGTCTCCGAAACGACTGCATAGATTATTGAATTTATTCCCAAACTGCCACTTTGGTTCGAAGTTTTAGATTCTTTCTTGTCTTTATAGAGGACTTAAGAACTTGCGGGGGTCTCATTCAATTCTATGCATATTTTTTGTTTGCAAGTTTTCTACATGTTTGCAGTCTATCTACATGTACATGTGGTATATTTTAGATTGCTTTCGATTATTTGATACCTTTACAAATAGCTTTCCGAGTGGTAGGAGAAAGAATTCGCCTTGGAAAGTACCTACCTACCACAACTTTGCCAGATATTCAGACGCCTGGAAGTAATATGCAAACAATACTGTTCCAGTTTGAGAGCCTCGTTTCAAGCTCAGTAATTTACTGGGCAGAGGGCATTATGAGGCTTAAAAGCTACTGTTTTAGGATGACGAGCGCAGAGCAATACTGCATCACTCATGCTGTAGATATTCCATAGTTACAATTATCTAAACCCTAGTAAAGTGAGAACCGGTCTGACTATTACAAGATCTACTTATCAATCAATCAATCAATTTTTTTATTGCAAATACAAATCGTGTAGTACAATCAATTCTATGAGCTCTGAATGCCACACTAGGATAGCTCCTGGGTCATAGGATTCAGTCTCTTTCATTCGGTATAGCTGTTTACAAAGCGAAATATAGGTTGGATTTATTAATCAGTATACTGAATGTGATAAGTGGTAGCAATATAAATTATTATATATATCAAACATTATAATCGCAGACAACACGCAAAAATTTCCATTTTAATTTTCTGCAACAGTTTATCTTAATGTCCGTCTAAACCATTTGTCACTGCAAATCCTTTCCACAAAAAATAATTTCATTTCGCCCGTTCAACGCAGTTAAATTATGAATAATTCACTTCCCTAATAAATATACTTAACACCTCGGTAAAAAATGCGGAAAACAGTGCGGAACCAAGTATCGTCTTCAAGCCTACGAAGGGGTAATAAATTACCGAGTAAATAGAAAATAAAACTCCCCAAGCATTGGATGTGGAATAAACACGTAGATTTCTCACTAATGCGAAATAATGTTGTTATAATAGACGCAAACAATGATTTATATGGCAACTCCCCCCGTGGAAAAACGCTCAACGTTACAAATTACGAGTGGTTACATAATCGTTGAGGTTTGTTTAAGTAGGTTTTATGAGAAATTGGTAGCTATAAAGAAACAAAATTCAACATGGAATAGTTCATTTATTCATAATAGTGTTAAATTTACATTATTCTACTTATTAAATAATAGATACATTGCGTGTTACAAAAATAAATTGTCATTAAAATAATTTTAAAAATTAAATAAATTGACATTTATAATGTCAAAATATAATGCTTACTATACTAATTATATATTAACAAAGATATTAATAACAGTGTTTAATACTGGTTTTGCAAAACAACGTTCAGCTTTTTTCATCATCTCAATTTGTGACCATATAGAACACAAGAACAAAGTGTCTTCCCCTTAATATAGACAATAAGAAAAGTGTTAATGGACACATTCTTAGTATTAGTTTATCTATCAGTTTAAGTTAAATGTAAATTGCTTATTAGCCTAATTAATTGGCTAGATTGTAATAAAAATGGGGATCATAATGACTATGAAACCATATGTAGGAAAAAAAATAATCTCAATTTGTAATCAAATAAATCCTAGATAAGCTAAGATACGTAACATAGCAACGTGTAATATTTCCAGAAGCGAAGACTAAATATTCACAGAGTCAGTAAAAACTTTAATTTTCATATTTTGATGTCGTTCGCGTTTTGGTTGTAGAGACGTAGCGTTATTCATATTTGATTACAGGCTGGCAAATTCAAGCATTTATTTAACATAAAATAAATTAGATGTGTATTAACTAAATGTTGATTGCTTAACGTAGTGTTATTCTGGCTTACTTGCTGTTTATTCATAACTGACTTTTCCACGCGACTTTGTCCGCGAGAACGACAGCCTCTAATCGTATTATTTCTAAGACCATCTTAGCAAGATTTCCTAAGTATTATAGGCAAAGCATACTAACTATAACTTACGTAGAATAGGGACGTAAGTAATATTTAGTTAGTTTTCTTTGGTATAGGTATGAGAGCGCGTACTACGATGAGGTTAAGCCAACCTATTTTGATGAAACATACCCTATATTCTAAGTTGGAACTAATCTAACTAATGCTACCCTGAAACTGCATTTAAATCTGTTTAGCAGTTTCCGAGTCTATAGATAACAAACATACAAACAAACCAATTGACAATTTTATTTAATCGTGTATTCGTGTTTTGTACCCTCTAATTTTTTTTTAATAATAGGATTTATAATTATACAAATAAGTTTATATAAACTACCCTCATTAACAAATAAACAAATAAGTTTAGTATTAATTGTTGTTTTTAAAATATTTTTGGTAGCCCTTCGATTCTTCGTTCGCCCTTCCTTCGAGTATCCAGCCTTTGGCTGTCTACTTTATCTGAGTGTTAGCCTATTAAAGTGTTAATTTTGTTTTTTCACTTAGAAAACCTAACCCTCTATATAGTCGATCCAAGTTGCTTTTTCAAAAATATCTCCAATGTACAGAATTGACTCAGTTCCACTTTTAAATTAGTATAGAAGATGAACAATTCCCTGATCAAAATGTTGGAAACGAAAGATACTCATTGATTTACTATCGGTAACATTTGGCATAAAACTTTCAACATAAACATCTATGGAACCCTCGTCTATAGAGCCCCTTCATAGATCGACCTAACGTTATTGTACGGCTTTAGCTCAATATAACTATTATTATGCCATTCGATATCGTGGGTAACGCTTCTCTATTAATTATTATACCATCCACTATCTTACTAAACTAATCTTGATGCCATGATCGTATCGTATTTCGAAGTAATTGATTTACATACATACCTACTTCTTAAGTGTAATACAGACTAACGTAGCTTTATCAGACGTCGCATTTCCAAATAAATTATGATCGACAGCTAATTGTCTCAGGGTGACAAGCGCAGTGCAGCGTCGCGCAGGATTTGCAAAACAAAGTTCTGGATGGTGCTGTTATTGTTATGGGTTGGCGTATTGCTTACCATCAGGCAAACGACCAGCTCGTCTCGTCATCCAGTTACATAAAAAAAAATTGTTTTATTTTTTAATAGTACATCATATTTACATATACTTGGAGTTTTATAATGTACACCACACTGACCACAATATTTCTTTTAAAATTCCTGTCCATCCAAAGGTTGCCTGTAAGAAATTGCGCATAGCGATAAGGCCGCCCATTGTACCCACTGTTTATTAACTTTGTTAACTATTGTTTTTTGTGTGTGGTATTTAATGAAGCATTATTGTATTGTATTGTAATAATGTCGAACTGCGTCAGCAAGCTGGAATAGCATAACGATTTTTTCCGATTAATGAATCAAGCAAGATAATGTGATGCAACGAAAAAGATTGCAGTTTCCTGCAAAAATGCCATCTTAAAAATGGGGATTCATAACATATTTTTTTATATGACTAATAGGCAAACAAGCAGACGGCCCGCCGGTTACCGTCGCCTATGGACACCTGCAACACTCGGGGCATTACTGGTGCGTTGCCTACCTTTAAGGACCCTTTTCACCCTTCTTTTAAAGTACCCCATGTTAAAGCGCCGCGGTATCCCATTCCATATTTTGCAGGTGTGCGGCAAGAAAGATCTGGAGAATCGGACAGTATGCGAACTAATACTAATATGGACATTTACACCAAGATACAAATATTCAGAAAAGAAAAATAAATTGGGCAGAATTTGAATCTGCGTCTTCGGAATATTAAGCCGACGCCTTACCAACTTTGCCACCGAGATATCTGCTCGAACAACCAAATGCCTTCTATCCTTTTTATCTCATCTTTGGGGGATGATTATTTTATTATTTATTTATTTTATTTATAACAATAAGAACGGAAACAAACCAATTACACTTAATATTAGATACAAAGTAACAGACAAAAATACAATTCCTATTAACTAAATCACATACTGTCAGATTAAATTTAAATACAAAATAAATAACAATACATAAAACCAATTATAAGTACATATAAATAATAATTATTATTTCTACATTACATTACAATATATTATGTCAATTTAAATACAAACAGTAATAATAAAATGTTATACGGCATACATTTTTAACCGACTTCAAAAAGAAGGAGGTTCTCTGTGCGATTGTTTTTTTTTTATGTTTGTTACCTCAGGACTCCGTCATTTATGAATCGATTTGAAAAAATCTTTTTGCGTCGGGTTCAGTATAGCTAAGAAGTGGTCCCATATAAATTTCATCGATATGTGACCTTGGACTTCGAAGGATACTTTGAAGTCGGTTTTTGTTTTTTTCTAAAAATTAATTATCACAGAATGTCAGTAGTAGAAATAAAATAATAAAATAGTATATGGTAGTGAATTGCATTTTCTGTACCTACTTACCTAAACTAGTAATATTTAGTTTTCTTTGCCTAAACCATGTAGGGAAATATGCAGATAAAATAAGTCATCTATAATATAGCAAATACGAACATCTTAATTCAGACACGATTATATCAACTCGCCATTTAACTGTCGCGGTAGTACTTAACTGGAGTTAACCGATAGTTAACCGAAGCTCAACGGACGGTTACGGCGGCCTTTACGAGGCACCGGCCCCATCGCGGCCGTGTGTTAACGACTTTAGGTATTATAGTTATGAACCTCAAAATGCCGCAAACAATGGAATTAACTGTTTGTGGAGTTAAGTTTTGTTTAGGTGCAGTTTTATTTTAATTAAGGTAGAAAGTTTACAACTGTCCGTTCAGTAGTCGGTTTGACCTATTTCAACTTTACGAAAAAAGTTACGAAATCGTACAGAGGGTAGAAGTGAGTTAGGTAGGACAGTAACTACCAGTGATTGGTATAGGTAAGATAGGTAGAGCGTTTTTACTTAAAATTCGAATGAAGTTAAAAATGTACCTATTTAGGTATTATAGTTAGGTTTTAACCTGGAAATGCCGCAAACAATGGAATTAACTGTTTGTGGAGTTTTATTTAGGTGCAGTTTTATTTTAATTAAGGTAGAAAGTTTACAGCAGTCCGTTTAGTCGGTTTGACCTAATTTAACTTTACGAAAAAAGTTACGTTAAAAGTTACGAAGTCGTACAGAGAGTAGAAGTTTTTGTCACTACCAGTCATTGGAATAGGTATAAGATAGATAGAGCGTCTTTCGCAGTTCGTCGCTCCATCTAGCCGCTGGGCGTCCTACACTACGCTTGCCGATTCGCAGTCTCCACTCAAGGACACGTCTACTCCAAATGTTGTCCGTCCTTCGAGGGATGTGACCAGCCCATTGCCTTTTCAGCTTGCTAATTCTATGGATATAATTAGTATATTTAATGGTCCATGGGTTGTCCAATTGCTTCTACTTGTATGTAGTTAGTTTAGTTTTAGTAAGTAGAGTGTAGTTTGTTTTGAGTAATAAAGGCATACGCCCGTTAAAAAAAAAATACCTATGGGCTATGTCGGTTACCTTGGTTCTCTTTCGGATTACCTCATTGCTACTAGAGCGAGTGTGGCTCAGCGGGAACTCGTGCACCTTTTGATCCGACGCAACTGGGTTCGAATCGAATCCCGACTCGGCCCTGCACCAATGACTTATAGTTAAGTGCAGATTTTGCACGCTCGCTCTAAAACGGTGAAGGAAAACTCCTACTCGTACAACATAAACGACGTCCCTCTCGAACGTGTGGCACAGATTCGAGACTTAGGCTTAACCTTGGACACAGGACTGACGTTTAACAATCATATCGTCGAGTCATGCGGTCGAGCCTACAAATCCGGTTTCGTTATGAGGCAGGCCACACGATTCCACGATCGGAGCACTATTCTTACTCTCTATTATGCGTTTGTAAGAAGCAAATTAGAGTACAATACAATAATTTGGGACCCACACGAAGCCAAGTACAAACTCATGATAGAAAAGGTACAAAAAAAGTTTGCTCGGTACCTTTATTCGAAGTTATACGGATACTATCCGTAGAGCTTAGGCGCAAGTGCGCGATAATGTTACACTATTACTTGCTCTTTAACTGTAGAATCGACAACCCTACCACTCTGTCGTGCTGCTCGCTGATCGCGCCGGCGCGGTCGCGGCGGCCGCACGCACCGGCGCCGGTGCGCACGCTGACCGCTAAGTTCGCTCCCACAGCCCAAGCTGCAACGCTACTTAATGCCCTTATTGCTAGTGAGCCAGACGTCGACATCTTTTTTATGAGTGTCCGTGTGTTTGTAGCTAAATGTATTCATTTTATAAGTTAATTATTTATTTGTTATCGTTTTCATTATTATTTTTATTCTACAAATTACAATGTCATATGATTATTATAAATTAATATTTTTGTGTAATTAGGTTTTTATATTATTATTATGTAAAACGCTGTTGTGGCTTGTTTTACGTCTTGGCGTCGCTGTAAGCATTAATTGTGCAGCGAGCATTTAATTATGAATTAAATAAATAAATCGTGATGAAACCCGCTTACGCGCTTTGGAGTGGTAGGCTCTGGTCGTGGTTGTAATACCACCCACCGAACAAAGCTTTACCGTCAAGCGACCTAGTCGTGTTTCGAGATGATGTTCAGTGAACCATCGGAGAGACGGGTCTGAGCAGCCGCTCAACTGCCGTCTCTATCTAGATCTATGTGCTCCATCTAAGGCCACATCCTCGCTTTACATCAGGCGAAATAATGGCCGATATAGATCTATTAAACGTAAAAAAATATATAGTTGCGGATCTTATCTTTCAGAGAAACTATTATAAAGATATTAAACTAAATAAAACTAAAAATGTATATACAAGTGGTGTCCACGGGGCAAGGAGCCAAATATAACTTGTCTATCACATTCATAACATCCAACGAGGAGCAAGACAACACCTAACAGCTAGGCTATTAAGCGTAACACTCACAATGCTTGTCGAGCGACGTCGGTGGCGTTACGGCGACGTTACGGCCCCGGAACGACGCTGGAACGATCCGTTTACGTCCACGTTAACGAACACACGAGGTGGCTGCTCGTAAAACGTACCTTGTGTAGATTTGCCGATGCTTCCTGGACTAGGAACTGTGAAAATATAAATATGGTCGATAAATGAGTTTAAGATTCAGCACAGACTTTAAACAAGGCTTTGACAAACTTGGTCATTAAACCATGGAATTCCGAGCCATACACGTGATTGTAAGGAATTCGCACTCGCGATGCTGATTGGTATGTGAAAATAATGAAAAATGGCAACAAAGTGTTTAAAATAAAGAATTAGAATCGGAATGTTGAATTATAATAGAACCGCACTCATTATGCAACACCCTTGCAGGGTACATACATATAGCATACTTAGTGACACTATTTTAACACCTGCCTGTAATAATGAATGTATGAACATGAATAAATGAATATGAATATGAAATTATTAGTGAGTTTGTAATTAAATTTAAATTCTAACCACAGTATAATATAGAAAACAGATGGCCACCTTTCATTTTTATCAGGCCGAGCAGAGTAGGTACTACGAAACAAATAGCGGTATTACAAGTTCAATATTTTTAGTAATATCACTGACTTATTATTATAATAATTACATTTTCATTTCAATGATGTACGATAAATACCAGTTAATGGGATAGATTGAATTATATTTGATGGAAACCACAAACACTGAGTGATTGCGGTTTCATATAAAATTATACCGCTATTTTGTATTTTGTATATGTTATTTTGTATTTACTTATGTTTTATTTACTTGTATATTTTATTATTATGTTATGTATTTTATGTAATGACTTTTGTTTTATTTAGGTAAAATTATCTTAAAGTAACACCGTCCATATATACACATATTTCTGTATACATTACTTCACTTGTGAGTTGTCTGGAAGAGATCGCTTTGAGCGATAAGACCGTCCTTTGTGACACTATTATTAAGTTAGTTTTTTATTTTAGTTTTTAATTATTTCAGTATTTTGCTGTTATAATAAAGAGTTATTCTATTCTATTCTATACCGCATCCGAAACTGCAACTTTCGTATTTTGTATTTAGATACGTTCGTTGAACAATATATAAAGATGCAGTAGTAAAGCTCTCGCGAATTGGTCGTAGTTTCTAAGAACCTCTAACAGTCGTGATCGTATAACTATTTATTGGACAGCGGAATTACACAAAATAATACATTAACGTTTTACTGCATCCCATAAAGAAGTAGAGAAGTCGACAAATATCGAAGAACATGGGCTCATGGATCTTGTCGATTAGATCTTGGCGAGAAAAACACAGCATCTTGTCGCTAATCAATTCTACTTTACTCTTTACTCTGTGTAAGAAAACCACGCTTTCTGCTCTTTGTACAGATCCATTCGCATATGTACTATGTTAAAAACTAATCATATTAGCTAACAACACCGGGTATTTTTGGAGTATTCTCTTTCACGTAATTCGTTGCAGAACTACTTTATGTAAAGTTGATCTACTGTAAACATTTTATACTGTATCCATTGCTCGGGCTTCGATTCTGAGTTTTTACGTCCCGTTTACGGCCGGTGTCGATACGGTGATCATTCAGTCGGCATTGTACGGAGCTCATAAACATTCTGATTGTATTATTATCAATGGGAAGCAGGTATGTTTACGTCGCGGCTGATTGCTCAAGCAATCAATGGGGCCAGGGGTTGAGGAGCGAGGGTGTTTTATGTGTTACATGATCGTTCAGTACTAACGATTGATGATATGTGACGAGACTGTCCATGTATGAGAGTTTCAGAGACCTAACTCTTGGAGTAACTGGAGAATTTTTCCTAGAAACACGACTCACCTGAGGGAAAAGGGCGGTTGTGATTGGCCTCTTACGGTAGCTGTACTGTTTTAGCGTATGGCAAATATTGGATAGAAACCGCTAATAATCCGTGAGTGAGACAGCCCGGTTTGCGCCATCTGTTTTTTAGTATTTGTAACTTAAGACTTAACACTAAGACTTAGGGAATAATCTGAAGACCAGATCCTGATGATCAGACGATCAACGTTGACTCTGAATAGATCTGAACACGCCAAGCTTCAGCATTGGGAATAGACACAAGGGTTAGCGCTCACTGGCTCACTGGCAAATACGGACTTTGAATCCAGTCGTGAGTTAATGCTAAGCATTAGGTGTTCTGCTGTTAAAAATCAGTAAGTAAATATATGAGCGAGTATGGCTCAGCAAGAACTCGTGCAACTTATGACCTCACGCACTTGAGTTCGAATCTCGCTGGCCTGACAAATGACTTTGAATTTAACGCTTGTTGTCAAAACTGTAAAGAAAAACATCGCGAGGAAACCGGCATGTCCGAGAATTAATCAGAAAAATTCAAAGATATGTGACATCCACCAAAACGCACTGGACCAGCGTGGTGGATTATGGCCCATACTATTAGATAATGCCCGTGTCGCAGCAGTGGGATCGTAATGGGTTGATGATAATGACGATGATGTAAATATAGCTGTATTTACTAAAATAGTATGCCTAATCCGATTCTGGATAATTTATTTGTTTATTTATACATTAGCACAAAACAGTTTATACATGGAGGACTTAATGCTAGATAGCATTGTCTACCAGTCATCCAGGACGTGCAAGAAATGGTAACGGTGCAGTAAAGTGCTTAATGGGAAATCGAAAAATAGTCTTAATTTGCCTAAATAAAAGTTACATACCTTAATGCCTTATATGTTTTCTGTGTTCGTACAGCTGAAGAACTTATATCAAGTTCTTTGAATTATTTAAGCTAGCACGAATGGTATACACATTAAAACTATAACTTCAAAGCAAAGGATCGCAACATGTAACGTATTCAGTCTGCTGCCTCTAACGAACTTATGCAAACGAATATAAGCGAGAACTGAATGGAATCCAATTTATGTCTAGCTCTACGTTATTGCTAAGGTACCTTAGTATTTTCATCAAAGGCTAAGATGACGTTCAGTGATTTAATATTTAATAAACGGAAAAAGCCTTAGTCTTAGTATCCACATCTGTCGAATGCACCCGGAAAGGTGGGCCAAAATAGCTACACAATGGGTGCCTGAAGACGGGCGTCGACGCCTAGGAAGGCCCAGAAAGCGTTGGCGGGACGATTTGGACGCTTTCCGTAGTGACTGGCCTGAGATCGCAATGGAGAGGGATCCATGGAGGGAGATGGGGGAAACCTTTGCCCAGCAGTGGGATCAAATAGGTTTATTAAAAAAAATAGATAAAATAAATGAAAGAGACATTCTTTCTAGATTGTCTCTATTTTGTCAGAAGAATCTGGTCACATGAGCCGATGGCTTTGAGAGGACAACATCATACAATAGTATTTCAATAAAATTGACTGATGATGATAGTTCAATACTTGTTCAATAGTTGACAACAACATCTTGGTCTCCAGACGTCTGGCAGTACCACGCCTGATAACCTTCCAAAAAAATATATTTTTCCGCTTAATATATCTATGATTGGCCACTATCTCGCCTGATGTGAAGCGATGATGTGGCCCAAGATGGAGCACATAGATCTAGAGAGAGACGGCAGTTGTGCGGCTGCTCAGACCCGTCTCCCCGATGGTTCACTGAACATCATCCCTAACACGACTAGGTTGCTTAACGGCATGGCTTTGTTCAATGGGTGGTATTACAACCACGGTCAGAGCCTACCACTCCAAAGCGCGTAAGCGGGATTCATCACGATGTTTTCCTTAGCCGTTTTAGAGCGAGCGTGCAAAATTTGCACTTAACTATAAGTGCAGGGCCATGTCGGGATTTGTACCCAGGTGCGTTGGATCGAAGGCGCTCAAGTTCCCGCTAAGCCACACTCGCTCTTTAAATTGGCGTTAAAACATTTTTGCTTTACATCTTCACCTATTTGCCGGGTCTAATTTATAATCTGAATTAGTTACTTCCTGTTAATTCATTCTGACTCTCCATATTTTGAACATATTGTTGTCTGCGAGGTGAATGAAAAATCAAATTACAGTTAAAACATTACTTACTCAAGTCGTTAAGACTTGAGTAAGTAATGTTTAAACCTATCTACCTAGGGCAATGTGTAAACCTATCCTGTTCCGCATCGATCTCTTTGAAATAAAACCTTTGGCTTTTAACAAATTACACTCGAACCCACTTTGGAGATAAAAGCTTACTCGATTCGAATTTAACTTAATCCTACTCAATATTTATTATCAATACCGGCACAACACAAACTGCCGGACCGGCTGGTTGTATTGTGCCGGTATTGATACAAGTCACTCAAAATATATTGTTTAAAAATTGAGTAGAATTAAGTTTAAAATTCGAATCGATTTTTATCTGCAAAGTGGGTTCGAGTGTAATTTGTAAATACTATTTTCTTTCAATAGTATAAACTATAAACAAAATCGTTTAGTCGTGTCTGTCTGGTTATTCGTTCAGTACTTATAAACTACTGTATGGATATTGATGATGACATAATATAACTTAACTTTTTGAGAAAGTCGGGGCGGGTCGCTATTTTGGCTGTCTACTCGAAGATAGTAAGGTATAAATTAAATTGTTAAACGAGTACCGTTCATATAATTGCCCTCACGTCATAACATCCAGACGTTTTATTCAGGGTAATGGATTTCGTTCTTTTACTTATACATGAGGGTATGAAATGACTAACTTTGAAATTAATTGTGAATTTTAGAAGAGAAATGTAAATGTATAAAATACAGTAGCAGTGAAACGTACACAAATCTGCTGTTTCTAATTTTAGAGCTGACTCTCTCAAAAGTACAAACCAAAATGTGTTATTCTCTAAAAATAACATTAACAAACGAAAATACCATTGAAGTATTGTAGTGTATTACCATTGAAGTCCTAGCAGTGGTAGGTTATGAGCCGTTATATAGGGCTGGCGCAGACACCAAAAATACATCAATAACATATTATTTTTGAATAAAAGAATGAAAACAAACTATTTATTTTGCCAAAACTGCACACATAACAAACATAGCACATACACAAATGTAGAAGAACAAAGTAAAACAACGGTCCGAAACCGGTCACGATACTTGAGCGCCGTCGCGATCAAACACTACTAGTTTACGATTATCCGTCAAGGAGTTCCATTGCTCACCTTTCGTCTCCATCATAAGATCAGCTGTCTGCCATCATAATATTGCTTTGTCATCGGACTTTGAAAAGTATGCAAAATTTTAACTCCGTAGGATAAAAGGAAGTGGTTCTGATTCAACCAGACGCAAACGTGCCAGATTTGACCTAAACATTGCAACTTAAATAAAAGCTGATAAAAAAGCTTATAAACAAGTATATGTTTTATCAAACAAAAAAACCGACTTCAATGTATCTTTGAAGTCCAAGTTTAAATATCGATGAAATTTAAATAGGACCAATTCGTGGCTATACTGAACCCAACGCAAAAATAATTTTACAAATCGATTCATGAATGACGGAGTTCTGAGGTAACAAATATTAAAAAAAATACAATCGACTAGAGAACCTTCTCCTTTTTTGAAGTCGGTTAAAAAAAAACTGTTTATCGTTCTTTTTACAACTACGTCTCACAAATCGAGTCTAACAACACAAATGTCATCGACCTAGCACTTTAAATGTTAAACTAAATAACATTCCTCTAGGTAGACAGATACATTTTCGCATGTAATCCGATATATACAATACGTCCGTCCGTAAACGAATGTTTCCACGCCAGCTGGTAAACCGGATCCCGTATTCATGTCAGTGCTTTCTTTAAGGCACACTGGAAGCCAGGGCCGTTGCCAGAGATGATAAACGGGCGTATGAACCGAATCCTTCGTTTCATTTTTCAATCCCTCAAGAACGCAGCATTCGACCATCCACTCTTTAAACACCCAACCAAAGCTTTTTCTAATGGAACTGAGTGTGAGACGAGCAGGTCGTTCACGTGATGGTAAGCGCCACGCCTGCCCATAACAATTGCCACCAAGAACTTTTTTTAACATAAATAGCACTGCGAATATACCCGTATATATCGTCCTCATTCCATCATAGGACAACCAGACGCACGGCTATGCGACATCCATATATGGTAGACATCCCTCCTGTACGAACAAAGCGTTTTGGTGCCACGTTCATCTTACGAACAGCCAAGGAGTGGAACGCATTGCTAACGTCTGTGTTTCCTGACCACTAAAACCTGGGAGTTTTCAAATCGAGAGAGAACAGGTATCTTCTAGGTATGCGTGTTACACCTTAGACCACATCATCGCTTACCATCAGGTGTGATAGTGGCCAAACGCAAGCCTAAAAAAAATAATTTCAAGAAGATTTGCCATCTGCAAAGGGCAAAGTGCATTTGACCCCGCCCGCCCCAACGTTGATTTATCTCCACCGCCCCCAAATGTTATCCTGAGTACGCTCTAGTTAACAAATTCTATCTAGCGATTCTAGCGCTAACTGGTAGTCTAGCTGTTTGCCATTGATGTTGCTATGATTTTTAGATGTGAACGTTCTCTTTAAAGGTGCAGTGAGAAGAATTCGTTCGTGGCATTTTAAAGTTTCACAACAGTTTTAGTGTTATTTCAACGGTGCTGTGAGATCGTAGACAGAGAAACTATCTACGTATAAAATATAGTTAAACTGCTGCAGTTTTTTAAATGCTTTCGAAAACATTTATAAGATTTTTTTACAACTACGCGATTCGATTACTGTCATGATTTCAAATGCAATAATAGAGATACAAATATTAGAAAGAGATAAAATATTAGAAAGACAGACAGAAACTCTTTATTAATTTATTTAAAAGTATGTATATTTAACGTAGTTTATGTGTTCATTCAGAGTATAAGCTTTCGAATTTGACAGCCTCTTTAGTGTAGTGGTTGGGCAGGCTGGCTTAAATCACATACATCATTGAGGTTACGGGTTCGATTCCCGCGACGGACAAATGTTTGTGCACGGGAAAAAAGAGCAAGTATTTGTTTCGTGACTGGATGTTGTGGGACCGTGGTCCCTGGTTCCCTAGAATCCCTACATACAGGGAATCCGAGTTAAGGGCCAGGACCTATGTACGTGATAGTTAAAAAAAAACTTGTGCTGTTTATATATACATAGCTGTATTTTGACTTTTTAATCTAATCACACCAAAAAGGCAGACTTTTTCTGCTCGACACGTGCCCGTCTTGCCAAGACGTCGGATTCCCAAGAAATTGCAAGCCTGACGCTTGCAATTTCACGGTACGAGCCACGAGGGTTAATACCGACCATGACCTGTGGAAGGCGGTGCGGCCGGCCGGTGGCGCGGACAAATTGACCGTAACTGAATTGGGATCGATTGCGCGAGGATGCAGTGGGATAGTTTAGGAGATGTTTCTTGGACGCAAGGAATATTTATTTTGTTTTAGCACTCATAATATTCTTGATATAGATCGCACCTTTATGATATTTATATGTATAGATAAACACTTAACATTTAGAACTCTCATTTTTTTTTAAAGAAAGTACATTTTTCTGTCATCTGCGTAACAATAGGTCTTAACGCTAAAAGTGATCTCTTCCAGACAACCTTTGAACAGAAAGAACTAACATTATTTGATATAAAATACTTTACTGAGGCCAGAATAAAAGTATACATATAAGTTTAAATCTAAGTTTAGTCTTAATACAGTAACACTAATCTAGTACCAATGTAGTGCGTTCTAAAAATAATAACCAATGGGACGTGATGGCTCTCGCCCGAGTGCTCTCGCCACGGCTCGGATGAGAGGTTTGGTCGGGGAGAACTGACGAGACGTACCGAGACGTTCCCTGTACAGTCTCGTCTTCGGCCTGTCTCGGTCTGTCTCGTTGAAAGTGTACAAGTGGCATAAAAAATCAAGCAACGGCGTAGCCTCGCGCTACGTAATTTAACATGTTTTATCTACGCATTTTTTACTAACTTGTTTGCTACGAACATAATATGACTGCCTGTCCATTGCTACGCGTACTACGTATGCTACGCTCTACATTACACAAGAACGTTATTAATTTAAGTTTTATTTTTTTATTATAAGAGAATAATACAAAATCATCTCAAAACTATAATAGCGCCTCCTTTCTAGATTGGGGGTCCAATTGGAACAAATCCTCGACTCAAGGTCAACATAGTCCGAGACGTAACAATAGGAATCATTCACTCAGAACCAATCCAATTACATGGCAATAGAGCGCTCTCTAGTCGAGTGTTCTCGCTGACAACACACCGGGAAATGAAGATGGATCACTCAAGCAAAAACAAGCTGAACGGAGAAAAAATTGAGGCTTGAAAGGTTTGCAGAGTCGCGTCGAGGAAACACTGAATGAGAAGGGTAATGTTTGTTAGGTGTTGTTTATTGAAAATAAACTTAAACCGAAATAGGTAAGTATGTACCTATGTATGTCAACACGGTAGAACTAGAGATATTTTTTTTTCTAGCCGATACTCGTGACTCCGTCCGCGTAAAATTATATTTATAATTATTCTACATGGAATTGTTAGTTTTGTCGGTAACTTTATAAATGCCATGTTCTATTCTAGGACCTCAACTATATATGCCAAATTTCATCAAAATCCGTTCAGTCGTTATCTCTTGCTGAAAACCTACAAAGCTCTGGGCGAGTGCATCATAAGCTATTGCATCTGTTCATGGGGAGGTGCTGCCAAGACATACATGATTGAAGTAGAGCGTGCCCGACGTGCTCTTCTTAAAGTTATTATGGCCCTACCCTTCATGCGTCCCACCACCGACCTCTATGAGAAATGCAAAATGTTATCTGTGAGAAAGTTGTATATTTATAATAGTATTAGGAGATATCACTCAGAAACAGTACCATTTCTACCTATAACTACCAAAAGGCTAGATAAATGCCCTGTCCCTAGGTGCAAGAGTAATCTTGCCTGGAGGCACTATAACCACATATGTCCGAAATTGTATAATTTACTAAACAGTAAGAGAAAGATTAAAACACTTAGCTCATATAAAATTAAATCAATAATAATTGAATGGCTCAACGAATATGATTACGACGGCACAGAAAAACTATTAGTAAGAGTAGATTAGACAGCAGAAGCACATTCATACTTACATACACATACAATACTACACACAACATACTTAAACCTATATTCAATTAAAATTATAATAAATAACTTACACCCATATACATATATATATATTTACATTACATTTTTTTTTTTTATGAATATATTTATTTACATTTTTTTTATATATTTACTTAAAAACCTAAATAAGTATAGTAATTAATTAAGTCTCTCTTGTATATATATTTGATCCTAGTTAAGGGGAAGAAACTGCCTACTGCAACACAGTGATAAACTAAAGCAGTGGGCAGGGTTTTCAACATTATATTGTACCTACCTTTACTATGCAATAAAGAGATTTTGTATTTTGTATTTTTGTTATGGTGTTCAGTGTTGGTAACAAACAAACATACACACACGAATTTGCATTTATAATATTATGCAATTTACTTAGTACCTACACCTTAGTAGTTATATCAAAGTATCATTGTAAAAGGCAAGTAATAGAAATGCATCAAACAGTATCATTTGGAGACCTCATTCCCAATCGAGAGTGGAAAGTTTATCGCGTCTGTTCCCAACGACCCAATGCGTGGTGCTGAAGCGGAAGATAAATTGTGATTCATTTGTGGACATTATTGGAGGAATGAGAAGGATTGAGGAAAGTTGAGACATCTGTGACTTTGGAGTTTGAGATATTTATGTTTGTTAACTTAATCAGTACAGTTTGAGTGTTTGTGTTGAAAAATTAAATTAAAAACTGTTGGTTTGAAGTACAAACCTATAAAGTATTGTATTTTTACATAAATGTCAGTGAAATTTTGTATTTTACAGTCGTGCTTCTTATGTAACTAATCGGGCATGCGCATGATGGTAAGCGCCACGCGTACTCATAACAATTACTTTCCTTTAAAAAATTTGAAAAGCAAATTCTTTTGCGGCTGATTTACCTTACGCTTAGATATCAACCGCACAATGTTACAATTTTTGTAGGAAGTATTATAATATATTTTATTGTAGTCTTGTAATTTGGTGAGTACGAAGAAGAGTTTGCCTATTAGCTTTAATCACAGAATAAATAATAGCTCAAATGCCTAGTAATTTCAATGGCATACAGGTACAATGAAGCAAACAAAAATCTTTCGTGACTGTAGCCCTCATTCCCAATCGGAAGCGATAAGTTTATCGCCTGTCTGTTCCCAACGACCCAATGCGGGGCGTTGAAGTAGGTAACAAATTGTGATTCATTCGTGGAGACATTGTAGGGGACTGGGTAAAGAGACATCTGTGACTGTATGTGGATTTGTTCAGTCAACTGTTTTAATTAGGTATATAATACCCAAACAATCAATGAAAGAAATAACTATGTCATCATCATCATCAGCGCATTACGTTCCCATTGCTGGGATACGGGACTTCTCTCATATAGATAGTTTGGGCCGTAATCCACCAAGCTGCGCTGGCCCAGTGCGGGTTGGTGGATGTCACATCTCCTTCAATTTTTTGTGATTAATTCTTGGACATGCCGATTTCCTCACGATGTTTTCCTTCACCGTTTTTAGAGCGAGTGTTAAACCCGCTCATAACTTAAGAATGTCAGTGGTGCGGGGCTAGCGGGATTCGAACATATGTGCGTCGGGTCGCACATGCTCCCACTGGGCCACACTCGGTCTTCATATAACTAAGTACTCTATTGAATAACAAGACGCTCATAGCATGTAAAACTTGTTAATACCATTAAGTTTTTTCATGATTTAATTTACGATTTCAAAGCAATTCTACTATTTACGTAATAAATATTTGAAAAGAGGTCTGGCAGTTCCAATAATATTCCGACCGTAATTCAAACCATCAAAATATGTTGAGAATACTGTAAATAAAGGCATATCCCATGCATACCTATATTAGTTTGCATTCATGTTCGGCTATCCGAAGCACGCGAACGTAGGCTTCATCATCATGTGAACGTCGAGGCAATCCAGGTCCTCGACCACACGAATAGAGTGAGAAGACTTAAAAGAACAAAACTGTTTGAGTTAGTGTAGTGTATAGTGACTAGTGAATTAGTGTAATGCAGTACAAGTGCTACCCATAAAGAACACAAGAACCTAATAAAGTGACCTTAATAGAGACAATAAGAAAAGTGTTAATGGACATATTCTTAGTATTAGCAAAGAAAACTAAATATTACTACGTAAAAAAGCGACACTCCCACCCCCCCGCTAACTTGTTGTCACCCGCATGAAAAAATGGGCAATACCGTGCTTGCGTCACTCGGTTGTCACCGCTCGCTGCGAATGACTAATGAGTGAGATTCAAATGTTTATTTTATATGTGCGATCAATTATGTTATTTGAGGTTGTTATAACCTTTTTGGATGACGACGACGACCTGCTTTACAGAGGTAGAGCAGGCCGGCTGACTATTTGACTTTGACATATAGACGAAACATATTGAGAAAAAGACGGAGAACGGCTGAAGACGGTGGAGCTGACCAAGACCTGACCTAACTGACAGAGGTCTGCCTATCTTTTTTAAAATGGTTCGTTATTGTTCTGTGTGTAGATGCAAAGAAACCACTTACACAAATAAGAATCGAAGATTTTTTGGTTTTTCGCGTCTCCCAGCCAAGCGATAGTGGGTGTGAAAGAGAAACACTTAGGTTGCTTACGTATAGCGTTGTCCTTGTCGCGCTCGATTCGTATTAGCTCATTTCTACAATAATTAAACACACACAACAAAACGTGTGCGGACAGGCCGGTGCGTCAGTAGTAGTACTAGCCAGTTAGCTCGGCGAATTTGTATGGAGTGTCGGGGGTCTGGTATTAGTCTATCTTATCAGTTTAAGTTAAATGTAAATCACTTATTAGCCTAATCAATTGGCTAAATTGTAATAAAAATGGGTACATGGAATAATGTTTATGAAACCATCCTAAAATAAAAAAATAAAAAACATGTTCGGCTATTATCCTAGTTGTTTTTCGATCCGCGACCATTACGGAGCCTGTTTGGGTGACATGCTGCCGCTTCTCTATTTTACATTAGGGATAGAACGCACTGAAAATTGACCTAATGGGACTAGCGACTCACCCAAGCATTTCGAGATTACAGATGGATATGTAAAAGTAATAATGTCACACCATCACCACACAGTACCATCACAGTCACACACACAGTCACAGTCACAGTGCCATCTTAGGCCACATCATCGCTTTACATCAGGCGAGATAGTGGCCAAACATAGATCTATTAAGTGTAAAAAAAAAATGTCAACGGATAAAATAAATACAATGACGCAGCGCAAATAACAATCACCACTCTTACGAGGCTTATGCTACGCATCGATGTCGCACATTATATATAATATTTAGCCTAATCATGTTTACTTCAAATATATATTAATTGTATGTACTTATCTACATATTGTATTTTAAAATAATCGAAATTCTAATGTTAATTTGTTTCTCATTTAGGGAAGACAGTCTGTTGCAACACAGCTGACACTAAAGCGACAGAGTTTCCATTTATAACGTACCATGTAACTTAAAACAATAAAGAATTTGTATATATGTATAACCGCTGACCAGAAGCGCTTTTAACTATTCATTCAGAAGCTGTGAGCCTATGGAATAAAGTTTTACGTTTCTCGACTAGTAAACTATCTAATACACTCCCCAAACTTTCAACACATTGCCTAAAATTTATGCTATTTTTGCTTTCCCTTTATTAACCATCCTTAACCGAATTATTAATGTCCCGCATTAGTAGCGCAAAAACAGCGTCTCTCGCCTCATTGTTGCTTTCTCTAGATAAAAAAAGACATTAAGCTCAATCAGATTAGGTTCTCCATTAAAACATTTTTTATCTTTGCCCGTAAAAAGGTTAATTACTCTCTAGCCACCTTTATTTTACTGCGTGATCATTTTCTTGCGTCTATCATATTTTTTCTTAGCCCGGAAAGATATTTTATGATAAGCTTAAAATTTTGTTGATCCCTTATTCCGAAGTTTTATACTATTTTACCAAGACAATAAATAATTTGTTGTTTATTGACCGGTTAACTAATTTAATTATTTAATAAATCGCCGTTTATAAACAATTGATTGATTGATTAATCATCATCATCATCATCAGCCCATATCAGTCCACTGCTGGACATTGTCCTCTCCCATAGCACGCCACTGAGCCCGATCTTCGGCTTTCCTCCTTCAGCCGCTACAAGCAACCCTACGTATATCGTCCCATTTAGTCGCAGGGCGTCCTACACTACGTTTGCCGATTCGCGGTCTCCACTCTAGAACACGTCTACCCCAACGGTTATCGGTTCTGCGGCAAATATGACCAGCCCACTGCCACTTCAGCTTGCTAATCCGCTGAGCTATGTCGATAACTTTAATTCTCTGGCGAATAATTTCGTTCCGGATTCGATCCCTTAGAGAAATACCGAGCATAGCTCTTTCCATAGCTCGCTGAGCAACTTTCATTTTGTGGACTAGTCGTACCGTGAGTGTCCACGTCTCGGCTCCGTATGTCATAACAGGTAGGACGCACTGATTAAAGACTTTCGTCTTTAGGGACTGGGGTATCGGCGACGAAAAGACCCGACGAAGTTTCCTAAATGCTGCCCAGCCCTGCTGAATTCTTCTGTTGGCTTCCCTCTCAAAGTTGTTTTTATCTAGTTGGAGCGTCTGCCCTAGATAAACATATTCTCGAACAACTTCAAGAGGTTCTCCATTTAGCGCAACCGATCCCGGGATAATAAGTTCATTGAACATAACTATGGTTTTATCCAAGTTCATCCGGAGACCGATGCAGTGCGAAGATTCAGCTAGGCTGTCCAGCATCTCCTGTAAGTCCTGCAACGACTCAGCCATGATGACGATGTCGTCTGCGAATCGTAAATGAGAGATGTACCTACTCGCCATTAATATTGATGCCGCGTCCGTTTCAATCCAGCGTCTTAAACAATTGATTAATACACCACAACATTTATGGCAATACTTAATTAAAATGTCGCATAGGCGTTCTTATCGCTCAAAGCCATGTCTCCCATACAACCGAGCATGAAGAGAAATAACATATACGGACGGTATACAAGATTTTTGTTAAAAAATATATTTTTCAAGACAAGCTTGTAACAAATTTGTAATTGGAACCGCGAGCAGATTAAAATGAGACCAAACACTAGTACCATTATCTGTCAAGGAAATCCATTGCCCACTTTCCGTCTCCATCATCAGATCACCGGGCTGTCACCATAATATTGCATTGTCATCAAACTTTGACAAGTGTGCAAAATTTCAACTCGTCAAGATTAGAGGAAGTAGTTGTATTTAACTTACAAGATTTGGCTCAAATCAACATGGCAAATTAATAAAAACCTTGTAAAACAGCTTGTAAATAAAAAAACATACAATATTGCGGCTTTAGATCGATCTGATACGAGTCATCATCATCGTCAGCCCATCACGTTCCCTCTGCTGAGACATAGCTGAGTCATATGTCCTTGAATTTTTTTGATTAATTCTTGGACATACCGGTTTCCTCACCATGTTTTCCTTCACCATTTTTAGAGCGAGTGTTAAATCCGCACATAACATGAGAAAGTCAGTGGTGCGAGGCCAGCGAGATTCGAACTCGAGTGTGTCGGATCGAAAGTCGCACATGCTCCCACTGAGCCACACTCGCTTATTATTTGCTGTAATAAGTGTTAGGAGGGCCAGTCTGCAATTTTTTCCTTTGCTACAGTGTAGTCACAAAAATTGCTCAAAACTGACAAGCTAGCGTGATGACCAATATTGACTATGGTCATAAGAACAAAGACCTTCAAGGTAGAGCTTGTTGCAACGCGCATCGTTCACACAGTGCACCCACGCTTGACAGATCAGCAGCGACCGCGCCGCGCCGTAAGCCCGGTACACAGCCTGTATCGTGAAACTTTTCAGGCACTGGGATTTTCGAGGATTCCACATTTATCCGTTTTTCACGGTTGCCGCCTCCCCGAGCGATAAACCGTCCAAGGTAAGCTTTAATATTTATCGTTTTCTCTTAACGGATGGTATATCACGGTTTCATGGATAATACAAACATCGGATCACGCTTTATCACGGTGGCGTGCCGGAGATTCACCGAAAATATATTGCTCTGTCGTTCGGTTATATTGTTATAGCTTTTCTCTGATTCTTTTAACAAAAGAGTTTAGGTTTGATGGCATTTGTGACTGAAAATAAGAGAGACGTAAATGAAAGTTTTATTTTTGAGATTTTAAGATAGATGCGAAAAACTTGTAGCAGATAACGACGTCATAATAAGAATGCAGTAAATTTGTTGAATGCTTAGTATATTAGCTTGCCAGAACCAGTCTTCCTATTCCAATCCGGCTTTTTGTAAAAAATATTCTCTATACTACGAAACTTCTAAACTTTATAATTCAACGGTCATAAACGAAACACCCCGAGAGACAAACATAACTTTTCTTTCGTCAACTTCATCTAAACTTTGTCGAAACAAATACCGATTCCATGCATATGTAAAGATATGTGGAACTACAAACGTACATCAGTAAGCAAGTGTCGTCGTTAATAATGCGAGTATGAGGCGAGGTGTGAAACTGTGAAGTATTCGAGTTACAGATGAGTGTCTCAAGTTCTTCAGCCTCCTGGGTCTTGAAGAGTGGGACCGGAGCGCTGCCTTCATTTGCGAGACATACGGACGGACTTTTCTTTATAAAACGTTATTTTTCTAAGCACAAGTTACACACCCGGGTAAAAAAAATATTGCACTTTTAGCATTTATTCGGGCAGATATTTTTACTCTTCACTAAACAGATTTAATAAAAATGAAAAGGTTTCGACAACCCATTTTTAACAGCAAATATAGACTGAAAAAGATTCTATACAACTACTATGGTTAACTACACATAGGGGACTATGCCGTTCCGCAACCTCCGTATAAAATTATTTACACCCATTTCATTCACTTATTTTGCTTTTTCTAGCAAAACAAAGCTTACTGCTCTAAAACAATGAGTTTTAACGAAATAAAACGTAAGTAATACCACGCGGGAGCACGTGTGTAGCAACTTCTCGTATGACTAATGAGGCGGAAAACAACAGCCCTCCAGTGTTAGCAATTGTCTTACTGGAGTTCGTATTAAGTATTTTAGCTACTTTGACCATTTTTTATAATAATAAATTCATTTATTTCAGGAAATAATGGAGTTAACAAATTAAAAGTACCAGAGGCCCATAAAATATACACCTTAAAGCTAGCATATATGCAAATTATAAAACACTAACACTACGGTAAGGGGCATTTCAAAATTTCGGCGGTTTACCCTCTCTGTAGCGCCGGAACACTATAGAGACAGCGAATTTTTTCAATATATCTAACAGAAAATGATAACAGATTGACGCCGTTGATAATACAACTTCTTATTAGTGTGTTACTACAGCTTTTCTAATCTGTAATTTCGCTATATTTGGCCCAAAAGAGCAAGGGACCACTCTGGATCTTACCCTTTTTCTTAAACATAGAAACATGGTATATTTAGTTTGCCACATTTCGCATTCACACATTCATCTGAACTTCAGAACAACGCGAACTTTACATCAACATAAGATAGAAATGTACGCTGAAATTTCAATAATTCATGAAAGTATTTAGGAACTCTGTAGGCGTCTACATGATGAATGCCTTATGTCGCCACGTACTTACTGACATGGCGGCGGTGAAACGAGTTAAAGTGGGTCTTCATCTCCGAAAATAAATGACGCGTTTTTTCTCTGTCCTGTGTGGGCTGTGTGTCAAAGTCTGAATTGGGACTAACTCAAGAGTTTGATATCATCCGAACTGCCAGACCAATACACCACATAGACTGGCTTGAGTAAGTCCCAATTCGGTACAACTGTCATTTTGAAACAAAACAAAATCATATCCCAGTTTGTCACAATTCTAAATGTTATGACATTCTACTTCAAGTACAGTCAACAAGAATAATTGCACAACGGTTTGATGTTTAGAAGGGCTAATGTTGTAGATTTTCTTGAGAAATACTTACAATTATTAAGAGGCTTACTTATACTGCACAGTTAGATAATAAAAACGCAAGCATTTGTTTCGTTTTGGGTGCTGTGGGACCACGGTTGTCGTAGTGTCTGGTTCCTTAGATTGGGGCCAGGGTCTATGTTATATGTGATCGTTGACGTTATCAGTTTTCGGGCTTGCATGTGAAAAATTCGCAGACCACCTAAGATTTACAGTTTTGAATGTAGGTTCTGCCAAAATTTGTTTGAACCTCTATATAAAATTGACTCAGATATATGTAGTTTAAGCATCAATGAATCCCTCTGCCCTTTGTTCAGGGCGCATTCCATTAGCAAGTGGTGTGGAGATTATAATCATAAATTAAACCTATTGTATCAAAACTATCCATAAAATGTTAATCCATTATTCGCTGTAAATTTTATCATAAGCTTTAACTATTTTGTTTCTAAGAGCTATGTTGAATAAATTAATTTTTAGAAAAAAACAAAAACCGACTGCAATGTATCTTCGAAGTCCAAGGTCACATATCGATGAAATTTATATGGGACCACTTCGTAGCTATACTGAACCCAACGCAAAAAGAATTTTCCAAATCGGTTCATAAATGACGGAGTTCTGAGGTAACAAACATATAAAAATCTTCCTCCTCCTTTTTTTCAATCGGTTAATATATAAATTGAAACATATCATTGTGTTATTTTAACTGAGATAGAATTCCCTAAAAGGGCTTGAACAAATTGAATTGAAATCGTTAAATTTGAAGCTCTAAAACTCCCGGGTTCATCTATACCAATTCCGTACATATATATACCTATTACATTCTCTCAGTTCAGCTCAGCTCAGCCGTTCTTCGCTCCGGTCGGTACGGATCCAGTTAAGCCAATTAACGCACTCACAGGCCCTTGCAGGGTATGTTGATAGGACGCGATAACGAACAACGCGAGGCAAGAGGTTGAAAACGAAGGTAGGAATTGTTCAATCAAATCGTTTGGATTCGTGATTGGCTCAAACTAGACATTTCTAGATGCGGTTTTGTCGTATAGCTTATTTGTTTTGAAAAAAAATTGCAACCTGAGCAGCAGCGATAAACTTTTGATTGAGCTTAAAAAAGGATTCTTTTTGCGCAACTTCCATTTTCCAATTCCAATATTTTGTTGTCACATTTAGAAAAATTAAGTCGCTATCGCGAATTCGGAAACCTACCCAAAGCTTTCATGGAACCGACGGATTTCAAAGTATGCATATCATACCTATGCATATCTATTATAGTAGAAGCTCAGATTGGAGCCAATTAATGCACTTGCAGCCGGCGATCGAAAAATCTATATATATAAAAGAAAGTCGTGTTAGTTACTCCACTTATAAATCAAGAACGGCTGAACCGAT
This sequence comes from Petrophora chlorosata, assembly GCA_951640565.1. Classification (NCBI taxonomy): domain Eukaryota; kingdom Metazoa; phylum Arthropoda; class Insecta; order Lepidoptera; family Geometridae; genus Petrophora; species Petrophora chlorosata. Next base: position 3,288,318 of record OX621196.1, on the reverse strand, counting down.
TTAGCTGAAAATTGGCAGGGAGGTAGTTTAGAGCCTGGAGAAGGACATAGGATACTTTTTATCTATATACTTTTTTTTTTTTTTTTTTACTTTTTATCAGCATTCCCGTGTGACTTGACATGAAACGTCAGTCATTATAAAACTTGGTATAACAAAAAAGAATCAGAATTGGAATAACAAAACGAAAATGACAGAAAAAAAAATGAGGAGATACATAATCGTGCTTTACTCTTGATCGAAGATATGTGTTAACATGTGCGGTAATTTATTAATCAGGTTAGGAATGCCAGCACCATATCGTGAAATGAATGACGCACTTAATCGAGAATTGGAACGGGAACGTGAATATGATCACCAGGAATTAGATTTAGTAGTTCAAACGAAAGTACCCCTGTTGAATTACCAACAAAAGGAAGTTTATGATACTTTAATGAAGGCAATCGATGATGAAAATGGTGGTTTATATTTCCTAGATGCCCCTGGTGGAACTGGCAAGACATTCCTCATGTCATTAGTTTTAGCAACTGTTCGGGCGAGATCTAACATAGCGGTTGCAGTTGCTTCTTCTGGAATAGCAGCCACATTGTTAGAAGGATGCCGTACGGCTCATTCAGCATTCAAATTACCGTTAAATCTTCAAACTATTGAAGAACCAACGTGTAATATTGCAAAACACTCAGCAATGGGCAAAGTTTTAGCGATATCGAAAATCATCATCTGGGACGAGTGCAAAATGGCGCATAAACGTGCATTAGAAGCACTTAACCGAACATTAAAAGATTTACGCAATGACTCGAGATGTTTTGGAGGAGCAATGATTTTACTGTCTGGCGATCTCCGCCAAATACTGCCAGTAATTCCAAGATCTACGGCTGCCGACGAAATAAACGCTTGCCTCAAATCGTCAAATCTATGGCGCTATGTGAAGAAACTGCAACTGACAACAAACATGAGAGTTACATTGCTTAATGATACATCTGCTGAAGATTTCTCGGAGCAATTGCTGACTATCGGTAATGGTCAAGTACCTGTCGATGAATCGAGCGGATTAATATCATTTCCAAATAATTTCTGTAATTTTGTCTCATCAAAAGACGAACTTATCAACAATGTATTTCCAGAAATTATTTCTAACTACAAAAATAATGAATGGTTGAGTGAGCGAGCAATTTTAGCGGCTAAGAATAAAGATGTAGATGACCTAAACTACATAATTCAAAATAAGATCATTGGAACAATGCATTCATTCAAATCTATTGACTGCGTCACAAATGAAGATGAAGCCACCAACTATCCAATTGAATTTTTAAACTCTTTGGACGTGCCTGGCTTACCACCGCACAATTTACGCCTAAAGGTTGGCTCCGTAGTAATCATGCTTCGAAACATAAACCAACCAAAACTGTGCAACGGTACGCGTTTAGTGGTTAGAAAATTAATGAACAATGTAATTTACGCTACGATAATGATAGGAAAATTCAAAGGTGAGGAAGTTCTCATTCCGAGGATACCGATGATCCCAACCGATATGCCGTTTGAATTTAAAAGACTTCAATTTCCGATACGTCTTGCATTTGCCATGACCATCAACAAATCACAAGGCCAATCCTTAAAAGTTTGTGGTTTAAATCTAGAACATTCATGTTTTTCCCATGGTCAATTATACGTGGCATGTTCACGGGTCGGAAGACCATCTGCGTTGTTTGTTTTTGCGCCTGATAATAAATCAAAAAATGTCGTGTATCACAAGGTACTTAAATGAAGAGCAACCTATTTAATAAAATACTGAAATAATTATGAATGATTAATGTAGGTATTTAATTTTTTTTTTTTTTTTTCCAATTAAAAAAAAATGCTTATTTATTGCCTTTAAGGCGGAACAAAGTTCGCCGGGTCAGCTAGTATGACTTATAAAATTATGTTCAAGTTTTGTAGCACCTATCTATTCATTTGACCGTGAAAAATGTAACCTAATTGTCTGGGACTGTCAGTTAAACTCAATGCAAAGGCCTCTCTTTTATCTTCCTTCCATTTCTCGCGGTCTTTGGATGTTATGGCCTAATCTCTTGGGTATGGTAGTATATGTCAAGTTCCTCTCGCCATCACTGTCTTGGTCTGCCGCGTTATCTAGGCCATAATGTACACGCTCGATATCTTGCGTGGCTTAAAAATGCTGATACTTGTCAGCATGCTTGTCAATCTTTTGCGAACTCTGCAAACCACACAGAATAAGTACGCGACTACGTCATCGCAAATGAAACGCTCACAAGTATGAGCGAAAAACCAAAAACCTCTCTCAAAGAGTTTAGTGTTTGTTTCAGCTACTGCTTCTGTATAATTAATAACTTAAATATTATCATCAGGCTGTAGACGTCCACTGTTTTATAAAGATAGACCTAATGAACGCCACATCTTCGGCAATCCTCATCTGGTTTCTGCTGGTTTTCATACGGAGATCGTCAATTTACAGAGTTATAAAATAATACGAAAACATTTTCTTCTGATATAAAATAACATTTGTAAGAGAAAAGCCACAGTACGTTATGTAATTTTCATCAAGTTACCTACTTATTCACGAAAACAGCGAGTTTTGTCCGCTGCTTCGCCTCTCACGGGTTTTACCTCCTAATCCCCCCTAATGGAAAGTTGCTCCATGAGGTCGCGACAAAATGATATCATACTCCCTGCTTCAAGGAGATTAACAGTAATTATGTTTCGTTGTAATTTTATGCCCGACTAAACGTAGAGCTGGCGATAAATATTTCAGGAAAGAAGAACTGTCAGGGAGAAGAAAGTGAACTGTCAAGATCGTTTGGTAGGTAACTTGCTTGAGCTTCTAGCTGTGACAAGTTACAAGTCTGTTCATTAGTTAGTAAACGCTATGAGCTTAAGGAAACTGATTTTAATTATTGTTGTTTTTACTTTCAATTTTGGTGATTTAATTGAATAGATTATACAACTATTTACAATTGTAACCCTATTATAAAGATACTTAACTATATAACACTAAAAAATCATATAGGTACAAGTGGTGTCCATGAGGCAAGGTGCCAAGAACGCTGGCTGCATTCCTGCGTTGAATAGCTAACGCTTATCTTTGAACAGGGAATGAGCCAGCTCTCTCGTCACCTGCGGCTTCGACAAGACGTGGGCAAAATTATTACATTTTTTTATTGTAATATTTTTCTTTTGTCATAGTTACAGTAAAGAACTTCAATGTTAGCAATTATGTTTTCCAAGTAAAATAGGTACCTACCAACAAGAAGAAACATATGTATATGCATTGATCTAAAGTGTGTGGATGAACTTTCTCCAGATGACGAGCCGTACGGTGGTAGAACCGCGATGGAGGAATAAGGTCGAAAAGTTTATTAAAGCAATCCCAATAACTGGCGTACTCAGTGTGTTTTACAAAATTTATAATTATTATAAACTAGCTGACCCGGCGAACTTCGTACCGCCGTTTTTAAATATCTGCTATAATTTTTTTAATATATTTTTTCATACAACCTTCTCCTGACAATAACCAACACATAAAAGAAAGATTCATTTTTATTTATATAGATTTAGTGCACTCGGCGTTCGCTTAGTGGTTCTAAATCTTTGCTGAGCCCGGAACCGTCGACAAGTCTGACTTGTCGCTCGAGTTGAGTGACTGAAGCTGGTACATACGTTGGTGCACCGTCCCACCATGTAGCATCAAATCTGCGCTTTGTAAAGTGTTAGTCGTTGGCCTGACTGGTTGGGGTAGTTTATTAGCAACACTATATGTAACAAAAAATTACCCTCATCAATGAAGTACCTACTCGTGAGTTTAGGTACCTTGGTACTATTTAGTATTCTGTGGTTCAGGTGAGTATATTCTCGAAAAAATATTTCAATTATAGTTTAAGATATGTCAGTTTACTTCTCCGATGTAGACTTTGGCGACGTCCTACGTTTTCGCCACAAAACGTTCCTATAGCAGAATGTAGTTTTTTTTACCTACTTCAAAAAAACAGGAGGTTCTCAATTCGACTGTATGCTTTTTAAGTTTCTTACGCGATTACTCCGTCATTTATAAACTGATTTGAAAAAATCGTTTTGCTTTGGTAAATCCAAAGTATAGCTTCAATATGGTCCCATTAAAAATTCATCGATATTTGACCTTGGACTTCGAAGATACATTAAACTTGAAGTTGCATTTTTTTAATGAATTATGCTATCGGAGATTTATTTTAAAGTTTGATATTTAGGTGAGTTCGCGCCCGTTTTCGAATACGATTTAGTATAAAATTCCTTGCTCTCCCGCTCGGGTGGCCAATGAGGATGATCGCAGTTTATACTATTAACTAGCTGATACCCGCGACTTCGTCCGCGTAGTGGAGTATTCATCCTGCATCCGAACATTTTTCGTCCCATCATATTCACATTCCAGTTCCCGTCTCGCTCCTATCTCGTTCCCGTACCTTACCGCTTCTGTTCTGTTACCTTCCCACTCCCACCCCGTTATCTTTCCACTCCTATAGCGTTACCGTAATGCTCTGGTCCTGATTCCGTCCCGCTCCTATATCATTATCGTCCTACTCTGCTACCAATCATATTCCGATCCTAACCCTTTATCGTCCTCCCTAGCGAACCTCCTACCTTGTTATAGTCCTATACCGTTATCATCCCCTTTTTGTCCCTTTGTAATCCCACTCCGGTCCCGATATAATTACCAAATTTTTCGGCCCTAACTTCATTTGTGAGTCATGTGTTTATAGTTTTTTGCCCAAGTATCAAACGTACAAAACGCTAGCGTAGTAGTTTGAAACATATTACAGACTATAGAAACCGGGTGGAAATGAAACGTCGGGGGGGAACCGCCACGGACCCTTTACGATTCGTAATACCAGTAATACGTACAAACGGACGGACGGTGCGGCGCACGTGGTCTCGGTCCGGGTTTGTAATCATTTACATGAGTTTGCGGTGCGGCGGCAGCGCCGGTCCGGCGCCATGTACATACATGAAGCCTGAGTTACAGAAATCTTTGAAACCTAAATCTCCTATTTACATATACATAGCTGTTGCCCGCGACTTTGTACGTTTAATAAAATCATTCATTTTGCTCCTGGCTATTTCCGGCTGCTCTCGCTTCTATGCCGATTTTGTCCTGCTTCTATCCCAATCCTAACCCGAATTCATCTCGTTTCTATTCCGATCTCTTTCAGCTCTTATCTCGTTTTAAATAGACAGAATACTTACATTATAAACATATATTTTCTTTACAAATTTTTACCATCCGTTTAAATCTATCAGGGGATGGTATTCAAAACAATCGTAATAATACATGTGTCAATAGTTTTTTTCACGATTAAGTATATGTAAGTATTTTGGCCAAAAGTCAATCGTCGTAGCTCCAGAAAAAATATTGTATGTCGCAGGGAAATGAGGATACCAGGGATTTCTCGAAATCTCTAGGGATACGACGTACAGTTTTAATAAATAGGCTCTCGCCAGAACTCTCGCTTCGTCATCCCTTCGCTTCACTCGCGCACTCGACCATCACTCCACTCGGGAGGTCGCCGGCTCGCTACGCTCGCCACCTCTCCCCCTCGCTTCGTTCTGGCCTTGCGCACTCGTTCTGCTCAGGAACTCCTCGCGAGCTCCTGGCTCCGCGCTTTTTATATACACTCTAGGGGTAAATGCTAGTCGGACCGCGGAGAAGTGGTCCTTACCATACATGATTATACCATGATTTTGTCGTATCCCTAGGAATATCGCGAAATCCCAGATATCCTCATTTCCCTGCGACACGTACGGTCAATGACAAAAGTTGCTGAATATTTGTAAATCTTCGATTGACTACACCTTTAGTATTTCTTATTTTTCTGAATGTTGCATTTTAAAAGTCTATTAAAATCCTGTACGAATAAGGAAATGTCAAAAAACTGCATAACGTTAGAAATCATTTATTTTGCCTAGTCTATAATACAAAGTTTCGCTCTTACCTTACAAACAAAGGTTTTCCACACAAATATTTGCCATCCCGTTTAGACCTTTTCAGATGTTTAAAAAGTAGTGAAACATGTGCGTATAGTATCTTCGATTAGTATATACGTACCGAATTTCAAAATCATTGGTTTAGAAAAAAAATTATTATCCACCTTGTTTAACGTTTTTAGAGGTTAATTAATATAGCGAGTTTCGTTTTAATTTATTGCTTTTGTTTGGTCTGTATACGAAATTTCATTGCTACAACTTCATAAACAAAAATTCTCCACACAAACTTTACCACTCTGTATAACCCTATTAGGGGATGATTTCAAGACATGGTGAAATAAGTGTTTATAATTTTATTGGCTGAGTACTTATAGTAAATTTCAACATTGTAGCATAAAAAAAAATTGATACTTTCCACCCTGTTTAACCTTGTTAGAGGGTGAATTTCAAAAAATGGCGAATTACGTTTAAATTTATTTTTTGTGCTTACTCTGTGTACTAAATTTAATTGCCATAACTTTATGAACAAAGATTCTTCAATTAAACTTAACCACCTCGTTTGAACTGGTTTGGGGATGATTTAAGCAAAATGGTGAAAGACGTGCTTAAAATTTATCTGTCTGAGTAATGAACCGAACTTCATCGTCGTAGCTTTAAAAAAATATAATTACATTTACCCTTATTTTACCTAATTAGGGGTAGATTTTTAAAAAAATGTGCTTCACGTTTTAATTATCTTTTTTTTTCTTAGTTTATGTCCCAAGTTTCATCAAAACCACAAACTTCATAAATAAAAAAGATTTTCTATACAAACTTTACCACCCCGCTTAGGCATGTCGGGGGATGATAAAAAAAAATGTGAAATACATATCTATAATTTCAATGGCTAAGCACGTATACCACATTTCATCGTTGTAGCTTAAAAATAATAATCTTCACTTTCCACCCTGTTGAACCCTGTTAAGGGATGATTTTCAAAAATAGTTAATCACGTTTTAATTATCTTTTTTTACCAAGTTTTATCTCAGCCACGAAACTTCATAAACAAAGATTTTCTATACAAACTTTACCACCCCGCTTAGGCTTGTTAGGGGATGATTTTCAAAAACATGGTTAAATACGTATATATAATTTCATTGGCTTAGTACGTGTACCACATTTCATCGCTGTAGCTTAAAAATAATAATCTTCACTTTTCACCCTGTTTAAATCTTTTAAGGGATGATTTTCCAAATTTGTAAATCACCTTTTAATAATATTTGTTGTGTGTGTACCAAGTTTCATCTCTATAAACAAAGATTTTTTATGTAAACTTTACCACCACGTTTAACCCTGTTAGGGGTTGATTTTTGAAAAACGCTGAATACTAATTTTTAAGCTTGATCAAACTTAGTTGATTTACCCTATTTCTTTACTGTAGCTACAGTGTCCCACTAATAAAAACTCCTACTCCATACAAACTTTGCGGCCCTATTTAAGGACCTTAAGGGTTGATTTTTTAAAAGTTACTGAAAATATATTTTTATATTTTTATGTTTAGTCAATTTACTAAGTTTCATAACTTTACTAAAAAAACATACACCATGAAAAATTTGCGACCCCAATAAATGACCTTAGGGGTTGAATTTCGAAAAATGCCGAAAATAAGTTCCTAGTATTTAGATGCTTAATGCTCCCGCAAAATTTGATAACTATTGGTCAAGAAACAATCACCGTAGCATACATTATAGTTTCCGCATTCCAATCTAAAAAACCACACTAAACCCCCCTTAAGGGTTGATTTTCAAAAAACTGTGATACATGTGCTCTTTTATTTCTTTTGCATAGTATACTGCCAAAGTTTCGTGACCGTGCGACAAAATAATTTTTTTTCCCCATACATCCTTTATGGCCCCATTTGACCCACTTAAAGGTCAAATTTCGAAAAATCCGTTCTTAAATGGCGCCTTCATTACTTGTAGAATACGTGGTCCAAATTTCAGGTTTCTATGTTAAGCGGTTTCGGCTGTGCGATGATTGTAGAAAAAAACCCTGTTCTTTTATTATATAGATTTATGAAAAACAGTATTTGTTTTACAAATCTGTCGTTACGCTTTGTATATTCTGTTTTGTGTTTTAGAACTGTTTTGTAATCTTCAAATTATTGGTCGGATTTATTTAACCAAATAACTTCTAATAACTTCACTCCGAGCAGTGCCAACGAGATGCACACATTCTGCAATCGACTTGCGACAAGACCACGACATGTTCTTGTCTTATGTTTATTTCTTTATGCAGCCGTTCTACTATTTATTTGTCTATCGACGACCGAAAAATCGGCCCTGAATAAAATATTTTGAGGTGTATTTATTACCTTGGCGAAAAGCTCTACCTCGTCTACCGCGCCTAAAACCCTTAAAAAGCTATGCTTAAAACGCTACGAAGATCTACCTAAGTACTTTAATATTTCTCTTGCTTTTCTCCTACAGAGTACAGACTCGTCCTAGCTAATTTAAAACAAGGAACCGCCATTAAGAGTCATACCTTACCATATCGTGTAAACCACTTGCAAATTTATTCAGAACACTCATTTCGCTCATCAAATATTATTTTGGTAACATATATAAATTTTAAAATTAACTTTAAAGTATTGCATTAAGGTTTAGTTTCGAGTACGAGGATGGTTAAAACATTTCAATTTTAAGTATAATTTAAGTAATTTGCATTGCCGAGGCTGTTGTCGCGAGGATGCTACCGGACCAAGTGTCCGCTGGGTTTAGAATAATAACATATTTTGCATTACGTCAGCGCTGGCTGCATTTAGAGGAGCAAATGTACACTTTAGCCCCGGCTTAGAGCGTTATTTATACAGCCTGAGTTCAGGTTACATTATTACTAAGCCCGACTGAGAATAATTTATCGCGGGGACTAAAATTATTTTTTGCGAAATTAATTTTCCTGATGGAGTGGATTATTTATGTTTGAATTTAGGGCACATCCTGTTATAAGGGTAGGTAAAAAGCACTATCTACCTACTTTCTTCCATTGTGTAGTACCTACTGTTAGGTTTCTGTGCTTCCATGTCAAGCTGCCAAGTTATTAACATAAAAAAAGGTCATCACATATTTTTATACATTATGATTTTGACGTAAACATATTCTGTGTTATAAAATTTGTACAAAATGTAATGTGGATTGTCATAATCATAACATTAAAGTAATATATTGTTATATATTATTATTATTATATATTATTACCCTATATATTGTTCCTAGTGTTTCAGGGAATAAACTGCCCCATCAACAACCAGACCTACCCAAAAAATAAATTTATTTCTGGTGTAATAAAGAGTTAACAATCTATCATACCCATTGAATTTTGGAATAGAAAGTCACCTGATTACTTAACTAAATGAAATATACACTTAATGAGTCTACACGTCTATATTTAGTTTAAAAATCTTCGGCAATATCAGAATCATGATCAGATCATAAAAAAACGAGAACCTGCCTAACCTAGTACCTAACACATTTTTCTGAGTTCAAAACGCATCATTTTGAAGCCAGAAAATTAAAATTCTAAAATCCAAAATAAAAACACCTATTTTGGAAAAAGGATATTGTTAAAGATACCGCATTGATTGAAAGAACCGAGTTTAAGCATAGAATGAATAATAGTGTCGCAGTAAGTTTGAGCACACAATGATAATTAAAATACGGGGAAGCGCACGATTTTAGAGGGTTAAGGGTGCTAGCCTATTTGAAACCAATGATATGGTTTTGATGAAAACTAAGTAATACTTTTTAGACCATTTTTGATGCATTATTTAAACTAATTAAACCGATTTTACTCACGTATATCTTTCGAGGTCATCAGTCGAGGTCGAAGAAATGTGTGAGTTAAATTAGTTTATTTTTATTTACCTATTTGATCCCACTGCTGGGCAAAAGTCTTTTTTTTCTTGAAAAAGAAAATTAGTTTAAATAGTGACAGGTGACCAAAGAGCTGGCGCTTACCTCGGCCAACGAATTAGTCTGGCCATTCAACGAGGTAACGTTGCCAGCTTTTTGGCCGCGGACGGTGACCTAAATTCTGTGTTTTATATTTAATTTCATTTTTTAATTTTGTTGTAGGTTAGTTTAGTTTTTATCATTCTATATGTTTGTACATAATTGTTTAAATAGTTATAAATAATGTTTAACCAAATAATTCTAGATGCTCTTGTAAGCTTGTAACGCGCCTTTCTTTTTGTTACTCTCAACGGTTTCGGCGTTTATTTGGTTCGTACGAGTATCTTTATTGCTTTAGTGAAGTTCCAAGGTGAATTATGTAAAGTGTTCTCATAGCAATAGTTTAGATAATAAAATGCAGGTGTTGAGGGGTTTAGTCTAAATTTTACTGTGAATATTCATTTGGCCTAAGGGGTTAATAAAATTTATACTTCCATTTATAAATTAATATTAGTGGTGAAGTATAGAGTTGAAGTGCAACGTTCACGTATGGAGAGGTAAGGTTTGTGAGTTTGTATGTTTATATAGACAAACTGGAAGTTATTATCTGGGGAACTTACCTATTTGATTATTAAAAGTGTACTCATTTAAAACCGTTTTTACCCACGTAGGTGTTTTTAAATTAATCTCTGGAACAATTGATCCAATTCTAAAAATTCTATCACTGATAGGCAGCTACAATACGACGAGGAGCAATGGTCAAGATAAACTTGAGCTGTACAATAGATAAATTAGTATATATTAATATTTACAAAAAAAAACAAAAACCGACTTCAATGTATCTTCGAAGTCCAAGGTCACATGTCGATGAAATTTATATGAGACCACTTCGTAGCTATACTGAACCCAACGCAAAAAGAATGTGCCAAATCGGTTCATAAATGACGGAGTTCTGAGGTAATAAACATAAAAAATACAATCGAACAGAGAACCTTCTCCTTTTTGAAGTCGGTTAAAATAAATAAATAAAGTAAATGTTTGTCCCGTAGCGGGATCGACCTGCCCGACAACCGCAATTAATGATCCGAAAGAGGTCAGCAATATACCTATACTATTAATACTTTGAAGGTGAGTAGGAGAAAACCTAACTAGATTTTTATATATCTAGTAACCTTTTTCGTAATTTTCTCAAAAACTTATATTTGATGGGCTACTTATACTTAGGGAACATTTTCTGCTAAAATAGGGTCGATTAAGCCCATGTTGTTTTTTTTTTTTGACAAATTATATTTTTCTGCGTACCTTTTATCAAAAATCAAAATAGGCAACTTTTATTTTTTCAAAAATGCACGCGATGTTTCCTCAGACCAAAGTTTCTCAGAACAAAGTCAGTAACGCGGGGCCAGCGGGAGTCGAGCTTTCTTTTTTTTTACGCTTAATAGATCCATGTTTGGCCACTATCTCGCCTGATGTGGTGTGATGATGTGGCCTAAGATGAAGCACATAGATCTAGAGAGAGACGGCAATTGAGTGGCTGCTCAGACCCGTCTCCCCGATGGTTCACCGAACATCATCCCGAAACACGACTAGGTCGTTTGACGTCATGGCTTTGTTCGGTGGGTGGTATTACAACCACGGCCAGAGCCTACCACTTCAAAGCGCGTAAGCGGGTTTCATCACGATGGTTTCCTTCTCCGTTTTAGAGCGAGCGTGCAAAATCTGCACTTAACTATAAGTCATTGGTGCAGGGCCGAGTCGGGATTCGAACCCAGGTGCGTCCCACTAAGCCACACTCACTCTCTTGCAGCAAATTTCCTCACTGCAGGGGAAAAGGTACCTTACCCTAAAAATCCCAAAATTTTGCCACATTGTATAACCCTCTCTATCAAAGTTACACCTATACCTATTCCTTTATTATACCTATACCACCTATACCCTATACCTATACTAGAGTTGGTAATAATATAGAAACTAGCATTATAATTGCATATTGCAGCAGGGCTAAAGGAGGTTTGAGTCTACAAGCGGAGAGATTGTATGCCGATAAGATTTGCGTTAAATGCGCAAAAGCACGAATTTACCGAGTATGGCCTTAACTGGTACCGTGATTTGGCTTGAAATATGGAGGGATAATTTAATTTATACTACCACTAGCAATACGCCCAGCTTTGCTCAGTTCCTGAGATACCTACAGCAAAGAAAACTAAATATTACTACGTAAAGAAGCGACACTCCCACCCCCCCGCTAATTTGTCGTCACCCGCAACAAACCGATGAAAAAATGGGCAATGCCGTGCTTGCGTCACTCGGTTGTCACCGCGCGCTACGAATGACTTATGAGTTAGATTCAAATGTTTATATCATATGTGCGATCAATTGATGTTATTTGAGGTTGTTATGACCTTCTTGGATGACGACGACGACCTGCTTTACAGAGGTAGAGCAGGCTGGCTGACTATTAGACTTTGACATAGAGACGAAACATATTGAGAAAAAGACGGAGAACGGCTGAAGACGGTGGAGCTGACCAGAACCTGACCTGACTGACGGAGGTCTGCCTATCTCTTTTAAAATGGTTCGTTATTGTTCTGTGTATGGATGCAAAGAAACCACTTACACAAATAAGATTCATGAACCGTGATAGTTAGACAGTTGAAATGTTCACAGATGATGTATTTCTGTTGCCAGTATAAGAGCATATACTAAAAAACAGAATATAAAAATATTTATGTGGGGCTCCCATACAACAGACAACTATTTTGCCGTTTTTATAGATAATGGTACGGAACCCTTCGCGTGCGAGTCCAACTCGCACTTGGCCGGTTTTTTTTAAGTAGATGTAATGAAAAACGGTGGTACTTCCGGTAGACAGCCGGCCTAATGGAAAGCGGTCATTATAACATAGGTATAATGGATATCTGCAACATCAGATAATGCATTGCCGATGCAGATAAACCACAGAAAACCTATAAAAATATGAAGCTTAGACAGGATTATAAGAGTCCTGCCTCTTTCAGTTGTGCTCCAATCATTTCAGATTGTGGTGAAGTAGAGATCTAATCCAGAAATGAGAAATGAAACACAATAATGGAATTTGACCTCTCGGTGGACCACTTTTGCACAGCTATTGAACAAAGAGCAGTAGCGCAGTTTCTCCCAACTAAAATGGTAGCGCAGTTAAGCAATACTAGCAATACCATCACGTCGTCGGTGATACACATTCATATTCGATTGCTCAAAGCATACAATGTCAGCGCTTAGGCAAACAACGTACAATTTTAATTGGACAGACAGATAGACTAAATAAAAAGTTTTTATGTTGATGAAAGCCCGGCTCTCGACGCAGTTTGTTTAGTGTTTGAATTTTTAAAACACGGATAGTAAAGCTAGTTATTGGACCCATCCTAAATTGAAACAATGGCGGCTGCTGGCCAACAATTAAATTGTACTAGATAAACTATGACGCGATAACGCGCTCATCGTAGGTGGGAGTAAGTGTGCAGAGAGTAAGTATGTACTTTTATGGCCATCTTATTTCATGTACTAACACCTTTATTACCTCTTTGTTTCAGTACAAGATGATTACTGATAAACATCTTTTTTTTTTTCTTTTATGCTTGTAATTTTTCCTACCCACCCTAGATTCGAGTAGGCGCAACGCGTCTCGCCCAGACCAGTTAGCCACCAAGCCTTTTAATCACGTCACATAACTATAGGTATCTCATCTTCCTCATTGCCGAATTTATTATTGGACTTTTTGACGTAGATTTTTATTGTCGCCAAGCTACGAGTATAAGCGCTTTGCGCTTCATTATCAGGCCCGTACTCGCACTTACACATAAAATAAAATTAAAGACCATGGTAAATAATAGGAGGAAGCTCACTTGAAAGTCGAGGCGGCGGGCGCCCACGTCGAGAGAGCGTCAAGAAAGAGTCTGCCACAAAATAATTACATAATGACCTAGCCGCGACTTTGGAGTTAGCGATCGGCTTACAATGTATCCTGTAAAGAAAGGGGTGAATGAGTGAGCTTGATCCAAACAAGTTGTATCGGTGCAAACATTAGCGGATAGACAGGTGACGGCGTGGCGTGCCGAGCTGAACGGTTCCGGCATGCAACCGGGCCGGTGTTGCCAGTGTGACGCGAACTTTTTCTTGAAATAAACAGCCTTTACCACGCCATGATTAGACCGATTATCTTTACTTTTAATTGCAGCGTAATACATATTTGCTTTATTGTTAGCTCATTAAGTGCCACGGAGCTTCAAACGATTCGTTTTCAAACTACGAGTATATACAGACAAAAGTATCTACTAGGAGTTTGTCTTCAATTATCTAAGCTCTTCTCAACACTTAGGTACTTAGGTATTATGAAAATCCTGCCCTGAAAATCAATCCTGTACCTATGTAACTTGTAAATTTTGAGTAAAGGACATCATTCAGATTTCAAACATTTTGTTAATAAGTACTTTTTTTTTTAATTTAACATGTCGGCAAACAAGCCGACGGCCCGCCTGATGGTAAGCGGTTACCGTCGCCTATGGACATCTGCAGCACCAGAAGCATAGCTGATGCGTTGCCTACCCTTAAGGACTCTATTAATTCCCCTTTTAAAGGACTTCATGTTGTAGCTCAAAGGAAATACTGACGAAAGTAGGTTGTTCACATCTTACAAGTGCGAGGAAGGAAAGTCCGAGTGAAGTGAGTTTTTGTAATATTAATTACGATTTCACCATTGTTCGAACAGGTCTGGCGTCTTAGTAAAATGTTAGGAGTAACATGTTCCAACAGGAAACGACTTTATTTTTTTCTGGCCGGCACTTTCATTTTTGCTCCAACTTGAATGATCGCCTTTGGAGGAGTTTCCACCGATGAATTTTTTCACAGCGTGCTAACCCATTCCCAGCGTACTGCCAAACCCAAAGCAGTCTATCCAACGGCTGTAAAAGGAAACTTAAGAAAGACTGAATTTTGGAATCTTACAGTTCATATAATATATACCTACTAGGCTGTCTGGAAGAGAATGCTGCTTAGCGATAAGACCGCCTATTGTACTTATAAGAAATTATGTGATCAACTGTAATCCTTTTTTTAAGTGCAATAAAGTGTTTTCTATTTGCTATCTATCTATCTAATACGAAATTGGGAATTGGTTAATTGTACCTACTTAATATGACGTAGGTACTTATCAGTATGACGTTAATCGCTTTGTACTTGCTTTATTGCTTCATTTCTATCTGGCAGCCCCGGCGCGGCGGTGCACCCCGCGAGCAAGTAGCGGGTTGGAGTGACACACCGGATATTGAAAGCACGCGCGTTGCGTGACGGTCTCTGCTGATGACTGCATTCAGTGAAGACGTTTTATCGATAACAGTACGCGTGACAGTTCTAGTTCTAGCTAGTCGGACTGTGCTGCACCAGTAGTATCTACCTCTACATACCTAATACAAAATACCTAGGTAGGTTCTTAGATGAAGCAATCTAAAATTATAAAAAAAGGCGACGGCTCTTAAAGGCAACGGCGCTAAAATGAAAATTTATGGATAAACTACCCTACAAACAGTTCATACTATTACCTACCTACTTGTTTATATACCTACATAAATAATTAATAGACAAACAAGCAGACAGCCCACCCGGATGGTAAGCGGTTACCGTCGCTTATGACTACCTGCAAAACTCGGGGCATTAGATACTGGTGCAATGACTATCTTTATGGACCCGTCTCATCCTTCTTTTAAAGTGCCCCATATTATAATTACTACTTAGGTCTTTTTAATCACAGATTTCAGCTAAGCACTGGCGGTACCTATTCAAATTCCATTCCCATGGCATTCGTGAATAAAGGAAAGGTGTTTCCAACGTGAGTATTTGAACGTCCCCTGAAATCCGTTCGGAATCGAAATCCGATATCTATATTCCGACATAAAGCATACCTAACACCCATAACAAACGCGAGCTGATCCCACAAAAATACGGTGTAAAGTGAAAAAGAAAAACGGATATTATTTGATCGCGCGATATATCACCAAAATGGCGGCCATGGCGGCGCTGAGGGGGAAAACAAACTCTGTCCCGTTATCCAATGAAAAATCAATCCATCATAAGCAATAAAAAATCTTTAGCGGTATTATTGCGTAGATAGCCGTCGGAACTGTTGGCAGAACGATTTGCGACACGCTATAGTTTTAGAGACAGAGCTTTATGGATTTATTTTTATTGGAGGGACCTATGTTTTATTGCAATAGTATATTTTAACCACTTCAAAAAAAGGAGGAGGTTATCTATTCAATTGTTTTTATTTATTTATTATTGTGTTTGTTACCTCGGAACTCCTTTTATACCTAAATTGATTTGGAAAATTATTTTTACGTTGGTTTCAGTATAGCTTCAAGGTTGGCCCATATAAAAACATTGATAACATATGAACATTCTTTACCTAGTACGTAGGTACCAAGCGTATCGTTTGTTATATGCCACATACATAACCTACGGCTTAGTGGTTAAAATTTGAAAAGCACATGCCTCGAAGTAATACCAGTATCTAGGTATAGGCAAATAAGTAATAAATTTAAACTACTGAAACGCAATGAAAATATATAGTGTAATCCCGCTGAATATTATGTAGGTTGTTGTTAGTTCCTAACAACAACACTCTTTGTACGACACGTGTTTCGCCGTCTGCATGAGGCATCATCCGTACCCCTAGTCTGAGTTTTGCTTATAAATCCGTGACAGGCGAGTAGAGCTCTCGAACTCGGTTTTAGTGTTTAGATAAGTGAAACCCTCACTCTAGTCTCAGTCCCACTCTAGTCTCACCCACTTTCACCGCGAAATGGCCAAGTGTAGGGCGAATTACGAATCGAAGGCAAATTCGATTCGCATTTCGACCGCCGAACTGTCAAAATTAGTACTCAGACTCGCGTTTTTAAAATAGTCCGTTAAAAAATAGAAAATCGAGTCCACTATTTAAACGTATCGTGGATAGTCATAACTCACGGTTTCTCTAAGAACTTAGACTCGCGTCTAGAGCTTCGCAAATCGTCCGCCAGGGGCGCTTTTTGTAAAACCATACAAAAACTGATTCGCTATTCGATTTCACGTTTCATGTGAAACAGTGAAACAAACTCAGACTAGACCTACAGGTGTCGACTCGCCGAACGCTGGAACGAGAGTGAGCTCATTACGGCGCTCCGTCGCTTTAAATACCCTCTCGCACGTCGTCTCTGCCACGTGACGCATGATCGAAGATGCGTAATAATGGAGACGACACGTGAGTTTGGTCATTCAGCAGTGTATGAGTTTGGTTGGATGATGGCTCGTGCAGGCGAAACACGTGTCGTACAAAGAGTGTACATAATATTCAGCGGGATTACACTATATATTTTCATTGCGTTTCAGTTTTGAGATGAATTTTCGCAACGTCACGCCTGATTCCATTGCATTAAAAATTAAACTATTTACTGTGCTATTTATTTATTTGAAAAGACCAACAGCAAACGCACTTCTTATAAAACATGCTTATTATAAAAATACAACTTACTTTAAAAATATGGTAGGTATACTTCTACTACAGTAAATTATAAGTACATTTTTTTTTAATTTACTATATCTACTCACATAATCCTTTACGCCTTTCATGTTCTAAGACTAAAGAAAGACGATAGTTGTTTATATTGTAAATTTTTCTCGTTTGCTACAGTTAATAGATTCAGGAAAACACCATTTACGTACTTAGTTATTTAAAGTTGAATGAACTTCATTTATGTAGTCGTTATGCCGTTTTCTATACCTACGTATAAGTAGATAGGTACTCTTTTAGATGCTCGATCGATAGATCTTTCTCTATTTGCAGTAAGGTCACAAAAATCGGATATTAAAAATACTTATATAGTAAGCTCTTGTTGTAGTTCGATGCAGTGTAGTATCTTCTGTATCTCTTACTAGTCTGTAGTGCAGTGCATGAGTAGTGTGATTTACCTACATATTTTTATGATTTGCTAATTACATATAATTATGTAACTGTTTTATTTCTTTAGACTTGTTTTTTCGAGCGTTTTTTTATTTGACACTGGCTAAATGCAATGTACGAACCCTGAGAAGCATATGACAAGCTATATTTAAAAAGAAATGTGACAGTGACAGTATTTTCGACACTGACAGTAATAATTTCTATGACAAGCAGCAAACGTCAAGATTTTTGAGCAGTCAGTCACCTGTTTTTTGTTTTATGTCATTTGTCAGTGTACTTTGTTTTAATGTCGGTTCTGAAAATTGTATCTAATTTCTACAAAAAAACTGAGTCTTAGAAAACGGCCAATTTATTCATGTTCGTCAATTGCGTTCTGCGGCCACGTAAGTTTCCTAGAAATCAAAATCTCATTTTATAACACCTTTAATGTACCTAAAAAGTTTTGAATAATAAATTTTATTTTATTCTATTCACATACGAATTCATACGATCGAAATAGTACCTACTAAATTGGCGTTTATGATAATATGCTCTGCTTGATTATAATTTCATCTATTTTACATGGTTGATAGGTATTGATAGTTCAGTAGCTTGCACTGATTACAAAAACTATTGATTTAATGTCGACAGTTAATTTTATAAAAGGCAATCCTATTATATAATATATAAGTATAGTATATTGTTATAAAGTCAGTATTGTATTTCAATAATTTTCAGGCATCTCCGCCCTTCACAGAGCCATGTCATCTGGCGGCGTAGTTGAAAACATCATGAGGAACAAACTACAAACGAATCTAGAAGCCAAACACTTGGATATAATTAATGAATCTTATATGCACAATGTGCCGAAGGGATCGGAGACACATTTCAAAGTTGTGGTAGTGTCAGATAAGTTTGATGGTTTGCCTTTGATTAAGGTGAGCACATTTTAGGGAATATTCTATCAAGTTCACTTTCACTAATTTTCAAGAATATTTTGTTAAAATGATTCTATTTACTTTTACAGAGACATCGAATGGTGAACGACATATTGAAAGAAGAGCTGCAAACTGGTGTCCATGCACTTTCTATAGTTGCCAAGACTCCACAGCAGTGGGACCAAAGCGACAAAGTGGTGGAAAGCAGTCCAAACTGCAGAGGTGGATTTGGTAAATGAGCAGGGTTGGATAAGTTAGCTAATAATAAAAAATTGTAACAAATATCTTTGTTTAGTAGCCCTTTTTCCCTAGTTATGATTTTAACCCATTAAGCTGGTTCAGCTAGCATTGCTGTGAATAGCCGAGCCCCCAATGTACTCTTTACATTGTGCCCCTTCATTTATCAAGCAAACAACAAAATAAATGTTGTAAATCTTTTATTCTTACTTTTTAAGTAGTATAAACATATGTAATCAAATCAATCATTCACAAATACATACTGACATGAATAGGTAATACATAATTTTGCCAGATTTCACCAAGGTATAATTAATTTTACCTATATTTTGTTTTAACAATTATATTTATGTTGTTTATTAGTATCTTAGAAGAATACTGGTACAAGTTGGCTTATAATATTTATGTACATTTTAGAGATCAAAGGACCTATTAGGTTAGATAATTCACATTAGTGGCAATTCCAATACTATGAAATTGTAAATATAGCAATTTTTGGACTTATTGTAAAATGCTGTATTAGTAAAAATATGACTTTCATGTTGCCCAATTTCTTCAACCTCTTGTTATATAGGATTTACCCAAATCAATCCCATTTTAGTTTCATATGGGGTAAGGTTGTCATAAACTAAGTTGGTGAAATTGGGTATCACACTTTCAATTAGATTTAAATGCTAAATTGAATGCAAACATTGTTTTTCGTTGTAAATATTATGTTAAATATGTTACATTTATTATTACCTGTTAAATAGCGAATATTTTGTTCACAATGACAATATTGTTTCACATCAATGACTCATTGTTTATAGGAATGTTTTTCACGTAAGTATGTACACATATATACATCCTTTCACACTAGTCACACCGCAGCACTTGCATACGGTGTTAGTTGTATCAGAGATTGAAGTTGTCGAGCCGCAACTTTCCCTCATTTTCAGTCAGGTAGAGAAGATCAGCCATGGTTTGCTCGCAGATCGCTTCTTCTGCTTTTTCAGACATCTGAAAAGAGTAATTGAAGGAATAGAGAATATGCATCAATCCATTCATTATCCATTCACAACTCTAAAAAGAATGAATCAAAGTTTTACAGTAAATTCACTACAGACAGCCTCTGTGGTGTAGTGGTTGGGCAGGTTGGCTCAAACCACATACACCATTGAGATAGCTGGTTCGATTCCCGCGATGGTACATCCTTCCAAATTGTTGTCCAAAGATTGTCAGGAAGAGATCGCTTTGAGCGATAAGATCGCCTATTGTTATGCTGATTACTGTGAAATGTACTTGTTTCATTTTCCAATTTTTAAGATTTTTAACAGTAAAGTGTTCATCTATTTATCTATAGATCATGTAACTCACCGGTCTGTACTTATACTCAGTCATAGTAGGCGGATACTTGAAGTTGGGCCCAAAGTTGACGCTGACAGTAACATTCTTGTGCAGCGACACAGTTGGGTAATAACAACCTTGGTACACATCAGCAAACGCCTCGCCTTGGCACTCGCCGTTCCTGAAGAAGAAAATCTTGCTGCCGGTGAGGGGTTTCAGGTTGTTGAGAGATTCTTGAATGTTGTCCTTGTCTTCGTAGTAGAGGTGGCTCTTGAATTTCACCAGAGGCTGTGGAGAAGATAGTTTCATATTATGCATAAAAGATAGTCATATTATTATCTTGCAAATACAAGTCATATTCTGTTTTTGTAGATTTCTTAGCAAGATTTTATTCATCATGAATATCAAAAATTTGAGATTTCAAGATTTTATTGTTTTGAGAAGCATTATCAATCAACCACTGGTGGTAGGTTTCTCGTATGCGAGAGGCCGTCTGGTTGGGTACCACCGCTTTGCCAGTTATTCAGCTGCCAAGCAGTAGTGCACAAGCATTACTGTGTTCCGGTATGAAGGGTTTGAAGGGCATTGTAGCCAGCGAAATTACTGGGCATTATGAGACTCAACAGCTAATTGTCTCAGGGTAACAAGCGCAGTGCAGCGCCGCGCAGGATTTTTCAAAACGTTCTGTATGGTGCTGTTATTGTTATGGGCTGGCGTATTGCTTACCATCAGCCAAACAACCAGCTCATCTCGTCATCCAGTTACATAAAAAAAAAACAATGTATATAGCCTTTTTTAATATAATGTTTTATTGATGTACTTTTTTGCTAAATCTATGTAATAGTATTTTTACTGTTATAGTTACCACAGGCCGTTTAACTGATTACAGAGTTATTTAGTTTAACTCGTTTGGTGCCCTATCGACTGGCTGAATTTGTGAGCCCAGAGATGTTCAGTGTACACACACATAAGTAGACGTGCGCTAATCATGTCCTGGAGTGGATCGAATATGGAACGATTCCTTTCCCTCTCGGAACCATGTTCAGGCAACATGTTCGCGGACCGTCTAGTTCAATCTAGTATCAACTTTAACTCGTAGTACGTAAGTCACATTATTCATTCTAATAAAGTCAAAGTCAAATATCATTTATTAAATAGGCACAAAAGTGCACTTTTAAAAAGAAACTCTGCGGGGATGTCTTTTTTCAGCACAATTACGTATAAATTAGAATTAACAGAATGTAAAACAAGAAATGCGAGTGAGATGTCCCATAGTCATAGTATCAGTAATAGAAAAGTGTAAATAAAATATAAGTAGGTATGACAGTAGCAGTAGGAGTGACTAGAACAGACCAGTCCCCGCAAGCAGCACCCGTTCACGAGTATGACTTGTGGACCAGCAATAACATTGCAAGAGCCTATAGGAAAGAGAGAGAGCTCGGATCGGTTCGTGAATCATCACCGTCGGTCTTAATCGGTCGGTGCGGTGCGGTGCGGTGCGGGTACATGTGCGGTACAAAGTTCGTTAGCTTAGCTAGCTCACTCGCACCGATTAGAACATGCGAACCGACTTCAGTTGATATCGCGGATTGCACCGATACCGTTCCAGTGGAGGAAATAGTTCCTGGAACTGTTAAGCATAAGTATACTCACTCGATCCTTGTAAGTGTTAGGTGTGTACTTAGTGTGCGCACTTTCCGGCAACACGATGAGAAAGCCGAGCGTGTCGCCCTCACCGTAGCCGCTGCTGTAGTGTTTGCCGCGCGACTCGTGGAACCTGCAACGTTACATTTTTTTTAAATACAAGAACGAGGTTGGATATGCTTATATTGGCTATGCTATGCTCGGTTTTTAAAAGTTGCAATATACTTCCACTTTGTTGTATGCATGTAAAGACCTATTTTTACTAAAACACACCTCCCATAGTTCAGAAAACGTAACGAAGTAATAACACGACAGAAAAGGGCTAAATTTGAAAATCTATTATATCAACCTCCGTGTTACAAAGGTATTTACAAACTATAGTGACTGAATATGATTGTTTTGAAATGATTTTGTTATGTTTTAATTTTTATTTAATTTTTATTTTTATCAGGATTGTTGACATTGTAATTTTAATTAATAATATGGGTTGACATGTAAATCATTAAAATTAGAAAGTTGCTTAAAAAATCACGTGATTAATGGACGACCCCTGTATGTCGTATCCGAGCCGACACGCGTCCTTTGGCTTATCTACATCTCACATTGCGGTACACGTTTGCGATACGGCGATGTACTCACTCGGTGCCTTTCCGACTGCGCCAAAACTACACTGCGAGACGCATGCGCGATACGGCGATATACTCACTACGTGCCCTTCCGACTGCGCCAGTACTACACTGCGAGACACATCGATGTACTCACTTGGTGCCCTTCCGACTGCGCCAGTACTACACTGCGAGTCACATCGATGTACTTACTTGGTGCCCTTCCGACTGCGCCAGTACTACACTGCGAGACACATCGATGTACTCACTTGGTGCCCTTCCGACTGCGCCAGTACTACACTGCGAGACACATCGATGTACTCACTTGGTGCCCTTCCGACTGCGCCAGTACTACACTGCGAGACACAACGATGTACTCACTTGGTGCCCTTCCGACTGCGCCAGTACTACACTGCGAGACACATCGATGTACTCACTTGGTGCCCTTCCGACTGCGCCAGTACTACACTGCGAGACACAACGATGTACTCACTTGGTGCCCTTCCGACTGCGCCAGGCGTACGCAAACTTGTCGTACCCGAGCGGCGCCTGCAGGTTGGCGTACCGCCGCCCCCAGCCGAGCCGCGTCGCCGCGCCCTCCGGCATCTCCTCCACGCACGCCTCCCAGTACCACACGCCGCGAGACACGCCTGCGGAACACACAAATCACGTTAAAATGAGAGTAGGATGCGACAATTTTTGATTACACCACTTAGTTCTTAAGATTTTAGATAATTCGGGAGAAAAATGATAATGCTTGGGCATGGATCGAACCTGCGTATTCAGAGTACCGTCCCGACGCCTTAACCACTGGGCCACCGAGCCAACTGCTCGAGCCAACAAATTTCTTCTATCTTTCTCATATCGTCTTACGGGGACGATTTTATCTCCGTTCCGACGATTTGAATTGATTTGATTTGAATCTCGCCTGATGTTAAGCGACGATGGATTACTTAAATCTAGGGGCAGGTAGTAGTTTATACTCGGATTTTAATTCGATTCCAGATTTGACATTAGCTACTGTCATTTTGTGAAATAATGATACCACATATAATAGTGTAGTGATGAACACAAAAATCGATAAACAATCAGTGTGTGTGCCATCAGTGTGCCAATTAAAGACTAAATTATTGATTTTTATTTAAATAAATACATAATTATTCATAATAATTATTTATTAATTAGTAATCGCTGCTCTATTTTATAAAAAGTTAATATTTTTGTTTTTATATTTAAAATAAAACTTATAATAAAAGAGCCTAGATAGTTTTCAGTATTGGCAACCCGTGCGCGCTCGTGCAGCTATCGCCATTTTGTTTATCGTGTCATTCGGCTTCATTCTCCCAGTCTGACTGCACGAATATCTTATTTCATTGCGAATCGATATTTCGTTATTTTGTTGGGTTTTTGTTAAAGTGTTGTTACGTTGTGTTTGTTGTTACGTTTATAGTTTTTTGTGAACTTTGAGTGAATCTATTTGTTTTGGTTTTCCATCAAAATGGATCCTCAGCCAAGTACATCACAAAAAGACGTGGATGTTTTCTTGTCCCCAAGAAAAAAACGTCCACGAAAAGCTTTCACTGTTACTGAAAAAGTAATGATCCGCAACGCCTACAAATACGTGAAAAATGAAATTTCTGCGCAATTGGAGGCCTTTGAAGTTGTGGAAGAAAATGAATGTATGAGCAATTTATAAATTTATTTATAAAATAAATTATTACCATAATACATCTATCTGTTTTATTTGTCATGTTCCTTCATGATCAAATTTTTTCATTTATTTCACACACAATTATAAAAGAAAAGTCTCAGATCGTTAATTAATCGTCAAAACTAAATTATCAGTTCAGAAATATTTAATTTCCTGATATACTTAGTTTACGAGAGTAACATTATAAACGAGAAGAATCGATCTGGAAATATTCCATTTCCATATCGAATAATTTCGCAACGTCACTATTTAGTACTTGTCATAACGTTGCAACACTGAAATTGTCAAATCTGGAATCGAATTAAAATTCCGAGTATAGTCTCTGATAGTTTAGCGAACATCGTCCCGAACAACCTTATAAATCTGTTTGGCCACTCTTTCGCCGGAAGATTAGCGATGATGCGGCCGAAGATGAAGCAAATACATCTCAGAAGACTACAGTTAAGTGACTGCTGAGGCCCGCCTCCCTGCTGGTTTACCAAACACCACCTCACGTACCGTGCGTGGCGCGCAGCATGCAGTACCCCTTGTCCCCGGTGACGGCGAGGCGATCCTCGGCGACGCGCAGCTGCGGCGCGCGGTCGTGCAGCGCGAGCAGCACGCCGCCCGGGCACAGCGCGCGGTACAGCCAGCCCGGGATCGGCTTGCCGCTCCACTCGTTGCTCTCGTCGAACTCCTGAAAACGGACCGGGTTCATGTCTTCTGACTCGGTTGTTACTGATTTGCACGGCGACCGAAATAATTTAGTGCCCGACACATAGTACGAGTTACTTTCGTTTGTGCTGAAGAGACGATTTTATGTCTGTTGCGTGACGTTGCAATGACTTATATATACACACATCAAAAGTGTCTAGGGATCAAGCATTTTTATGCGGATTTCTTGAGATTGAGATGTGGCTTTGTAATAAATTTATGATTTTATAAATTTATATGGATCCTTTTTGGTGCATTTCATAATTTGAATCAGGAACTGTGAATCAAATTCGAGTAAAAGATGAAAATCAGCTGTCAATATTTTCCCTATAAAAACATACAACGCATTGAAGACATTATTAGTGCTACTGTTTTCCTACTACTGATTAAAACCAACGTTATTATGGAGCGGCGACGTCATTTAAGCAGGGAAGAAATGCTCAGAGCCGTGGGAATGATAGAAGCTGGTTCCCGGCAACGTACTGTGGCTTTAGCTCTGAATACAAGTCAGAATGTTATCAGTCGACTTTGGACACGTTACCGAAGCACTGGTACCGTGGCTGAGCGCCATGGAGGACGGTATCGCTGCACCACACGGAGACAAGACCGATACATTCAAATCTTAACTCGAAGAGCTCCAACAATAACCGCCATGATGTTAGCCGTGAGGCTTCATCACTCTTCAGGGAACTTAATTAGCGACCAAACAGTCAGAAACCGCTTGCATGAAGTGAACCTTCATTCCCGAAGACCGCTACGGGTACCACCTATAGCAATGCACAATCGTAGGATTCGATATCAATGGGCTCTTGAACACAGAAATTGGGCAGAAGAACAATGGCGTTTCGTGTGCTTTTCTGATGAGTCTCGTTTTGGTATGAGACCGGATACAAGACGTATACGACACTGGAGAACCCCTGGACGCCAACAGCGATTAAAATCCTGCCAGGAAGTCCATCCTTATAGTGGTGGAACCATCATGGTATGGGCGGGTATTCGGATCGGCGGAAGAACTGAGTTGATTTGGATCAGAGGCAACCTCAACGCTCAAATTTATGCTGAGACGATTGTATCAGACGTCATCGTTCCTCTACAAGTGCAAATCGGTCCCTTATTTCAGTTAATGCATGATAATGCACGACCGCACACCGCAAGAGTTGTAAGACAGACTCTCGCCGCAGCTAACATCAATGTCCTGCCCTGGCCTGCTCAGTCGCCAGACTTGAACCCGATTGAGCATGCATGGGATATGCTACAGAGAAGAGCTCTGCCGAATATGGAGGGTATCCAGTCGCAAGAAGACCTTTTTTTGTTGTTGCAACGAACATGGGCGGCCATTCCACAGCGTGATTTGGATGAACTCATTTTGAGTATGCCAAACCGATGTTCTTGTGTTGTTAGTGTTCGCGGTAGAAACACGGATTATTAATTGTTTAAGTTACCCAATAAAATTTTAAAGAAAACTGTTATTTCAGTCTTTTTTTCGAACTTTAATGTTAGTGGTTCAAATGTCAAAAATCCCTTTATTAGGAAAATGGCAAATTTCTTTATTAATGCAAAGGTGACTTGGTTTATCGTTACTGTGACAAACGAAAACACTTTATTTGATGAATCCTTAAAGAAAATTTTAATTAATATCAATCAGGAGAAAAGTTATTGCAAAAATATATGTTGATCCCTAGACACTTTTGATGTGTGTATATCACCAAGAAATTATTTAAGAGTCATGTTAGGTCATCGGACAGATCGACGGATTACGATGCGTTGCAAGACTTGTAAAGTTCTGTCAAATCATCATCGATGTACATCTAATCGCAATCTATCGTGAACCATCTGCTGTCCTCCTAAAATTGTTTCAAACCCAGAAACGATGAAATACAAACATTCTTTACTTTCTTTCATTTCACAACCTGTTACTTTATCTATTGACACAGGTGGGCTATATTTACTGTAACAAGAAACCGTATGTGTCAACATTGCCATATTTTAAGATCATTTATGATTCTACAAAAACAGTTAAAATTTGAATTTCTTATAGGTTACCTTAATATCAAGGGTATTCGCAGTAATTACAGAAAAGCAAATCAGAACTTACTTGTCTGAACGGCGCATGTGGGTCAGGCTCAGCCAGGATGTACCTATACCCGTCCTTATTGAACGGGTGCTCCGTGGGGTATCCGTGTGAGGGCAGCTTCAGAGCCCCCAGGTCTGCGGTGCGGCCCTTTTTGCCGACCGGAGCGCCCGTGTCGGCCGCCGCGCCGACTGCCGGCCGCCGCTTGCCTTGGCGCCCCTTGACGTTGCCGGCCAAGGGTACTACGGAGAAAATGGGAAATCTCTTAAATAGCCGTGACGATATCATGTCTAAAAATCACAATTCCAGGGCATTTACCACCAAGCTGCAATGAGCCCGATTGCTGGGTTATTGGCTTGTGCTCTCTTTGAAAGAAGGTCAAGGGTACCATCAGAGGAAATGTAATAGGTGATGAAGATCCAAGACAAGCAGGTCGTGCGCCTTAGTCGGCACGCCTGCCCATAACAGTTGCAGTTTCACCCAGAACTTTAAATTGCAAACGTCCGCGATGTACTGGACTACGCAAGTCGATTTTTAACCGACTTCAAAAAAGGAGAAGGTTCTCTATTCGATTGTTTTATTGTTACCTCAGAACTCCGTCATTCATGAACCGACTTGGAAAATTCTTTTTGCGTTGGCTTCAGTATAGAACGAAGAAGTTGTCCCATATCAATTTCATCGATATTTGACCTTGGACTTCGAAGATACATTGGAGTCGGGTTTTTTTTGTTTGATAAAACGTATACATGTTCTCAGGGGCTCAGTTAATTACATATATAGGCTATAGAGTCCTTCAAGATACTAAGCGTAAGCTCACAGACGTGACTTCATCATCATCATCATCACCCCATCACGTTCCCACTGCTGGGACACGGGCCTTCTCTCATAGAGGGAGTATGGGCCATAATCCACCACGCTGGCCCGGTGCGGGTTGGTGGATGTCACATGTCCTTGAATTTTTGTGATAAATTCTTGGACGGATGCCGGTTTCCTCACGATGTTTTCTTTCACCGTTTTTAGAGCGAGTGTCAAATCCGCACTTAACTTAAGAAAGTCAGAGGTGCGGGGCAAACGGGATTCGAACTCGGGTGCGTCGGATCGCAAGTCGCACGTTCTCTCACTGAGCCACACTCGTTCTACGTGACTTCAATTAACCGTAAAGCCTAACTTACATTAGGAGAGTTTAAATGCGTGCTGACGAGAAACGAGAAATCAGACTAGAATATATTTCCGTAATGTAAGCAGTTGAAAGACGACCCATACAAAAATCCCATACGATATTCTCACCCGCGCCCTTTGAGCATGTCCACAGTAATCCCATCATTGAATACAGCATAGTTCTTATTTAATATAAAAAACGTTGCGAAACGAGAGTAAAGCAGGTAACTTGAAGAGCGAAAGGCATCCATAAAACTTAGGCAAATAGCTTACATAACCAGTTCTAGTATCGATCTAATAATGGTAAACGGAAATGCGGGGCCAGCTCCTTGTACTGTGGCCAACCTTATATTGAATCTTACTGGAATGTCTCCAGATAAAGAGATTTCGTATTCAGGTATTCCGCTTGATGGTAGGCATAGGTATAGGTACGAATATAAATATCCTTGACTGGATGTGAACGCGGTTGAATATAAATGTCTTTGCGGCCTGTGACGAAGTTATTTCGAACCTTGAATCAAACACACGCGCGACGAAGGCGTCTGCATTCCCGGTGGCGGCCGCGGTGGCGCCGTCTGCTCCCAGCTACCACTACCAACTCCATCAAGACTGGTGGTAATCGAGAAAAAAAACCAGTTGCCACCAGTGTTGCCAATCGACACATTGTTTGTCACAATTGCCACCACCAGTTTCTAGTTGTGGCAATCAAAAAATAATTCCCAGTCACGACCAGTGGTGGCAATTAAGAAGTTTTCTCTCGATCCCGACGCGGTCCATATAAGACTTTGTACGTTTACCAAATTACACGAAGAACTAAGAATCTGAATCTGAATTTGAATCTGATATCGAACACTCGATTGCCACCAGTGGCGGCGGAGATGGTGGTGGCATCTGGGAATAGACGCAGTGGCGTACTTTCGTGCAAAACCAGCCAGCCGCAGGACGCGTTGGTTTGAACACATCGCAAAAAGTACTATTGCAATAACTGATCGCCTCCGTGCATGCCACCGTGGATGCTAAACAATTTCTAAGTAGGGTATTTTGCGGAATGTGCGTTGTATATGTTATAGATGTCTGTCGAGAATTAATATGTTTGGAAACGGAGCGTATTTGTCGGACAATACTATTACTTTACTGACTATGTGTCTTTTGTATCGGAACAAAATGTTCCGGCTGAACGGAAAAGACCATTTTTTCTAGATTAACCTTTCATACCGTATACACAGTTATTCAAACTCATAGAGGACAACTATATGAAATTCAACGGACGAAGCATGTATCTGCTAGTAAGGCGTAAGTAAAAGCAGGCCTAGCGCACTCCGCACTGTAGGTACGAAGCTACAAGTACATAGCCGGACACCGACGGCGGGTCGCGCGTCCTTACACGTGCCGCGTCGGAAGAGATAAGCGCTATGCGATAGAAAGAGAGGCGCTCTGTAGGTTAATATGACTGGTAGGTATGCAGCGCTACGCGAGCTGAATTGAATTTTATTGCGTCATAGCAAGAGTCGCTATTTGTTTAAATTTCTTTGCGGAGTGATGCTTCTGTCCCTTAGTATTCTGTTGTAAAAGGTCGAAGGTAAATAAATCCAAGCGGAAAGAGCAATGAGGGTGAGGGACATGGCGCGACGGCGACATAGTAGATAGCTATTATGACGTAATTGGCGAGATTATTTCTGGAACAACTATTTCACTGTTTATGAAAGAATCATTCTAACAGAGTGCTTTTTATGACGAAAATATTTAGAGTCCACGTACACTTTTATGAGACGAGCCACTTGGAAAAGCTGTAAGCGTTAAAGTAAACAGGTTTCGAAGTCTAGGAGGTTCTTCTAATACGTACTTCACACAACAGCTTTTATCCTAGGCTTATCTCTACAACGGCTTAATCAAAACTGATTTAAAGTGCCCTAGTTTAATTAATTAGGTTAATTGTTTTGTTCTTAGGTCGCTACGTGACATTTAAGAATCATACACGTGTCGTATTGATCGATCGATACCAAAACTAAAGCCCTTAGGAACTTAGGTATCTCCGTGATCATGGTGCTTGCAACAGAACCTAAACATCGAGAATCAAATAAATATCTCGTTTCTAAATCAAATTATGACTCTAATGGAAATACATGGCATTAAATAAGATATGTAGAGGAAAAAAGAGTCTAGCAAAACGGCATTTATTTGTAACATAAAATTCGTAACCATGTCAATAGTAATAAATTCCTATGTGCGTCTTATCTGAGTAAACTAGAGATTGCGCAAGTAGCCCAGACCCGTAGGTACCTACATAATCATATGTAGGTACAGTATATTTCTATATCCAAACGACAGTTTGATTCTGAGCAAACAAATTACTTCATGTCTCTGCAATTGAATATGCTCACAACATCGGGTACAACAGTGCTCCTAATAAAATGGTGACCACATGTAACTTACGCAATGCTTGTCTACCAACAAGCTATTACAGGACGTATTTTTTTAATGCGACAGGATACCATTTCAGAAATTAGGTCGATATAAAAAGGAATCGAAAAATCACTCACTATCCATTATACGCGGATCTCGAACAAGACGATATAGTACGATGGTATGTGCTGCCAAGTATTCGATTATTTGGTGCAATACGCAGATAAGATAGTGTCGAAGCGTACTTCCTCCAAAGCAGTGTGTCAAACACAAATCACACAATGGGACGTGACGATCGCACGGAACGAAAACAATTCCCTGTTTAGCATAAAAATGTTTTGCCAACAGTACTATAATAAGATCGAACATTGTATTATGTAAACATTTGTTCAAGGCAATTACTATTCTGTTATCAGATAGCCGACTAATTACAATTCGCATCGCATTTAAACTGCCGAGAAATGGAAATAGAAGAAAGAAAAATCGGTCGCTTACCAGCCATGAAGTTCAAGGTAAATACGGTGAACTATATAAATCTAAAATCAATAGAGAAATCGCACGGCTAACGCGACGCTGCCTATGTGTACACTTATCGACAAGTGTACGCACACTAACAAACTGCTCAGTGGTTCATATCGCGAGTGTGTGCGGCGTGTTTACAATACATCTACTGCAGAGAACAATGTCATTATTCAGTCATGTCTTTATGTGTAGAATTTTATGTATGCACTGCGGAGTGTTGTAATTTTTTCTTTTCAGTTTGGCTTACGGCCAGAATAGTGTATGTGCCTAATAGTGCCAGGCTGTCGGGTGTTATGGCTTTGTGCTAAGATACGGGCAAATGTTGTATTTTTAAAAGTAGAGGTCAAACACATTTAGCAAGTGTGGGAGGATTAGAATAAGCGATTACTCTGTAGTGGGAAGATCATTTATGGAATAACCGAGCGTACCGAGGTCTTCGACTCTACTAGGGCAAATCGGTGTTTGTATGTTTGTTCGACAATAACTTGCGTACAACCGTTGATCCGATCTTTATAAAACTTACATAGACTATGTAGGTACTATAGTTGAGTAAATTATACGGTACACTTTTTAAATTTGAACATGAGCAAATCCGGTCAAGGGGTAGTAAATATGGAGTCGCGAGGTAGGTATAGTTCGACGCGAACTACTAGTAATGAATAATGAGTTAAAAAAATAATATAGAGCTTTAGATTCACGCAGGCTTTGAAATGGCTTTATTCTACCATCATAATCATCATTTCAGGTTGTTTCTTCTATTTTATGCAGTTTCTTCATTTTCTCATACATTACTGCTTCTTATAAACCGACACTGGCACAGTAACTGTATAAAAATCCGCTTGAAAACAAACTAAGAACGTTTTTCTATGCACTCTGAACCGTTCCAGTGATAATATGAACTTGAAAATATAAATCGTGATATCGCGGTCGAACTTCGAATGACAGAAAACCGATCCAGACAACACATCCAGAACATCCGATCCATGATTAATTCAGACCGTTCATGGTTCATATAGTTTCAGCGGATACGGATTAGGTACGGCGCAAAGGCGCGCTTGGCCTAATAAAATTAAAACAATGTTAGAGCAGTGGTAGAGTAAATTGACTATTCAATTTAATTCCGTTCAATTATTTATTGCATTCTATAATGTAATTAGATGGCAGGTAAATTAATACACAGTTCATTATAGACCATGTTACGTAGGAGACAGAAAGACGTAGCAACGACGTGCTAGTCTTCTGGTCTTGCCAAAGCCACATACACGTACAAACTATGGCAAAAAACTTTGAAGGGGCACAGTTGAATAATAGAATACCCTTAAGAATTAAAAAGTGTAAACTCATTTAACGCATTCAAATCTCAGCTAGCCCAATATCTAATCGCAGACCGTTCCATTTTATGCAAATGAATGCATTAGATCAATCAATCAATCAATCAAAAGTTCTTTATTCAATTTTGTCGTCACAGACGCACTTATGAACGTCAATTATTACAATGACTCTACCACCGTATCGGAAAAAGAACCACTACTCAGAAGATAGGGCAAGAAACTGAGGGGCATACTTTTTTAGAACTTTTGTTACAATATTTTATGTTTGTTTTTGACAATATTATTTTTCTTATGTGCCAGTTGGCTACTTGGCAGAAGCGGAATGTTCCATGCATCTTTGTCTTCAATGTAATGACTAACTTTATAGTATGCTTTTTTTATTAGAATATTTTTCACCCTAAATTTCTGTGAGCTCCGTTATCCATTTTGGAATTTTATTGTAAAAACGTACACAATTGCCCATGAGATGAGTACCTACCTGCGCTTTTCCTTACCGATCGGACGGAATGACGAATGTATTATTTTGTATTCAAGCTTAGTATTGTTCTCGAGTAAGTGACATTTGTCTTACTGAGAATAAACTTCTTTAAACCTAAACCTAAGACTATTTGTGTGTCTAAACACAACCAAGTTCGATTCTCATTTCGGTCGGAGCTTATTGTGCAAAGAAAGAAAATTGGAAACGTTTTTTTATAGATGTTTGGCCACTATCTAGAAAAGAAAGAAAGAACCCGTCTCCTTTATGGTCAAACATCCTAAACCACAACTAGGTCGCATCGTGGCTCTGTTCAGTGGGTGGTATTCTAAACACGGCCGAAACCTACCACTCCAATAAGTTCTTCTTGGATGAACCGTAGAAGGACTTTTTGGCAGCAAGTGAAAAGTGATACAGTTCGACATTGTTTTATTTTCCAAACAATTGTTATTTCGAATGATCATGTGTAATACCGGTGGAATATTAAGCATTATGTGTTCGTAAACGTGCACGAGTGGAGGCAAACGAAACAAAATATTATCTATTTTGTTTCATTTGCCTACACTTTTTAAACATTGTACGTTGTAAACATTGCTTTTGATGTTCTCCCAAAAAGTCCATGGAAAGCTTGAATAAAGTTCCACAACTTTATTGAAGCACTAGGAGAGGGTCCAGCTTGTTGCTGATGACCCTCATTCTCAACAAAACTATAATATATGGAATATTAAACTATCAAATAAAAACTACGTAAGACAAGGCGGTATGGTCCTACAGACTTTATAGCCTGCCAAAACGGGCGAATTTAAAAAAAATTAACCTTAGGATGGCCTAATGAGGAACTGTCACCGCAAATTGCCAAAACGGGCGAATTTAAAAAAAAATAACCTTAGGATGGCCTTCTGAGGAACTGTCACCGCAAATTATCAGATGAGCGTCACTCCTGAGTGACACCTTTCTACAAGGCTGCAAAGTCTTACTCGGTCTCTCGTATACGTATCGTCTAACAACACTTTGCCAAGTTATTCTGCCGCCAAGCAGTAGTGCGCAAGTATACCGGTTCCGGTTTGAAGGGCATTGTAGCCAGCGAAATTACTGGGCATATATGATTCAAAATCTGATGTCACGGGGTGATGAGCGCAATGCAGTGCTATGCACTACTTTTATGGAATTAAAAGTTCTGGGTAAGCACGGTAATTGTTATGGGCAGACGACTTGCTCGTGTTGTTACTCAGTCCTATAAAAAAGGTACAATATCAGATCGTTATCGCATAGCGACTGCTAGCGATAGACTCAACTAATTTCACTTATATCGAATCGGTCGGCAGTTCAGCGACCGCGCTGATTTTATAATGATTAAAAATCTAAACGTAACGTTTTGTCAAAATAGAGATTCCTTTTACACTTGTTCTTTTGGTTTTGATTTTTCACATTCAAACACATCTCAAATATTCTCCTAGTCCTGATCTTAGATAAAATCACAGATCAGGGGGCTTACTTTGAAAAAATAACTACGATCTTCGTTCTCTCAGATGAAAGGGACAGCGCTATGCAACACGCATAAGAGTGTCCCTTTTAGTCCGCACGAACGAACGAACGAAAGCAACTCGGAGTAAGCCTCCAGATCTCAGAAATTCGAACAGGTTCCGCAAGTAATAATAGCTATAAATATAACTCCACGCCGAATACTAAAGCTGCGTTTAATACAAAGTAAAATAAAATCAAAGGAACCAGATAAAAAAATTGCCAGCAGAGTGTAAATGGAAACAAATGACTTACTGGTAGCAATCCCCATATCCGTGACTTTCAGCTGTCCCTGCTTGATCATGGCTTCATAGTTGGGCTTGATGGCCGTCACCTCCATGTTGTATAGTCCAAACATTGGGCCAAGGGTCGCGTCTTCTTCGTACGTGAACAGAACTTGGATGTCTTTGATGAGAGCGCGTTGGACCGTGGCGTACCAAGATTGGGTCACTCTGGAAGGTTGGGATTTTTTTAATAATAAATCATTTATTCAATAAGGTTCTTAAACTTATTTGGCGAGTTGACAAATTTGTAATATTGGGGTATGCGCTGCCGAACTAGGCTCATCGCCCGTGTTTCAGCGTACAGTGCCTCCCCTAGGGTTATACAATATATTAAGTCTAGCCTGTTGAATTATTACTTCAATGAAGACCCCTCCAGAGGCAACAAATGGTAAAAAAGGTTCCGTAAGTAGTGCAACATTCATTATCATAAGTAAATTGAAATATGAGGGAAAAAAGAGTTGAAAACGAAATTTCTTTGGAAATGCAAAAGTTTGTTCCTCAAGTCTCTTTCGTTATGAGACAATTCAAGGACTTCAATTTTGGACAATGCTATCTAGTCTAAAGGACATGGACAGACTTGGAAAAATTTAAAATTTGGCGGGAACACAAAAAACGCAGAAGATGCGGGCTAGAATATTTTTAAGTATTTTCTTACCTATTTTATTATAAGCAAATAACGGCACTCCAAAGAAAATCCTTAAAAAATCAACAGAAGAGATCTTGACAGAAATACATAGAATTTTTTTAAATATGCTATGACCAAAGAGGATCCAATTCCTATTTGATTTGATTCTTATTTCCATGAACTTAAAACGTTACTCGAAATAACGCTACGAAATGTTCCAGGAACGTTATATGTGCAGCGGTAAACTATGGAAACGAAATGAATTAAATACCAGTCCTATTTATCTGAAAATAGGACCGACATAATAACGTTACCAGTTTATCGGTATAGTACCTGTATTTTATTTCATTCTTCAACTATTAATAATAAAAATTAGGTTGATATAACATTCCTGGAACATTTCGTACGCTATTTTGAGTAACGTTTTAAATAACAGAGTGCTAATAAAAGGCTCTTTTAATAGGTGATTTTCTTGAAACTTCATTTATTTATAAAATAAATGTGGACACCGCAAATATACAAAACAAAGAGAATCCTATACATAGTTTCAAAGCCAATGAATTTATAAAAAAAATGGGACTTTTTGGCGGAAAGTGAAAAGTGATACAGTACGATTTTGTTTTATTTTCCAAGCAAGTGTTATTTCGAGTGATCATGTGTAATATCGGTGGAATATTAACCATTACGTATTCGTAAACGTGCACGAGTGTAGGCAAATAAAACAAAATAGAGAAAACATTGCTTTTTATGTTCTCCCAAAAAGTCCATGGAAAGCTTAATAAAGTTCCACCACTTTA
Source organism: Petrophora chlorosata (assembly GCA_951640565.1). Taxonomy (NCBI): domain Eukaryota; kingdom Metazoa; phylum Arthropoda; class Insecta; order Lepidoptera; family Geometridae; genus Petrophora; species Petrophora chlorosata. The sequence goes on along the minus strand of OX621196.1, from coordinate 3,252,130 downwards.
TTGAAACACTAGGAGGGTCCGGCTTGTTGCTGTTGACCCTCATTCTCAACAAAAGTATAATAAATGGAACATTAAACAATCAAATAAAAACTACGTAAGAGATGGCGGTATGATCCTAGAGACTTTAGCCTGCCCTAACGGGCGAACTTAAAAAAAACTATACAAAACATGTTTTTGACAGACATTTTGTTGCATTCTGGCAAGATAAACAAACTATAATATGGAAAAATATCTTACAATAATATCTTGTAATTATGGAGAAAATCTAAAACCTATTGGGTCGTTCTCGTTGTTCCGTTCACTGGCTCGGTGACTAACATTATCATTTTTAGAGAAAACAGTGAACAAAAATTACATTTTTATACATCAAAGTTTACAATTGTAAAAAACGGAAATATAACTACTACTATTCACTTTTAAATAAATATCAATTACAAAATGGTCATTATTAGCTTAATTAGTGGTCTAATAAGTCTTATTATATCTGTGTTGATATTAGTATCTCCTATTCTTGTACTAGGTGGTATTGCATATTTTCTTTACACACTGTACAAAAAAAGAAACAGATAAAGCAAGCAAGCAAGGTGTAAGCTGTATCTTTTATTTTTTTTAAGGTAAGCCCATATCCTTTTCCAGGACCTCTGGTATCTGTAAGCTATTTCAGAGGTAAGTGGTACCTAACGAACACACGCTTTCACCTTTATAATATTAGTAGGACAAGTAGGAAGTAAGATTACTAGGATTAAGATAATATAATCATAATTAAGCTTAGATCTCCCTTTGTCAATTTTCCAAGGTTGTTGTGTATTGGAACTTAACAGAAATAAGCTAGATGACATTTGGAATATTTTGATGTGCTCTGCTGTAAAGTTGTTAAAAATGAACTACCATGTTATTCCTTGCAGGTGTTGATGTATAGATTTCAAATCAAATCAAAATCTCTTTATTCATTTTTGGCATCACAGACGAACTTATGAACATCAAATTATCACCATGACTACCACCGTATCGGAAAAAGAACTACTACTCAGACGATAGATAGATATAGAAACTGAGGGGCATATTTTAGAGAATTTGGTTAATTTTTTTGGTTTTGTTGTTTCTTAAGTGCCAGTTGGCTACTTAGCAAAAATGGAATCTTCCAAGCATCTTTGTCTTCTATATAATTACCAACAGTATAGTGTGATTTTCTCATTAAAACAGTCTTTACACATAAATTAAATTCAATTTATGCATGAAGTGAACTTTCTGTGAGCTCCGTTACACATTTTTTATTACCTCCTAGGCATTGTAGTCATCGCTTCCCAGTACTGGTCGATGTATGGTATTATCTCTCTGTCTTTACTGAACAGCATCTTGCTGCTTCCATCTTTAATACTGTCCTGCCGAAGGTTTGCTATTGCTGTGAGACACATCTGTGGAAACGCTGTAACAAAAAATATAAGTTATATACCAGACAAAGACATGACATAGATAAATAGTTTCTGTGGTGGAGAAGTTGGGCTGGACTGCTAATAAGAAGAGACTTATGTTAGGATGCAGGACCCACTAATCCTGGGATTTTAGTAATATAACATTTATTCATATTTTATTTTATTTTGAGAATGTTTTCACATATTGAAATGTTTAATTGTTTTTAATTTGAAAGGTTTAGATGGTGGAAAGTTTTACCAATCTAATTCCATTATCCTTTTTACAATAGTTATGAAGTTATGGACCAATGAGACAGTTTAGTTCTATAAGTTATGAAACTTACGAGCTTGATTCTTCTTAAATGTCTCCAGACCGGTTGGCGAGCAGTTCTTGCAGATAAACAGGTAGTTAGTCATAAACGGCACCAGCTTGCCGAGCTGGTAGCCGATGCAGGACTCATGGAACCATCGATTGCATGATGCGCAAAGCAACTCGGCAATGTTCAGGTTACGGTCTTTGCCACTGAAAATAAGAATAAGTTGAATGTTCACTGTGTTCCAATGTTCCAAATGTTCATAGAATGTAGCAATATATGCGAAACTACGATCGAGAGAGAGCCATCAGGTGGTCATTTTATCACATAAAAATTAATAATTACATTAATATTTAGGGAGGTTTCGTTAGAAAACAGGATTTAAGAGTCTGACGAATGGGCTATGTGACCGGTTATTCAGGTTATTTAGTGTTTTCAAGCGTTAAGTTTATTTGCCGCCAAATTGAGTATAGACGCTCATACGACAAGGGCATTTCAAAAACTTCTTCATGCTTTTTACAGCAAGTATGTAATACTGTAGATACGTACCAGTAACAGGTGCTTTGAGTTTCTCCTGAAGCCTTGTTTTTACTTCTATCAGCATTGTCTCCTCTTTGAGACTCTGATTGACTGTTTTGGGAATTCGATGTGCCATCTGCGTCGACCGATTTTCGCAGAGATTCACTAGATGAAGACATTTTTATTTGATTACTGCTGTGATTCTTAATAAAACTTAATTATAATCAGATCTACACTCATTACGTCGGCTTTTGTAGAGGTGTTCCACAAAAAATGTATAATAATATGGCAATGAAAATCGATGCACAGCAAGTAGTTTTCTGAATAAGAAGACAAAATAAAAATCACTACTTTTCAGAAGTTTGCATATGGTTGGTTGGGATATATCACTAAGAGTAAAAAAGAGATCCGATTACTTTTTGATTTACTAACACTTTTTAATTTAGCCGAATTATATATGACAAATATATTGACAGTATAGATTTCGTTCAGAAAATTGTCGTCTTTTTTGTCATCCCGGGATTACATTTAGTTTTCGTGCAAAAATCACATATAATTATAGAATAGAATATCGTTTATTGCGTAAAACTGTGTACATGATTATAAAAAATTATTAAAATAATTCATTATATTCTTATATTCATTTAATGGATATCATCAGAGATATGATATCATATTTTTTTTATTGAAGATTGCCAGTCTTGCCATATTGCATATTATCCTCTCAAAATTGATGTTTTCGTTCGACATTAAATTTTTATGAGAATGTACTATTTGTTATAATTGTGTAAAAAAGTTTAAATAATAATGGAAATAAAAATATCGGTTAGTAATAATAATAATCCCTCATATGGCGCAAATATTCAGGTCTCGATAGGGGTTACCTGTTTGTGCCGTTTGGGGTAGAGACGTTGGGCCCGTGGGGACCAGGAGCACTAGAGATTTATAAGGATTTGGCGGGGCGGCTTGTGGAATCCACACGTGACCAAAATGCTGGCGTGTATTTTGGCCAAAAAATCAGCCTCGCAATTCAGCGAGGCAACGCCGCCAGCGTTTTGGGCACGTTGCCGGACGACGGGTATCGGTTGAATTATCTGTAGGCCATTCAGTTGGCTCAACCGATACCCGGCATATACATTGTATTGAATATCTTTTAGTTTATTTTTATTTAGTTTTTAAATTATTAAGCCTTTTGTTATATTATATTAAGTATTATTGTAAAAATATCGGTGAAATAAGTAATTCCTTAATGTAAACATTAGTTAAAAACTCTTTTTGCCGTGGCGAAACCAGGTATAGCGAATTTTTTTTTTAATTACAACGATAATAAAGCCTGTAGGGACAAGATAATAGGTCACTTTTGACAGATGTCAGTTTTATATTCATAGTGAGGTGACCTGCTTAAAAACATCGATTAAATGAATGAATCGAATGAATCGATACAGACTTGAAACATATGTGAATTTTAAAAATGATCATGCGAATCCCTGTCCCATTATTATTTTTTCTTTCATAAATTAAAGGAGCAAAATAAGACAAGTACCTACGTAATTTAACAAAAAAATTGCTTTTATTCACTTGAACTATCGGAACTGCTATCTTCATCACTGCTGTCAGCACTCAGAGATATTATTAATTCATTTTCAATAATATTGTCTATTCTCACATCTCGTTCAAAATCTTGTAAAATTATTTTCTTTGTCTTCTCCACGACTTTTCGCCAGTCTTCTGTAGTGACTTCTGCACATGCAGTTTGTAGCAGAGTCATCATTTTAGCAGTACTGAAGGGTGGTTCAGTATTGTTCCGCGCTGCATGACCCTTTATTTGTGCCCAAATAAGCTCGATGGCGTTATACTGGCAATGGTAGGGAGGCAATCGAATAACTTCGTGTCCATGCTCTAGGGCTAGTTCATCGATTACATAGCGGAGCTTGGACGGCTTAGTTGCTTTTACCAGATTTAACAACTCAACTTTTAATAAAGTTGGACTTGCCTCCACACCATTTCTTACCAGCCACGAGACAATTTTTTGCTTTATTTGCTTGAGTTGGTGGTTTATCAACTTGTACAGAATGATACGGAGCATTGTCCATTATAATTTTCGATGGGTTTTCTAAGCTGACTAGCAGCTTCTCAAACCACTCTTTAAAAACATCAAAGTTCATTTCCTCATGGTAATCTGTTGTAGTTTTAGAGGCGAATGCGAGGAGGCAGTCTGGAATAAAACCTTGAGAAGCTGATCCCGCGTGACATATAATAAGTCGGGCTCCTTTTCCCGATGGAACTTTTGAGGTGGAGGCCGCTGTATCATCGGTCCATGTCCGCGCAACCGTATGGTTCGCATTCAACCATGTTTCGTCAATAAACACGACATTGTCCCAATCCGTAATTTTATTTACCTGACGTAAGAATGTTATTCTCTTCAAAATAATATCGTAGCGTTCTAGCAGGATTTTCCGCTTGTCGGATTTTTTAAATCTAAAGCCAATCGATTTCAAAACCTTTGATAGAGACGATTTGCCTCCAAAAAATAAGCCTGCGCCTTTTAACGAACTCAATAGCTTTTCCCGTGTAGGATATTCTTTTCTCGAGTAATATCCATAAATGTGGTTGCGAATTGCAGCAGCATCAAAATTATCAACGTCAACAATTTTCTTGTCCCTCTTTCGTTTTTTCGGTGTACGTAAAGTATTATCTTCTGAGCCTGATGGTCCGTATTTCTCTTTCAGAATTTGAGTTACTGTCTTCTTCCCTATTCCCAATGCTTCGGCAACGCGTTCTCTCGGTAGTTTCAATGGTAAAAGAGGCCCATCGTTAACTGATTCACGTCCAAAATAATTGTACAATTTCAGCACTAGCTCGCGAGATTGACTGTTTAGAGTTTTCCCCCGTTTCGACATAGTAAGACTGTAATGTTTTTCTTGTTTAATAATCGTTAAGCAATCGGAGTCCAATTTATAGCCAAGTAAACGTAGTCAGTAAGATCAGGTTAAATGAAAAAGCCGGATCAGAAGAAAATAACAGAGAGCACACCAAAAACGCACAGTCACTTCGCACAACAACAAAAGACTGCGTCATCATCATGTAATGGCGACATGACATGCGTCATCGACAGGCACTGGTGTTGCCAGCAACATCCACCTAAATTGCACCCAACATCAATGACCTTTCTATTTAGTTATTTTTTTGTATTTTTATAGTTAGTTAAAAGAATAATAAATATGTATAATTAGGTTTTATTATAATCACAACGTGGTTATAAATTTATGGTGATTTTTCTTCACAAGTAATCATTGCATTCGATTCAACTTACAATCCTATCAGCTTTCGATTTTTAGAGTAACATCCCTAGTGTTTAAAAAGAAAAAGGGTTGACTGACGCAACATTGTAACGACGTTCAGTTCTTTAGATCAGAAATTGATTATTATGTTTAGAATGGTTTATTAGTAAAAGCAAATCGTAAAATTACTCGTATCGGTCATTATTACAATAAATATGTAAACGTAATTGAAAAAAGTTAAGCAATTGTGCAGTTCTTATTTTATGCCCGCCGTTACAAGGTTACGTTGTTGAATTTTGATGAAATGTCAAAAGTGACCTATTATCTTGTCCCTACTTTAAGTAACAGATTATGTAATTATAGTGACTCTTTACTGTTCATCTGTCCGTATGTATGTCACGGATGTTAAATCTTTCCTCTAGTATGATCACAGAAGAGATCACTACTACTTCTGTACTAGGTACTGAAGAATGACTTCGTCAAGGCATTCCGACAAATAGCTAGGTACTCTCACAAAATAGAAATAAGACATTATATAGCTCGCACGCGCGCCGATCGCATCTTGACTATATGGAAATAAGGTAGAGCCTCTCGTCTTTAGGCGGTTTCAAGTTGCATATATTGTACCGAATCTCTACATGCGAGAAAATTATCAATTTACATAGAGAATCATGAGATTATAACAGATAGACACAGACTAGAAAGTGCAGACAGACATTAGATAGATAGATAGTTAGATCTAGGATTTTGTTCCTAACTAAGTAACTTAGTTATTTATTATTTACTGGTGGTAGGTTTCTCGTATGCGAGAGGCCGTCTGGGTGGGTACCACCGCTTTGCCAGTTATTCAGTCGCCAAGCAGTAATGCGCAAGCATTACTGTGTTCCGGCTTTAAGGGCATTGTAGCCAGCCAAATTACTAGGCATTATGATACTCAACATCTTTTTGTCTCAGGGTGACGAGCGCAGTACAGTGCCGGATTTTACAAAACAACGTTCTGGGTGGTTCTGTTATTGTTATGGGCTGGCGTATTGCTTACTATCAGGCAAACTGCAGCTCGTCTCGTCATTCAGTTACATTAGTACAGATACAAATTCCTTGAGTTAGATAGACACGTGCTTTGAGTAGACAGCCAAATAGGCTGGATATGTTATCTGAGGACACGTGACATCACATGCCAAGCATTGACTTAATGCAGAGAGTATCACAGACTAGTAAAAACTCAGAGATACTACGTGGGAGTGAGAGTATTTAATGTAGCGCCTAAGAAGTCTACAATCTTTATTCTAGGTCTATCACGAACTTGAACGGATTTTGATGAATACGGGGTATGTGTAGGCACATTTGATCCTGTAATAGGACATAGGATATTTTAACTGGAAAATTGTTTAGAAGGGTGAAACCACCGGACACAGCTATAATAATAATGATGAAGAATGTATTTGGGTAATGGTAGAAATTTATGGCAACTCTAAATTTGACAGTCGGAGTTGATTTTTTTTTAAGTTTGCCCGTTAGGGTAGGCTAAAGTCTCTAGGACCATACTGCCATGTCTTACGTAGTTTTTTATTTGATTGTTTAATGTTCCATTTATTATACTTTTGTTGAGAATGAGGGTCAACAGCAACAAGCCGGACCCTCCTAGTGTTTCAATAAAGTGGTGGAACTTTATTAAGCTTTCCATGGACTTTTTGGGAGAACATAAAAAGCAATGTTTTCTCCATTTTGTTTTATTTTTGTTTTATTTTTAATATTCAATTTATTATACTTTTGTTGAGCATGAGGGTCAAAAGCAACAAGCCGGACCCTCTCGTAGTGCTTCAATAAAGTGGTGGAACTTTATTCAAGTTTTCCATGGACTTTTTGGTCGAACATAATAAGCAATGTATTCTCTATTTTGTTTCATTAGCCTATACTCGTGCACGTTTACGAACACATAATGGTTAATATTCCACCGATATTACACATCACGATCACTCGAAATAACACTTGTTTGGAAAATATAACAAAATCGAACTGTATCAATTTTCACTTCCCGCCAAAAAGTCCAGTTGGAGTTGATGTCTGGCCGGTAATCGGTATCTGTGACGTAAGTAACGGTTGTCGTGGTTACAAAAAATAAACACGAAAATATTTTTTTTTGTATACAATAATTTTTGCAATACATTGCTTTTACGTTCTGTTTATCGCCAAACAATAAAATCTGAAATATAATCATGAATTCAGTAACGAGCACCGAAGACTTGTGTGTAGATATAAAATTATCACAAGAGAATCTCCTCCTGGAAATTATCAAGGAGCTTAGCGGTGCTGATACGAAACTGTCCGCAAAACTGAAAGGAAAAGTGTCCCGGATTGTTGCTGACTGCGATCTGACTCATCATTCCAGCCTGCATAAGCTCAGCACTGCTGATGAGAGCACTTCTACATTGTTAGGTAAGCCATAATAAATATAGTCATAAATGAGAAAAACCAAAAAATACAAAACAATAATACTTAACTGCACAACAAAACGTCAGACAAAAGTTTGACATAAATTAAAATAGTGGTAATACAATTGGCGGCCTTATCTATATACTGGTGGTAGGCTTCTCGTGTGCGAGAGGCCGTTTGGGTGGGTACCACCGCTTTGCTAGTTATTCAGCCGCCAAGCAGTAGTGCGCAAGCATTACTGTGTCCCGGTTTTGAAGTGCATTGTAGCCAGCGAGATTGCTGGGCATTATGAGACTCAACAGCTAATTGTCTCAGGGTGACGAACGCAGTGCAGCACCGTGCAGGATTTTGCAAAACAAAGTTCTGGGTGGTGCTGTTATAGTTATGGGCTGCTGTATTGCTTACCATCAGGCAAACGACCAGCGCATCTCGTCATTCAGTTACATTATAAAAATGCTATTTCTTACTTTTCACTAACATTACTCCTGTTATTACCATATTTGTTTTAAAAATGGTATTATTATAATAAAGAGGTGTCATTTGGAGTAATTCATCTCTTAGAGGTTTATATTTCTTAACTACATGTTGTGTATCAAATTATTCAACAATGTTAAAATTTCATGCCATTTTATTCCAGGCTTCATGCATCAAACTTCAGGAGAGCTGTCATTCGATGAACAAGCAGAGCTGAACCAAGCAATCATCCATAAGATCCAATACAAGATTCCCATACTTACCAATAATTTAGAGACCCTTAGACAAACCTCTACCAATAGCAAGAACTCTCGTAAAACACAAATAAAGGATCTACAAGAAAGTTTAGACGATAAACTGAATACCCTTCAAGAACAAGAGAATGAGAAAGTTGAGCTGATGATGGAGTGGCTGAATCATAGGTTGAACGAAGTGACCAAGTTCAGTGATAACTCCAGTGAACTGCTCACCTTGAAGACCAGGATTTTGGAGCTGAAGTCTAAGTAAGTAGAATGTTCACTATTTACTCCAAAAATTATACCTACAATAAATAAAAAAGACTGTTATTAAATTAATAGTAAGTTGCGGAAAAGGCCTGCTCTACAAGTATCTCAAAAATAGGCCTGAAGAAACAGGAAACTTACTCATGAAGCCTGTTAAGAGCTAGAGAGGTGATTTGAAAAATGTGTGGAATGGCATACGAAAAATAACCATTTGGAGAGGCTTGGGAAGACCTTTGCCCAGCAATGAGACAGCGAGAATGTGTTACACAAAAAAATTATTAAAAACACTTATTCATTTTATATATACACATTTGCTAGTGCTAATGACTTGGCTATACTTAGAAGTGTGGTGTCCCTTATACTAAAGAGTAAAAATATAGGAGAATGTTAATTAGTGAAAGTTCATAAAATTACCATTATTACTTATTTTGTGACATTATAAAACCCATTAAATAAAATAAATAAATAACGCCCATTTTCATTGCGTTTCAGTTTTTAAATAACGCCCATCGATCACATACATAGATCTTGACACCTAACTAGGATTCCCTGTATCTAGGGCACCAGGAAACTATGAGGACCATAGTCCCACAACACCCATTGTGCACCATTGTTACACTGAATTCCTTACAATAATGCACAGCTCGAATTTCAATAGGTTAATGAATCTTTAATTTTTTTTATCAACTGCCTGGACAAAGAAGTTAATGGTATGCTTTGTTTTCAGAATATTACATCTTCAAATCCTGCAAAGCATATTCACCGAAACGAACCAGTCTATAAAAGCGTACAGTGAAATTCACAAGGACCTGAAGGATTCCATCAAGGGAACGGAGCAACACATCAGGCACTTCAAAGATGTCATTGAGAGTGACTACAAATAATTTTATTTTAATAATGTTTTGTGATAATTTAGTTAATTATGTTTAGTCCTAATGGAATTATTTGTTGTTTTGGCACAGAACAGAACCTATTGAAGGTACAAAATCTATATTATTATTTGGAATGTTTTAACTAAACCATTACTTATATTAAAAAGATTAAATAAATTAAATGTTGTATGTTTAAAATCATCAAATAAAGTAAAAAAAAAACTTAATTAAATTAAAATTCTTGAAATTACTTTAAATCAAATTAAATTCTGTGATACATCTAACATCAAATACCCATAGATAAAAAAGTAGGTACCTAGATAGATACATAGATAAACACTTTATTGTTAAAAACCTTAAAAATAGGTACACGAAAAAAAAATACCTACATTTCTTAGTACAATACGCGCCACGAAAGATGAGACTTGACAGGCGTCAGTAGTGGGGAGCCTGCGCAGGTACAGTCGTGTACGAAATAGTTATCCATAATTTGTATATCTACTCAGGGATTTTTGAAAACATTCAGAATTAGGTAGGTGTGTAGCAATACTATATTATTTTTTTTAAACCTGTTATAGATTTATTACTAAATAATAAAAATTTTGGATTAAAAAAGGCAGATTGTCCTAGTCACTGTCACTGTCCATATATGATGTAAGTGTAAACGTCGTAAACCATCTTCCTACTTTGTCTTCTTAATGTTTCACCTCGAGGCATAATTAAGATTTCACAAAGTTACACTCGTATACAACACAACTATAACAAAGTAGAAATTTATAAACACAAGTTGCACTCGATTGTACCGCAGAGTCAAGCGGTGCGTCCACGGGGTGAGGAGGACTGACACGCATGCGCAGTGCCGTACTTGCACCTCCCGCGCTCTTTCCGCTGCCCTGTTGATGCCCGATCCCTTCCCGCCTCAGACCTCATACCGCTAAAGAGACCTATAAATCGTCTACTGCGCAAGTCAAACCACGTGGTTTGTCAAGTCTCATCTTTTGTGGCGCGTATTATAATCAGCATAACAATAGGCGGTACCAATCTGTTTTAATTTAATGTATTTCATTCAATTATAATTTTCTAAATTGTTGGAACATTAAACATGCAAATTCATTTAATTAAGCATATTATGACATATCTAAAAAAATCTTAGCCAAGTCACCTAGTAGTATTACAGTAATAGTACTGGTGAAGTGTCTTACTATTGCCTACATCTTACATCTGACTTGGCCACACACAATAGAATTCATATATGTATCTACATAAATAAGCATAAGTGGTCTCTACAAACCCGTTCTGCATTCAAAATAGTAAATCATTATCATATTTACATAATTAATTATAATTTGTTTTCAATAACATAAAAATCTGGCCTGCCCGATAAAGTCCACGCATAATCTCAAATAACTAGACATGAGACATTGATGATTAATCATTTATAAGCACAGATATAGACAGACCAGCCCCCTACCCATATGCCTCAACCGCCAATCGTATATCGTGGTGAGCCCAGATTAGGGTGTAGATTCACTGCGACAATGTCTTATGATGCCATATATTGTCCCAAAGTTTATCTCAACTTGTAGTTATTGTATTTTGGTATAAATGAATAAGGTTAATTCGATTTCTTGCCTGGATCGACAATAATTAGACGGTATATCATTAGCCGCAGTGAAGTTATACCTTAATTTAAGCTCTACACGATATACAGTTGGCACTTGAGGGACATATGGGTAGGGTAGTCTATCTACATATATCTGTGTTCATAAGACGTATAGATCTATAAGACGTATATATAGACCTATTTCCTTAGTTAGTCACTGGTCAAAGTATAATCGGAAAAAAAATATACCTACAAAAAAGCCTTTGCCTTTGCACAGCAGATAATTTGCATTGTATTGTAATTAATAATAGAAAAATACATGAGAAAATATTATTTTACATAATTCAAATTTCCAGGAGATGAAGGTCAGAAGGCAAAATGCAAAAATACGAATGACGTACATGAAAGATAAACAACTACATATATAAATACCTATACTATAATTTTTATTACTTCTAATGACTATATATAATTTGTATATAGCATCATGTATGATACACGATGATAAAGGTATACTATAAAATTAACTTTGGGACAAGGAGTACCTACCTTAAGTAGTCTACAACTAAATTATAAGAGAAAATGAAGACAAAGCAGTTAAAACTGCCTGAACATCATGCACCTTTAGACACGTAACAGGCTGTGACAAAATATTCAGGACCTCCCAAGGTTTTCCGTTGAAGTGAGGAAGTTTTATCCTAGAGAAACATCGGTTGAAATTTGGAGAAAATGAAAAGGTCATTTTGGATTTTTGAGAAAATGTAGTCAGTCCCCCTACCCATATGTCCCTCAAGCGCCAATCGTATATCGTGTTAAGCTCGGATTAAAGTGTAGATTCACTGCGACAATTTCTCATGTTGACATATATTGTCCCATTAAGTTTATCTCAACTCGTAGTTATCGTATTTTGGTATAAATAAATGAGATTAATACGATTTCTTGCCTGAATCGACAATAATTAGACCGTATCTTTTTAGTCGCAGTGAAGCTATACCTTAATTCGACCTCAACACGATATACGATTGGCGCTTGAGGGACATATGGGTAGGGGGGCAGGTTCAAAAATGTAATTTCTCCAAAAAACAACATGGGCTGCTTAATCAATCCTATTTCCCATTAGCTCCATTAGCACGGAACGGAGACAAAACAATTTATCCCCTGTTTTATCCACTTTCGTCAAACAAAACGGGGATATAGACAGGATAAAATTTTTGTCTCCGGTCCATTCTAAGAGTGCAGAAAAGTTTTCCCAAAGTAACCCATCAAATCGCAAGTTTTTGAGAAAATTAAAAATTATTTTTCATACATATAAATATACTTACGTCAAACATTTTTTTTTAAACATTACCAAATGATAAATATTTATACATGAAAAAATAAGAAATATCTTAGTGAGGTCATTATGTTAGTTTTGGCACAGAATAAATTTATATTAAATGTGAATGGGCAGTTACCCAAGGTAGGTACTACTAGGTACATAGCTTAAACTTTTTTAATTTCGATAATACATATATAATTTTGTACTAGGTATTAATGTATAAATATTTTTAACTGCTCCAGAAGTTCTTATACAGAAGAACATCTGGAGCAGTTACAAACAACACACACACAAAATTTAGGAATAATTAAAAAATCTATAAAATGTATACAAAATTAATGTAATGATGTCATTACAGGAATTATTTGTCATCGTATAAATTTAAATTATTAATCGCGAGTACCATTCATGATTCCTTTAAAACGGAAAGCCCAGCTCCGTAAGGAAGCTACCCTAAATGCCTACAATAACTGTACATTGTACCCATGATTTCAACAAGGATAAATTAATATTTCGAGAAACATCCCAACGAAAAGGAAACAGATGTTTGATCTACAGAGGTCGCGCAGGAGAATAACCGGCGCCGGCGCCTCAGGCTGATTTCATATATTTCATAAAATGTATCATGTAGGCTATTTTCATACAAAGCTCAGTTCAAAGATTATTTATTTCTCATGTCACGTCACATACATTAGAAAGTTATCTATATAAATAAAAATAAATGTTTATATGTTTGTCCTCTATGCGTTCCTAAATCATTGATCCGATTGTGATGATTTGGTGGATTCTTCTGTTTACGCCCGCGAGGGTTCCTGGCCCAAATAATCTGGCATTGCAATGCATGCCGGGCACAGCTAGTAAAAATTTAATATAACAAAGGTTTATAGTGTTGTCCTAATCCAATTGTGGTGTCGGTTGGTGCGAGCCAAGCGTAGTTCAAGTGATAAGAGGTTGAAGTTTTCAAAGTAGATAAACTTAGTAGTGTTAATCTATCACATATTTAGTTAATCTGGATTCATGCGCACCAAACGTTAACGCACCTTTTATATATTTTATATCCTTTTATACCGGAGGTAGTTCATTGCTTAAAGCTAACTTTGGGATTCCATCGGGCTTTGCCAAAATTACATAAGACAATCGCGTTCGAGCTTCAGATCTCTGGTTGACTTAGCTCTTGCTTAGCTCATTCATTACAAGTCGGTTTTGAAGTTTCCAGGGTCAGTGTAAGTCAGTGCCTTGATTTCAAACAATTTGGACATCGAAATATCGCATCGAACGTGATCGAACTCCTATTCACTGTTAAGATTCGTATAACTAAAACGGACATGAGAATAATATATGTAAATATTTTAACGTTATGTCTTGTCGCGTCGTCATGCGTTTTCATATTGATGTATTATTTATAATTCCAGTTATAGACCTTTACATTCGCAAGTGTTAACCGGCAAAACGCAAAAACTCGCATCTACAATGCTTATATTTTTCGTAGGTAGGTCCTACTTAGTGACTGAATATTTCTGCAAGTTTTATGAGTAATAGTTGATTAAAAAATCCTTGGCTGACCTTATCTTATTGTGATTCACTCAGTAGGTATAACATACTCAGTCATATAAAGTTTGTACGGCTTGTCTGGGGACTCAGATAGAAGGCTCATTTTTTACACGTGAGCGGTATCAATTGGGGCTGTAAATCAAAAGCTATAGGAACTCTTTCTTGCTATCAACTACTAAAGTTAATAAACCCGTCCAAAAGGACGCTACCACAAAGCCAACATACTGTCAATAAAAGTATATTGACTCAAGAGATTACGCCCATACGTAGGAAGTAGGTAGATCAAACAAACAGTAGTTGTCATTGTGACCCAGAGCCGAACGCATGTGTCCTATAAATATAGAAATATCGTTCGCGCGTTTTGGGAATTAGTGAGCAATAATGGATATTATTTTGAAATATTTTAAGTGAGTATCGAAAGTCTTCTTTTTTATTAAAATAATTGAAGTTTTATTTGGTTTTGTAGGTCTTTGTTTAACGTGGTTTTAAATTTAAGCTGTTTACGATTATCATATCTCAAGAATTAACTGTTATGATGAGTTTCGATTTAGTTAATTAATTTACGATGTTAGTTTTTCTGATAACATTTGAAATGTGCATAAGTAGTTGTCTATTGTGTGGGTAAGTGTAAATAATATTTAGTTGAAGTGAAAACATACAAAAATGTGTGCATAGCTACCTACCTATGTACATTCATTGTTAGCTGGTACTTTGTAGGTATAATGTGGTTAAACATATTGTTAACTGACATTTACCAACAAACAGGATAAAGTTTATCATAAAGTAATGTAATTTTTCCCATATTTTGCCTGTTAGTGTAGGTAATAGTTATTTGTGGAACTTTGGATAATTAATGTACAGGATATTTATGGTAGATAAAGTTATAAAGCAATGTACGGCTGACATTTAATTAAATGCGGCTACGCTATTAATAGCAATTAGGAACTGGATCTTTGTACTTACGATGGACAAAAAAATTATGATGAAGACGACCGGCACACGACCTTGTCTGTAAGAAACCGCGATCCATATATGTATAGGTACTGCCATACAAGTAAAATACTTACGTACAAAATAATATACACCCTACGATCACATAAATAGACCTTGATAACCCTGAGCTTACTAGCTGGCTCATCTAGAGAATCGGTAACTTTAAGGACTGTCATACCACAACCCAGCTCGACTCGAACCTGCAGCCTGCACCCTTATGATCTCCCCAACCACTACTGTACTAGTGAATTTGTGACCACGGAATTTAAATAATTATACATCTACGTTTCCATCTCTATCATGCCCATGTTTAAATTATATCAGATATAAAAAAAACATTATGACAAACAAACACATTCCAGACACATTATATATATACGTTTGATGGTAGACAAACAAGACAAGATGTAGATAAGATGCAGGAGACTAGCGAATGTAACTTGGTCCGTCTAAGGACATTGTCCCCTTCGTGCTTTTGCAAATATCGCGTAAAAATATGTTCTATCCAGTTACGTCATAATAAACTTCATCATCATCAGCCTGTAGTCGTCCACTGCTGGACATAGGCCTCTCCCAACGAACGTCATTGAGCCCGGTTTCGGGTCTTCTCATCCAGTTTCTTCCGGCCGCCATTCGCAGGTCGTCGCTCCACCTGGCCGGTGGGCTTCCCACTAGGCTCACAAGGGCACCTGTACTCCAACGGTTGTCCGTCCTTTGAGAGATGTGACCCGCTCTTCAGCTTGATATCCTATGGGCTATGTCAGTTTAAATTATGAATGTAAACTATAAAGTCGTATAACGTAAATAATACTTAGTCCGAAGAAGATACCTAAATTATTGCCATACGAATCTAAAATTGAAATGACACTTGCTTAACCTCTCGATCCGTATATCTACATAATTATATCTATTACTAGCTGATCCGGCAAACGTTGTTTTGCCATATAAATTAAAAAGAAATGTTAAGGGTGAACAACCCTTATCACTTAGGGGTATGAAAAATAGATAGTAGCCGATTCTCAGACCTACTGAATATGGTAAAATTTGGTAAAAATCAGCCGTTTCAGAGGAGTAAGGTAACTAACATTGTGACACGAGAATTTTATATATATGACTAGCTGACCCGGCAAACGTTGTTTTGCCATATAAATAAAAAAAAACCACTTAGCGGTATGAAAAATAGATAGTAGCCGATTCTCAGACCTACTGAATATGCATATAAAATTTGGTAAAATCAGTAAAGCCGTTTCGGAGGAGTAAGGTAACTAACATTGTGACACGAGAATTTTATTTATAAGATATACTAATGTATTATAAAGAGGTAAAGTTGTTTGTAGGGGGTAATCTCTGGAACTAGATCAGATTTTGAAAATTCTTTCACTGATAGAAAGCTACACTATCCCTGAGTAACCTAGGCTGTATTTTATTATGTCGACGCGAACGAAGTCGCGGGTGGTTGCTAGTAACTTATAGTTTAGTTGTAGAATGCCATAGAACATTTCAAGATTTTATAAGAACCAGAGAAATGGAAAAAATGGACTGATGTGAATCTTTACAAATGTTCGTGTGACACATATCTAAAGAGAAATAAGAACAATAGTACGGTTTATTTATAGAAAAAATCACTAAACGGCGGTGTAATAACAAAAATAGCTCGTGTCCTAGAAAATTGTCCCCAACAGAGTTAGTAAAGATAGGAAAACGTTTCGAAATGCAAGACGGCAAGACCTTAGACAGGTATAAGGTGATAAGGTAATCAACCGTATTATACCTACGGTTAAGCCATCTTGTTAGAATTTTGGACTGATAACGAATTGCTCTAATTAAAAATGAGTTTCGCCTAATACCTGTCGCATTGTTATTTTTAGTCCTGCAGTCACAATATATATATTTAAGTAAAGTGAATAATAAATGATAATAATAAATAATAATAATAGAGCGAGTGTGGCTCAGTGGGAGAACGTGAGACTTTCGATCCGACGCACCCGAGTTCAAATCCCGCTGGCCCCGCACCACTGGCTTTCTTAAGTTATGTGCGGATTTAACACTCGCTCTAAAAACGGTGAAGGAAAACATCGTGAGGAAACCGGCATGTCCAAGAAATTATCACAAAAATTCAAGGACATGTGACATCCACCAAGCCGCACTGGGCCAGCGTGGCGGATTATGGCCCATACTCTCTCTATGAGAGAAGGCCCGTGTCCCAGCAGTGGGAACGTGATGGGCTGATGATGATGAAATAATAAATGAATAAAACATTATTAATAAGTACAGTATTGGTTATATTGGTGCGAACGACTATAATACACGAGATAGGGAACCTCTCGCACATAATCTAACGCGTAAAAGACCTTGCTTGTAAAATGTCTTTTTTTACATCTGACTGGGTCAGCGTTTGACCACGATCTCACCTGATGGGTAGCTTACCCAGTAAGTACTTGTTCACTCTTGATTTGAACACACCCAGATTGTATGATCTTATGTTACATGATACATCTAGACGTAGAAACTAGTTAGTAATCTGTGCCGTAAGGTTGTCCCACATGTCCTGCTATAAAACGTGAAGGAAAACACTTTTTTTTTGTTTATGCAAACGGAGGAAATCCTAATGGACACCCGGGAATGAAACCCGGTAGTGCCAGACTTAGTCACTGACTACCTACTGGCTAAACCCCCGTGTGCTACTTTATCAACTGCTGCTTTCTGCTTATGCAGCACTATTTAAAAACTGCGAATAAATAAGACCGAATTGACGTAGCCACAGTATATTTTGAATATTTTTTAAAGGAAAACACTTGGAAATCCTTTGTAGCTATGCTCAACCCAACGCAATAAAAAAAATTTCAAACCGGTTCATAAATGAAGGAGTTCTGAGGTAACAAACATAAAAACGAAACAAATGAACAGAAAACCTTCTCCTTTTTTTGAAGTTGGTCAAAAAAATCACAAAATGACCAAACCCCGTATCATGGACCAAATATACAAGAAACATACTTGAATCTTTAGTCCATGCCCGTATAAGCGTTGGATTATAACCCATTAAGAGAGAAGGCCCATATTTATAGATAGGGTAAGTAGGTACCTAGACTAACCAGTATGTAGCATTGACCAAATATACAAGTATGTAGGTAGGTAACTATAGGTTCATGTTATGTTTGTCCCTTGTTTCATAAGAATTCGTGAAAACAGTGCGGTATCTACCTAGGTACTTGATATGATAGTCTATAGCCACTTCTTATACTTTGTTAATAAGTACATATACCTATACTCTATTTTCGATTGTATCTCTGTCTTCTGTGTGCACAATATGCTTTACGTAATGAAGTCTATAGATAGTTAGCTAAATGTCGGTAGGCAAGTAGTTTTATTAAGAGTCAAGGATATATAGGTATTTATATTATACTTTATTGCGAGTTGTTATTACCGGCTTATTCCCGAAACAGGTCAAAATGATTCCCATTGACCTCCAGAGTTTATATCAAAATGTTTTAGGTACTCGGTTTAATTCTCACATGGCTCCAAGGATACGCAAACTAGAGTCAACAAAAACACTTTTTTTTTACGCTTAATAGATCTATGTTTGGCCACTATCTGGCCTGATGTGAAGCGATGATGTGGCCTAAGATGGAGCACATAGATCTAGAGAGAGACGGCAGTTGAGCGGCTGCTCAGACCCGTCTCCCCGATGGTTCACCGAACAATATCCCGAAACACGACTAGGTTGCTTGACGGCATGGCTTTGTTCGGCGGGTGGTATTAAAACCACGGCCAGAGCCTACCACTCCAAAAACTCCTGTACTTACATACCGTTTTAATGACGAATGTGCGAATTTACACGGAAATACAATACATTTATTACCGTATCGTGTACCTACCTACAAGTGAGGACGAGGAAAATTTTTATAACCATATGCTAGAGAATATATCTAGCTAGAGAATACCATATGTAAACCCAATTAAATATATCTAATGGGAAAAATTACGTTACGTGTACCTACTTATATTAAAACTACATTTATAAACTTTATTTTGTACAATTGCTTCATCTTTAAAACCACATATTTTTAAATCATACCATCTATTTTAAGAATGTACTTTCTCATTTGTTCCTCTCTGTACTTGAGCATAATTATAATCCTTATTTCCATGTCGTTTTAGTCGAATATCGCACTACTGCGGCGTAGAATGGGCTCCCCTCAACATACCCCTGAAGCGTCGGCTGCAGACCCTGGCCACGGCCACCTGGATAGGCACCGTCCTCTTCGGGGAGCTTATCTGTATCTACCTGTTCGTGAAACTCCTGTACTCCAGTTTGTGGTGGCTCGGGCTAATGTATGCCTACTGGATGCTGAGTGATATAGATATTTGCAACCGTGGTGGGAGAAAGTAAGTACCAACTTATGTTGTTTACGTAAGCGTGTTTTACAAAAAAACGATGCTACTGGTATCAATGGGGAAATATGATGGTGATCTGTTACCTGACTGTCGACAAATTCCCATTGTAGACTGAAATGCCAGTCAGTCAGTGGGTGAGTGATGTGGATATGCATACGTGGAGGAAAAGTGGTGTCACATCTTTTAGAATGGGCCATGCTAAAAGCTATGCCTCGAATAAGATTCCATGCTTCGACAATTCAAAAAATTTAGAATTCAAAAGCTCTTTATTCAGTTTTCACATGCAGACGCACTTAAGGACGTCAACAATAATAATTCAAGTAGGTACTTATAACGTCGTTGTAGCAGGCCTAGCGCACTCCGCACTGTAGGTACGAAGCTACAAGTACATAGCCGGACACCGACGGCGGGTCGCGTCGTTACACGTGCCGCGTCAGAAGAGATAAGAGCTATGCGATATAAAGAGAGGCGCTCTGTAGATTAATATGACTGGTAGGTATGCAGCGCTACGCGAGCTGAATTGAATTTTATTGCGTCATAGCAAGAGTCGCTATTTGTTTAAATTTCTTTGCGGAGTGATGACTCTGTCCCTTAGTATTCTGTGGTTGTAGGTACACTGTAATGCATTTTACCATGATCATGGTGTTGTAGGTATAATTACTCGACTTTCAAACGATCTATGGTCAAACAGTTTAATAACTTGTTGTTTTCCCTACAATTATGGAATATAGGCATGAAAAACTCTGTTGATTTTTCCAGGCTCGAATGGGTGAGAAACCTTCCCCTGTGGCGATACTACCGCGACTACTTCCCAATGAAACTCATCAAGACCGCAGACCTGGATCCAAGCAAAAACTACCTCTTTGCCTGCTACCCACACGGCCTAATTTCGCAGGGCGCCATGGTGTCATTCGCTACCAACGCCTTGGATTTCTACAAGAAGTTCCCTGGAATGAGCGTTAACTTTATAACGCTAGGGTTCCATTTCTTGGTGCCGTTCTTCAGAGATTACGTTATGGGAATGGGGGTGTGCTCGTGTGATGAGAACGGTCTCTTGTATATGTTAGATCAGAAGCGTTATAAAGGAAACTGCGTGGCGATGATGATCGGAGGCGCGGCGGAGGCGTTAGATTCTCACTCGGGGCAGTATAAGATTGTACTGAGCCGGAGGAAAGGGTTCATTCGTGTGGCTATGAAATCTGGGTAAGTCAAATGCAATTTTTCGCGTTTCTCCTATACTTACCTAGTTACCTAGGTACTAATAAAGCCATGATACATCAAGCGACTAGGGTGACCACGAAACATATTTTTAACCGACTTCATAAAAGGAAAACGTTCTCAATTCGACTGTACGTTTTTTTTTTGTATGTTTGTTATGCGATTACTCCGCCAATTATGAATAGATTTTTAAAATTCTTTTTTATTTGGTGCGTTATACTACAAAGGTGGTCCCATGTAAATTTTATCGAAATTGATTTAGCCCTTTTTGACAAAATCAACAAAAACAAAAAGTATAGGTATAGTTTGAAGTCGGTTTTTGTTTTTTTTTAAACAGTTTATTATTTTACTTGACAAAACACTATTGCTAAAATATCCTTGAATGTTACACCTCGACACTCCAGACCTAAAACTTTTGCATGTACCCTTCGTCCGCACCACCTACCGGGGAACTTTTATCTCCTACGTTCTTCTGTAGTATTTAACACGCTTGTAAAGTCCGAGCATTTCAATATTGATCTTTTCACAAACAGTCTGGCTGCGGTGAATATAGCCCTAACGTGATCACTATCAAATTATGTCAATTTGTAAATGGCATTGCATGGTGCCATCTCGCATTTCTATTTCTTTTTCCTTATTTAATTAACTAGTTAATTGCTATTTATTGTGGAGGCTTATAATTGGCTTTTTTTTATTTATTGATTAAAGGGGTTTGTCACTTAGCGACCACATTACCCGATCCTTATCTACAGCTAAAACTATATATCCATTTTGCAGCTAGGAAATATAGCTTTTGAGCTCATATGTAGCTGTTGTATCAATATAGCTGTTGGTCAGACAGAGGTGAGGCCAAAATTGAGTTGAACTGTCCGACATCTATAATTTTGGACTGACCAAATAAGTCATTCTGGCTTTTTTTTAACATTCTGCTTGTCAAACGACTTTGTAACAATAGCTGTTAGCACGGCAAACAAAATAAAAAATAAATAAATTGCTAGAACGTAATACGGCACTCCTTTGTTAGCAATTGATTATTGTTCAACTTATCTTTTGTCTTCGTTATTGTTTTACTTATCACACCAAACTGTGGTGACAAAGAAGTTCCAGATCTAAAAACGTCATGATTATTGATCTGTGTTTACGTTATGCATTGTCGGTCTCCAAAAATGCAGTTTATTATCTCTAAAATTCAACCGATATTTCCGAAGTTTTCTCACTGCGAGGGAAAAGGTACCTACCCTAGAGCTCCCAAGATTCTGCCCTGTATCCTGATCATTTCTATAGTAAGTAAGCTCTTCCCGAGACTTCTACCTGATTTAATCCTTAAACTCCATCATTTTCAGAGCATCTCTGGTGCCGGTCTTCTCATTCGGCGAGCCGGACGTCTTCAGACCCATCGAAAACCCAGAAGACAGCCGCCTGAGGAAGTTCCAGGAGAAATTCAAGCAGATCACTGGAATCTCGCCCATGTTTCCTATCGGACGGGGTATCTTTCAGTACTCATTTGGCTTGCTGCCTTTGAGGAATCCTATTACTACAGTGGGTGAGTAATTAATACAAAAAATAATATAATACAATTACACTTTATTGCATACCACGTACATAATAGGGAATATGCATGTGTTGTCGAAAAATCTGGAAATTACTTTTTACGATAGATTACTCCTGTAAACATTTAGTCATATAAATATTATAATTAATTGCGTAGTTTATTTGTATTTCAATGTTTCTTTTTCTTATTTTTGGAGAAACGGAACGTAGCGAAGGTAATCGCAAAACGCTTGAGTACGTGCAACAACATTTTGACGTCACGCGCCTCGCTGCTTATTGGTTACTTTTTCACATAGAGCCCGCCCTATTGGTAAAATATTGACATACACACACATGTAGCATAGATGGACCAATGAGGAGATCCTAAAGGTCCCCACATTTTGACGGCACACGCGAATGGCGCGTTTATGTTGATTTAAATTGATTCAGATTTTATTGAATTATTTTATTGACGAATGATGCAGTAAAATTTTAAAAAATGTTTTTCATTAATAGTTTTCAATAATAATGAATCGATTTATGCATTAAAAAATACATGCATATTCCCTACTACATAAAGAAATATAAACATTCAAGGGTAATACAATTGGCGGTCCAATCGCATAAAGCAATCTCAGGCAGCAGTCGCAGCAGAACAAGATTTTTGTTGAAAAATATATTTTTCAAGGCAAGCTTTTAACAAATTCGTAAACGGAGCGAGCAGATTAAAATGAGCCCAAACACTAGTAGTTTACGATTATCCGTCAAGGAGTTCCAT
The DNA here is from genome assembly GCA_951640565.1 of Petrophora chlorosata. NCBI lineage: Eukaryota > Metazoa > Arthropoda > Insecta > Lepidoptera > Geometridae > Petrophora > Petrophora chlorosata. Next base: position 3,228,936 of record OX621196.1, on the reverse strand, counting down.
TACCCACCTTCCGTCTCCATCATCAAATCAGCTGTCTGTCACCATAATATTGCATTGTCATCGGACTTTGACAAGTATGCAAAATTCCAACTCCGTAGGATAAGAGGAAGTGGTTCTGATTCAACTTGCAAGATTTGACCCAAAAATTGTAAAAAGACAGTATTTTTGCCAGTTATTCTGCCGGCAAGCAGTATTGCGCAAGCATTACTGTATTCCGGTTTGAAGGGCATGGTAGCCAGCGAAAGTACTAGGCATATGAGACTTAATATTCTATGTCTCGGGGTGATAAACGTAATGCAGTGCTTTTTATGTTAACTGTTCTGGGTGGCACTGCAATTGTTTTTTTTTTTTTGTATGTGACTGAATGACGAGACGAGCTGGTCGTTTGCGTGATGGTAAGCAATACGCCAGCCCATAGCAATAACAGAACCACACAGTACTTTGTTTCGCAAAATTCTGCGCGGCGTTGAACTGCGCTCGTCACCCTGAGACAATTAGCTGTCGAGTCTCATAATGCCCAGTAATTTCGCTGGCTACAATGCCCTTCAAACCGGAACACAGTAATGCTCGCGCACTACTGCTTGTCGGCTGAATAACTGGCAAAGCGGTGGTACCCACCCAGACGGCCTCTCGCATACGAGAAACCTACCACCAGTATTGTTATGGGCAGGCATGGCGCTTACCATCAGGCGAACAACTTGCTCGTCCCATACCGCCATCACTCAGTACCATAAACAATTATACGTACATCTATTATATATTGTGACTGAACTAATCAATACTGTTTAATCACAGTTGGCGCCCCACTGGAGGTGAGGAGAAACCTGGACCCTACAAAAGAAGAGATCGACGAAGTCCACGCACAATTCACGCAATGCCTCATAGACTTGTTCGAAAGCCAAAAGAAGAACTACTTGAAAAACTACGAGGATACCCACCTAGTCATATTGTAGCCATTGAGATTTATGGTAAAGTGAAATATGTTGAGGATATTGAGTGAGTACCTACTAAATATTTTAGTAGATAGAGACTGCAACAGCGGTCGAAGTACTTTGTTATTTCAATGTTGCAGTTTCACTACCGTATTTTGTACTTACCAATCGCTTTTTGACAGACTGGTCTAATAACCGCGTAGTGACAGTTGTCTTATGGCGATTCGGATCGCTCTGCCCCCGTACCCATACCTCCCTCAAGCGCCAATCGTATATCGCGTTGAGATCAGATTAAGGTGTAGATTCACTACGACAATATCTTATGATGCCATATATTGTCCCATTAAGTTTGTCTCAACTTGTAGTTATCGTATTTTGGTTTAAAAGAATGAGATTAATTCGTTGTCTTGTCTGAATCGACAATAACTAGACCGTATCTCATTAGTCGGAGTGAAGCTATACCTTAATTTGAGCTCAACACGATATGCGATTGGCGCTTGAGGGACATATGGGTAGGGGGGCTGGATGATTATCCGAATAATTTAATAGTTGCACAATGTAATGCGTTAATACGTAAATACTAAATACCTACCCAAATCACAATATTTTTCGAAATTAACTTATGACTTATATGCAAGTACAACCTATATAAATTACATATACTGTGTTCCGGTTTGAAGGGCATTATAGCCAGCAAAACTACTGGGCATTATGAGACTCAACAGCTAATTGTCTCGGTGACGAGCGCAGTGCAGTGCCGCGCAGGATTTTGCAAAACAAAATTCTGGGTGGTGCTGTTATTGTTATGGGCTGGCGTATTGCTTACCATCAGGCAAACGACCAGCTCGTCTCGTCATTCAGTTCTACAAAAAAAAAATACATAGCTAAAATATATTAAATACTATCTATGTACATACAGGTGTCGGTTGAGCCAACTGAATGGCCTACAGATAATTCAACCGATACCCGATTGTAAGTACTGAGTCGAGAATTAAAAACTTTCCTACAATTATTTATTTAAATAATAAATTCAAATTTCGTGCATTTAGTTCTAGAATATAATTAGAAATATAATTTATTGTATTAACATATCGAGATATCGTGAATTTGCCAAAATATCAAATTGTTGATAAATTACTATTAATTAAATTATTCTTAGACTGAATGAGTAAATTTTAAGTTCCATTATAAGTTTAATGAATATTTTAATAAAGATTATAATAATTAGATGTTTATTGTTTAACCTTTTATTTTAACATTTATGCTAATTAATAATTCATTTATTTATTGCATTAATTACATTTACCTAAGTTATATTAATGCAGAGGTCTTATAATATGATATTAAAGTAGGTATACTAGGTATATGTACATGCATCAACCCGCACTGGGCCAGCGGCCCATACTCCCTCTACAAGGGAAGGCCCGAGTCCCAGCAGTGGGAACGTGGTGGGCTGATGATGATGACGATGTACATTGACCCTAGGAAGGAGTTTGCAATTGAGTGCGCGTCAGTGGGCCATTATTATCTACATACTTATTGTATCCAATTTAGAATTTCAATTCTAATTTATTAGTTGGAATCAGAGTAATTACAAGCCAATTAATACACAACGCTATAGTAAAGTGGAGCTATTTTTTTTTTCTTTGGTGGAGCCTCCTAACCAAACTGTTAGTAGGTACGTAAATATTAATCCATGTCCTAGATAAGTTTAGATAACTCTTTTTTTTTATCACTATCTCACCTGATGATGATGTGGTCTAAGATGTAGCTGTAGTAAGATACCACCAGTAAATGTTATTGGTACACCACCAGAAATAATATCAAAAAGAAAATAATAAACTTAAAAGAAAATCATAAAATGTTGCAATGGGCTGCCTTATCGTTCAAAGCGATCTCTTCCAGGCAACCTTTGGATGGAGACGACTACTAGTTCGGTTGGAGACAGGAAAGGAAAATTAAAAAAAAAAAACGGGTCAATATTTTTTCTATTTTTATTTATTTTATGATTATTTACATTTTATATACAACGTTAAAATTTAACGATGCGCTTGCCTTAACGCACTTTTCACTCTTTTGAGCATTATATTTCGTTCGCCACAAACATACCATACTAAAATGACTTTAATATAACAATTTCCATTAACCATAAACCAAATTTCAGGTATTTCATGTAAATTAAAATTGTCGTGTCATATTGGTACAAAAATGGCTAACTTCATGTCTCTCTTTTAAATTTCATTTATGAAGGTATTATTATTATAAATATACACAATAATATACAGACGAGCGGGAATGATACAGAGTATTTCGGGCATGTTACTACGGTACCATCATAGACTGAGGAAATGTCTAAATTAAAGAAAATGGTAGCAACGGTACATAAGTTTTTGGTATAACAAAGTGAAAACATTTAAATTTTAATAAATAAAACCTTGGTAAGGAAGTATGTACTTATTTCAATTGATAATAATGAACTGTAAGACATAGTACCGTAGTATCATGCGGGCGTCAGTCCTATCCCGCCCATTGACAGTCACTCGAAAGGCAGAGCTCAAGAACAATTTAAAAGCACTATAAAATAAACAAATCAATAAAAAACCAAAAAAGAAATCATGTGTTCATACAATTGCTGCTTTCAAGATAACGATACCAACAGGTTGGGCAATAAATTCAATGTCACTCTAAAACGTAATGACTAACAGAATTGATAGCATCAGCAACATCACTCCACGTTTCGAGCACAAAAATACTCACGAACAACGCGAAGAGCTATTTTTGTGGACAGCTGAAATCTTATATTTATCTACTCGTAGAGTGAAGGTTACGCTTTAAAACGTTTTAGAACCAGAGCAAAATTGTTCGAGAGCTCAGATGAATCAAACAAACTTAACAAAGGCTCAATATTACCTAAGAGGCTATAGACATAATTAAAAAATAACAAGAGATAAATCGGTTTAAACAATAACTCTCGATAAGACATGAATAATTAATTACACTGGGAAAAATGGTTTCACTATAAAGAATCATACAGGTTTCTACCGAAAAGATATTACAGTCTTAACGAAGGTAATGAAAATTTAAAATGCCACAGACAGAAAAACGGACACGAATGTCTTGAAACCACTGATAAATGTAACTAAAAGGAATCGAATTACTTCTAGAAATGGCTAAGCTGTCAATCCAGTGTAGCTAAAAAAAAATCTTGCAACGGGCAAGGCATTTTACCTTCTAAAGTCACTATCAAAGTAAAAGTTTGATCCCAAGAACGTGTTACGTCTGAAATAAATTGATCCATCATCATATATTATAATGGACTGTAATGGATCGTCACAAACTAGCACGTGATGTCGAGCTGTGGTTTTGATCGAAGCCACTATGGGCTAGTCATATCAATGAAAAAGTCAATATTGATTTGGGAGTCACTCTCACGCTTGCTTTGGATGCGGCGCCGGCGCCGGCGGTGCAGGCTTGAAGCACTGCAGGAGGAACGCAGTGTACATTATGAACGCTATTGAAAGCGCTATCAGCGCGTACATGAATATGTTTAGCTCCGGCTGTCTGAATCTGTTCTTTCGTAGCCATTCTAACACCTCTTCCTCCGACATTAGGTCACCTGAAAATAATAATGTATTATATATTTAAGTTTTAAATATATTTGACCATTTTATGTTAAGTCTTACCTCTGTAGATACTTGGGAATCTCTTTCTGAAGTATACGATTGCTGGAAGTTTTGTCACTCCCCATTTGCGAGCATAGCGTGGGTCTTGCATCTTGACGAATGTTATGTCCAAGTTATCTGTTTCGCTATCAATGTTTTCTAGTTTATCCAGAACTGCTCTACTTTCTGCTGATTTCTCATCTAAAATTTATGAATCATTCGTTAAAACATTTTATTCTAGGAAAAGGCATCAAACTTTCCTTTATTATAACAATAACTTACAGAAATAGACTGCCAAGAATTCGTTCTCTTCCAAAAGCTTGTCCAACATCTTCCTATTCACCTCCTCGATTTCATTTTTTATCTCAAAAACGTCCTGAGAAGTCAGCCATTGCAGCACTCTGTCGACTTGGTGTAAGTCTCCATCGTACAGCATTGGCACTTGCTTTCGGAAGTATACTAAAGATGGGATGTTCACTACATTGTAATTAGCAGCAGCTTCGGCACTCGCAATTTTGACAAAATCTATGCCATATTGATCGACTTCACCGTCTATTTGTTCGAGAGATTCAAGAATATCAGCACATTCCGGACAATCGTCTTCATCATCTGAAACAAATTCGTAATATTTGTCTGTTCCGACAAAAAGCTTGAAATTTTTTAAAAGGTACAGAATACTTACAGAAAAAGACGACAAGCAAGTTTGATTCTAAGAGCAGTCGTTCCAACATCCTTTCGTTGACCGATTCTATTTCATCAGCCAATTCGCGGTTGTCGTCATCAATAAGCCATTCCAGAATTGATTCTTCGTTTTGCAGATCGCCTTCAAAGAGCAGGGGGTTGCCGTTCCTAAAAACATTAATTTTAAGTACAGGGTTTTATAATTTTATTAATATTCGTTGTCATCGTAATTATTATGATCTTCAGGAGTTCTCTTACCTAAAGTAGACCATAGCTGGGAAAGTTTTGATAGAATATCGTTTGGCCAACTGTGGGTCTTGAATCTTTACCATGTGAATACCGTATACATCGCATTCATCATCAATATTCTCCAGCTCTTCAAGAATGTGGTCGCAAATGTGGCAGTTAAGTTTGTCTAAAAATAAAAAACAAAAATAAGTATAAGTGCTTGGGTCTTGAATAATTCATTATTAAAACATCCGTATTATTTCGGTTACTTACAGAAATAAACAGCTAAGTACTGAGTTTCCTCGACCATTTTCTCAAGCATAACTCTAGTAATAAGCTCAATACGATCCTCGGTCTTCTGTGTTATCAACCATTGGAGTACTTCCTCTTCTTCCGCTAGAGAACCTTCGTACACATTGGGTACGTTATTTTCGAAATAGACTAGCACTGGGAAATCTGTGACTCCATAAGACTCAGCAATGGAAAAGTCCTGAGTCTTTACAAATTTGATGCCATGTCTATCACAGTCATCGTCAATGTTTTCAAGTTCTTCAAGGATTCCAGCGCATTGTTCGCAGTCAGGACCGTCTGAAACGTCAAGGTCTATAATCAATCATGGTGTAAAGATGATATGTGAGCAAAACTAGTTGGAAAAAACGGTCTAAATCTGAACTGAAGGGGAATGATTAGGGTGGGATCAAAACTGCTACCAGTGGATACATTCTTCAACAGGTCGCAACGAATTGTGAAACAGTAAGTATACTACATACTTTTGTAAAATGACGGTAATACAAGTAAGTTCAGAATTATGGAATTTGACGAACATTTAGTTTTACTAAATACCAAGTGCATAAACTACAAGTGGGTATATTGATTTTAAAGGACATTCATGCTACATGCTACGATTTGCAAGTCAGAGGTTGATCAGGCTGCATTCAAGTGCAAGGGAATAAAATGCCATTGAGGTGCAGGCATTTTATTATAGGGAATTGATGTACCCTCTGGTTCCTGTCCCTCTTCGTCTTGGGATACCTCCACTAATTTCTTTTTGCCTGATTTTTTCATTGCTTTTGCATTGCATAGATCGCACAACGTTTTGTTCCCTATTAAAAAAGCAATTGGGTTAATTTTGTTATACACTTCGCAAGATGATTCTGTATTTGACGGTCACAGAATTATTTCTAAGGCCTCCTTCATCGCTATTGCAATTGAAACTATAACATGTTTCTATTTTTGTTTATACAATTTAGTAACGAGACGAGCAGGTCGTTTACCTGATGGTTACCAACATGGCTGCCAATAATAGTTGCAGCACCACCTAGACTAGAACTTTGTTTTGCACGGCACTGTACTGCGCTCATCACCCTGAGACAATGCCCTCCCCTAAAGTGTCATAGTGCCCGGTAACTAATTTAGTTTGAAACATCGTGCCCTTTAATTCGGAAGATTTTTTTGCACGGTACTGCTTCACGTCTATGGCATAGGTGTGATACTTCCCAAAGCGCAAATCCAAGCGAAATCTTTCAGAAAAGGCTTACCATTATAATATGGATAGTATTTGATACTAATTTGAGAACAAACTAAGCTGTGTAATTATGTTAGTTGTGTCAATTGTAGTGTGAAAAATGTAAATGATAGTTCACATAGCAACTTACAGAAGTACACCGCAAGAGACTGCTCTTCTTCAATTAATTTCAACAAATCCTGGCCCTCTAGTGCTTCAATGACGTCACCAGCTGGGTTCTTCTGCACCAGCAACCAACTCAACAGCTGTTGCTCATCATATAAATCACCTGTAAGTGCAATTTTATTATTGTGTTCAATTGATTATTTGTTATTTAGTGTGTGTTTCAAATGTTTACGTTACCAGCATAAATCACGGGATCTTTAGAGCCCAGCTTAAAGAACAACACAGCAGGGAGAGCGAACACTCCATATTCTTTAGCCATTTGTTTGTCATCAATCTTCACGAAGTTGATGCCTGCGCCATCCGCGTCGTCATCAATGTGCTCGATTTCCGCAAGCACTCTGGGGCACTGTTTGCAGTCATTACTGTCTAAAACATGTGTGATGTGCAATACAGTTGGTTATATCATTATTAGAGCTACATTATTGATATAAATAATTAATAACAATATCAACAGTATATTGAACATCAAATCAAAGAACTCACAAAAGAACACAGCTACGTAATCTGACGTCTGGCGGATCTTTTGGAACATTTTTCTGTTTACTTTCTCAATATGATCTGTTAGTTCCATGTTTTCCGGGTTTGTCAGCCAGTCTAAAATTTCCTCTTCATCATCGATGTCGCCATCGTAATTGATAGGTTTCGTCTTTCTGAAGTAGGTAATTCCCGGTGGGTTTCTAAAGCCGTACTTTTTAGCCATCAACCGATCACTGCATTTGACTATTTTGATTCCGTATTCCGCTGCTTCGTCATCGATCAATTCTACATGTCTGAGCACCTTCGGACTATCTGGATCGTCATCTTTATCTGAAAGCACAATAATAATTTCAACCAAATCGTATTAAATTTTATTCTTGTATAATATATTCTCATTGTCTTTAACAATTATACTTACAGAATATTACTGCTAGAAATTCCTTTGTGTCAATTAACTTGAACAATTTATCTCTATTTATTTCTTCTATACTTTCGTCTTCTTTTTGTTTTACCATCCAATCCAAGACTTCAGATTCATCCAAAAGATTCCCTAAAATATTTCCATATTTTACTTAATGCTGAAAACCCTACGAATATAGAATTTTACAAAAGAAACCACATCCATATTTCATTTCGGAAACTCACCATTTTACATCCAATAAATGGCATGCGCGGATACAACTACGGCAATACCATGCTGACATCATTCGTGGAAATGAGTAATGACATTCATTTTAATAGAAATTGTATTTATTTAACAAAAAAAGTTGTTCCAGCGCCGACTTAACGATACAACGTAACAAATAAATTAAACATCCATGCTAATTTCCGGCCAAACATTACAACTTACATAACGACTTATTTTGTCACACAACGCCAGCACTGTTACTGGTTGGACGGAAAGTCTTGGACGAGTACGAGCAAACATTTTAGAATTCAACAAATAATTACAATACAAATTGTATCGGACAAAGCTAGCCACGACAACCCGCATTCGTCCAATACGTACCGACCCCTATCCAATTACTGAAGAAATGATAATGGGTATATAACATTATTGCACTATTTTCCGGCACTGAGCTTAAACAAATTTAATTTTAATTTGTTATTCTTGGTACAAAATATTAAGAGCTATCATTTTATTTCTAAAAGTAAAAGTAATAGTTTTATCAAATGTAGCATTACAAAATAATGAGATTCCATGAAGACTAGAAAACTATATGAACATGAAATCCTTACTTCAAATTATAAGTCTTTCAAGATGACACGGCAAAATACAATAAAAAATGCCTTCGTGTTGTTACTGATACGTCTCATTTCACTTTTTATATTTCTAAATATTGGAATATATTTACAATCAATATAACGATTTGTACACCTGCTAAAATGTCACTAGACTAGACATCCCAATATTTAGTCTCCACTTGATCTTTATAATCGTAAAGCACTATACTTTGAAAAAGATGATTTTGTGGAGTGTATTCGCCATTTGAGCAATGTCGCAGGTTTTATTCATGTAGATAACAAGATCGAATGTACGAATACACTCCACGAGTAAAATGTTACCACATTCAACCCTGTTAAGTGCTAGCAAGGATCAAGGGACACGAGGTTACTGAAAAGCTAGCAATGTTAATGTGCCATGACAAACCGATGCAAAGTTAGAACTATTAGACTACTACGAAGGTGAAATCAATCGCAAGGACTGTATATTAGATAGAACATTCGTGTCCACTTGATGCCTTGCGCGCACGCCCGGCTTGAGGCGACATGTTTACATTATGTCGCGTCAAGCGATGCCCTGGATTGGTTTACCACCACCAAATATTCTCGGAGTCGAATAAACCTTTTTTCCCCTTGCCCGGCCTGTCCGGTTTTGCAAGCGCCTTGTTTTTCCCCTTGGTCGGTTTCTCCGCATTTTTGGACTTGTCGATGTTCTTGGACGGCACCTTGGTCGGCGTGGCCTTGGCTACTTTTGTCGGGCTTTGGACTTTAGTAGGACAGCACTGGTAGGGTTCGTAAGTCATTTTAGGGACCGCCGGTTTCGCCCCCAATCCAATGTAGAAACAGCGATCGCCTGCAGTCAGTAAAAATTTGTTTTTACAACCCGTATAAACGGTAATCAAAAGAGAGTTAACTGCGAGTTAATACTGTGCACGTTTTAAGGCGCCTATAGTTAAGCGCTATTAATAATTCTAAAATGAAATAATGTTAGTAAGTTTAAGAATTGAAAACATTTAATCGGTAAGCGGTTCGCGAATGACTGCAGGCGACAGCTAGAAAGGTAGGACCCATGCGGGCGCCGTGACGACCATGCAGATGTGACTAACTGGGGTACTCCGTGCAGCCTCCGTGCAGGTTCTCTCGAGGGGCCAATCTAATCATTTACCTGTGAACATTCTCTTTATTCTACCAAAAAAACTATCATCTTCAGCGTTATCTTGATTGCGACTTCGAACATTTGTACCTACTTTCTGACCTCTCCTTCTTTTGATATTATCTTCTTCGTCTTCATCTTCTTCATCATCGTCTTCGTCGTCATCATCATCATCATCGTCGTCGTCGTCGTCATCATCATCATCATCGTCTTCATCGTCGTCGTCGTCATCATCATCATCATCGTCGTTATCATCATCATCATCATCATCATCATCATCGTCATCGTATTTGTTTGACTTACTCCTAGTGAAACGTGATTTTGTATTACTATCTATCTTTTTGGTAGTATAGCTAGTTGGATTTCTAGTTTTACTTATGGTTTTTGATTTGTATGCTTTCAATCTATCTTTATCATCATCGTCGTCGTCATCATCATCGTCATCATCGTCGTCATCGTTATCCTCGTCGTCATCGTCATCATCATCGTCGTCGTCATCATCGTCGTCGTCGTCATCATCGTCGTCGTCGTCATCATCGTCGTCGTCATCGTCGTCGTCGTCATCTTCGTCATCGTCGTCATCATCGTCGTCGTCATCTTCATCATCATCATCATCATCATCATCATCATCCTCACTCGTTTTTGAAATTACCTTTTTTGAAGGAGTTCGGGCTTTTAGATTTTCATGAGTCAGTTTAATCGGAATACGGCTACTAGGATTCTTTAATTTAAGAATATTTTGAATTTTGGAATTTTTTGATTTCTTTTGATAATCGTCGTCGTCGTCATCGTCTTCATCATCATCGTCATCGTCATCGTCATCGTCATCGCCATCATCATCATCGTCGTCGTCATCATCATCACTTATTTTCTTAGTTATTTTTTTTCTAGGTATATTTAGGTTTTTTCTTGCTAAGTTATTGTCATTCCTACTACCAGGGTTTTTCAACCGTATAATATTTTTAAATTTTAATATTTTTGGATCATCATCATCATCGTCAACATCGGCTTCGTCGCCATCATCATCGTCGTCATCCTCATCATCATCGTCGTCGTTGTCATCATCTGTGTTCTTCTTACTAACTTTTCTTTGGTCTTGCTTTTTACTTTTATCAACATCTCCTGGAAATCGGATTTTTAGTGTTCCCATTGTCTTCCATTCTGCAGGTCTCACATTTGGGGTGTTTCTTTTAGCTGTCTCTGCTTTCTCAGCTCGTGAGAACCCCGAGGCTTTTTTATCACCATCTGCACTGGTCTTCGATTTAATATTAGCTTTGTTTTTGCGGTGGCTATCTTCACCTGCAGGCATTAGTAACTGTCATGCAAAATGACATAGCTCAAACATCCAGAATTTAAGGCGTAAAGTAGTGACAGTTTTTGTCATTATCAAATCAAATATCAAGAATGATGTCATGCATACAATTTATAATTTTACGATTTAAGAGACTTATTTTTGACCTTAAATAAGACATTATTAAAAACTTTTATATGGATGTGGATTCTTACTTTTTTGGTCTACAAGCCACTGCAGAACCTTATTTTCGTTCTTTAAGTCACCTATAAACAGGACATAATTGTTAATTAACTTACACTGTACATTAACTTTACGAAAAACTTTGTCATCAACAAGAGACAAGCTTTAACAAAATATTGATAAAGTATAATCTCAAATTATCAAAAAACTCACCATCATACATTATCGGTACTCCTGTTTCATAATAAACCAAAGCAGGGAAACTGAATATTCCAATATCCGACGCCAGTTTAGAATCCTTAGACTTTACAAACTGAATTCCATGCTTATCTGTATCGTCATCAATTGTTTCCAATTCTTCAAGGATTTCATCACAAGAGTCACAATCTTCGCTGTCTGCAACAAACAAATATTGAAATTACAGTCAACTCTTTATCACTAAAGCCATTATTTACAGGAAACCAATACTGATGACAGTAAAACAATACTTACAGAAGAAAACGGCTAGATGTTCGACGTCATCAATGAGATCTTTCAATGTCTTCCTGTCGACATTTTCAATGACGTCAGGCTGAGAGTCGTGAAGCTCCAACACCCACTTGAGAATGGCCTCTTCGTGCATCAGATCTCCATCATAGATAGTCCTAAACTTGTGGCGGTAGAAGGCCAAAGCGGGCAGGTCAGCGAGGTCGTATTCCTTGTCAATGCCGGAATCAGATGTTTTGACGAAATCGATATCCTTTTCTTCGCATTCATCATCGATGTTTTCCAGTTCGCTCAGAATTTTCTGGGACTTCTTGTCACCTTCTTTGTCTGTAACATTAAATTTGAAATATGAAGAACATATTCTGAGGCTGCTTAGTACTTACAAGTATAATCCTGTGAATTACTTTTATATTGTTCAGCAGAGTGTATCAAATGTTAGCTAAAATAAATTTAAGAGCACCTGAAAACGAGCCATTACTATGACAGTTAAAGACACTGAGACAGCCAATTTGTCTGACGTCATTTGTGGAATGTTACTAAAGTGGTCTGACTCACATCTCATACAATTATATCTGCAATCGCCAAGACATTTATATTATTTACGAAAACTAAAATCTTTGTCTTATTTTCTAAACGACAATAACTAGAAACCTACCTAGAAATTTCTTGGCAAGCGTTTCAAGACTGCATTATCGCTTACCATCAAATGCGACGATGTGCACATGACCCTACAATGAGTGAAAATATAACGCTTCAACCGAACTTACAGAAGAAGACTACGACGTGATCGTTTTCCTCCAGAATCTTCTCTAACATCCTGGAGTTGACCTCCTCGATCTTGCCAGGGATCTCGAGTGTGTCTTCGTCGGTCAGCCATGAAAGTACCTCGTCTTCGTCTTCAATGTCTCCTGTAATGACAAGAACCAAAGGTTATTATAGGAAAGTCATATCTTTTACTAAGCGAGTGTGGCTCAGTGGGAGCACGTGGGACTATCGATCCGACGCACCCGAGTTCGAATCCCGCTGGCCCCGCACCACTGACTTTCTAAAGTTATGTGAGGATTTGAAACTTGCTCTAAAAACGGTGAAGGAAAACATCGTGAGGAAACCGACATGGCCAAGAATTGATCACAAAAATTCAAGGACATGTGACATCCACCAACCCGCACTGGGCCGCACGCGTGGTGAATTATGGTCCATACTCTCTCTATGAGTAAAGGCCCGTGTCCCAGCAGTGGGAAGGTGATGGGCTGATGATGATGATATCTTTTACTCGCTAGACGAGCACAAAGTGGGATGATGGATCTCCCTAAAGGCATCTACCCTTAGTGTCGTGTTGAATCGAATTATGATATATTTAAGCGTCTCTTATAAAAGATTTATCTCAAGGCGTTGTTGAAGATAATATAATAATTGCAATGCAGATGAAAAAACAAGCGGGCTTTGGCTCATATGAATGAGAAAATATGAATTACGCAGATGGCATACTAGCGCCATCGCTCTTAGAAATTCAATCATAATAAAACTATATAAACTGATTTATGCTATACTTCGAGTCTAGCAGCAGAAATAAACTAAGAAATCTTAGTCCAAAATATGTTTGAGTTGACTAAGAGCGGCTAGTCTTTTTCCTTTGCATTCAAAAATACAGATTAACGCGATTCAAAGTGAGAATTGTAAATCTTACCTTTGTAGATTAGAGGATCTCTGTTTCTGAAGAATACGAGCGTAGGGAAGGTCTTGATGCCATACTTCTTGGCGAGAGAGATGTCTTCAGTGGTCACGAAAATGATGCCGGTCTCATCGAGTTCGTCGTCGATGTTCTCAAGTTCGTCGAGGATGTTATCGCACTCTTCGCCTTCTTCGCAATTACCACCTGTAATAGGGAAAGTATTTGTTTAATGCTTTTGTACTTGAATATGTCACTGAATTTATCAGATAACAACTGACGGAAAATCAAGTAATATAATGAAGACTCTATCTAAAGTTATTTCTTTAAACTTATTACTTTGCAGCTTAGGATGAATTGTAACATTTGTAAACAAAGAATATCTGTGGTTAGAGTCCTTAAGTGTTATTAATGCAAATAGTACTTACTGAAGTACACCACAACGTATTCGTGTTCTTCAATTAAATCGGCAAGGATCTCATCTGTGACCTCTTCAATCGTCGCGCTGTTTTTCTGATCAATCAGCCACTCGAGGACTTCATCTTCGTTCATCAGGTCTCCTTCGTAAATAGCCGGGATGTTTTCTTCGAAGTAAACGAGGGTCGGCAGGTGGTCGATTCCGTACTCCTTCGCTTCTTGCTCGTTGTCCATTCGCACGATAACGATACCCTCTTTCTCTAGTTCATCGTCAATATTTTCCAGTTCGTTGAGGATCCTGATGTCTTGTTTATCGTCCTTATCGTCTGAAATTTGATCAATCATGTTGAAGTTAGTCACCTACTTATAGTTTCAAAGACTATTTTTTATTTCTATGTATAGAAGTGTGCGAAATATGAGGAAAAGAGAGTGAATTAAGTGGCCATGCTATCGTCCGTCTGAAGTTATATAGTTACGATGTTACGATGTAATGTCATTTTATAAAGTGACGATGTTACTTACAGAAGATTACGGCTAAGAATGGGGTGCTGTCGATTAGTTTATCCATCATCTCATCGGTAACTTCAGGTATTTCACTGTGCCTCTTCTGATGTAACAACCAGCCCAAAAGATCGTCTTCCTTCATTAAGTCGCCTTCATAGATGTGAGGAATACCCTTCTCGAATAACACCATGGTTGGAATAGTCTCGATACCATACTCTTTGGCTTCTTTGTCATCATCGATCTTCACGAAGGCAATATCGTTCTGGTCACATTCGTCGTCGATGTTCTCGAGCTCAGCCAAGATCTTTTGACTCTTCTTTTGGTCCTTGTCGTCTGAAATTAATTCGAAGAACTGTATTTCATTTATATGTCAGTTCTTGACATTACAGTTTATGCTTATGAAATTTAAAGCGAATTTATGTTAAAAACTGGCATTGTTTCAAAACGTGTTACGTTATGTAAGACAAGTAGAAGTGATTGCGTATTCAGTTTTTTTTAAAAACAAATTCAATCTAAATTTAAATTTAAAAATAAGTAAGAAATCGGGTAAGTATTCTAGTTTTTGCGTAATGTAAGCATTAGACTTTAAACTGATACATTAGTTTATCTATCTTAGCAAGATAGATATAAAACTGCACCTATTTAATGAAATTAAGAAGTAAAATTCAACTTACAGAACAACACGGCGACATACTGCATCTTCTCGATGATAAGGTCGAGCATTTCATCAGTGATGTCTTCAATTTCATCACTCTCGCTCTGATGCCTCAGCCAGGCCAATACCTTCTCTTCTTCCTCAAGGTTACCTTCGTAGTAAGTAGGGATACCCTTCTCAAAGTATAGGAGTGTGGGTACTTTCTCAATGCCGTATTCCCTGGCTTCGTCATCGTTGTCGATTTTGACGAATGCAATGCCGAGTTGGTCGCATTCATCATCAATGTTTTCCAGTTCGTTTAGGACTTTCTGCGATTTGCGGTCGTTATTATCATCTGGAATAGATAAAGTTAAACATGAGCATATTGAGTATCGATCCTGAACAGGCGGCAAAATAATTAAAATCGCTCTGTGTTGACAGACGCGATAAAGAATCTTTTAGTTTGGTTAGAGTGGTTTGAGCTAATTAGTATGTGGCAGAAATCTCGTAAGGTCTTCTTGGCCTCACGTCAAAAGACTTGGCATTATGCGACGCACAGTGACAAATAAACTGTAAATAGTATTGCAATTAAACGAGGTAGGTAAGAGACGAATGATTGGCGTTTACTTGCTAACCCGTAATAAATATTAAGGCTACAAAATAAGATCAGCTTCATCTGATACATAGATTTCGCAAAATAATACTTACAAAACAGAACGGCGACGGTCTTCCCATCCTTAATCAGACGGTCCAGCATCTCATCAGTGACATCTTCGATCTCATCCTTCTCAAGCTGATCAACCAGCCACTCTAGGATCTCTTCCTCGTTTTCAAGGTCACCTGGAGATTTTAATGCAATATTTACTGTAAACATAAATATCTCTCGCGTAGCATAAACAACAGGTAATGGACATTCTATTGAAACTTAATTGTTTCAGAAGAGCATTCCAAACAAGGCAGCTGTTTGAAATGTTTAATTAGTATGTGAGGCTCATGCATTTATATAAAATAGCTAAATCTTGTAGTTTAGGAAAATTAAATATACAATGAAGTTTTATATTGTTTCTATTGTAGATATTTATTTCGTTGCGCTTGATAATTATCTTAAAAACATGCGCATATCGTCTCTAAAAGCATTCTTACTCTGAAATTTAGAGCTAGATTTTCTAATAGATATTAAATATAGTAAAGTTTGCTTACCGTCGTATACGTTAGGAATCTGCTTCTCGAAGTAGACAATAGACGGAACATCGTCGATGCCGAAGGCCTTAGCGGCTTTCTGGTCGTCAATCTTGACGAACTGTATACCGTGACGGTCGCAGTCATCGTCGATCTTCTCGAGCTCTGCAAGGACGGTCATGGACTCATCGTCGCCATGGTCGTCTGGAATCAACAAGATAATTCCTTAGTTAAAGACATTATGGAGGATGACAATGGCGAAAAATAAAAAGATATCGAAAACATTTGAAAAGCGAAAAGTGAAACAAAAGATTGGCTCTACCTCCATGTGGGAGTAAAAGAAACGTTGATACTGGGAATTGAAAATTTTATAGTTAAAGCAACTAGGGTAATGAATGTCCGAATTTCCTTGGTGATAATAAAAATGTGGCGGATTGCCAATGACCTCAATTAAAAAAATTGGTCTATGAAATCAGACCATTATTGTGATACCGGCTTTATGGGAGACGTGAAACTCGACACTGTATAATTAACTTTCATAAACCAGTATCTATTCATTAATTTAGGTAAATTCAGAACCGATAATATTTGAAGAACGAGCCTGAAAAGACTACCGAGGTAATTCATTTTAATTTCTCCCAAATTGGAAAACTTTAAGGATACTCACTTACAAGTGTTAAGCCATCGTGAAATTCTGGTTCATGCTCATACTTGGACTCATTGATTATCTTCCTAAAGAAGAACTGACGTTTTACTGTTTATTGAGTTAATTTTACTACTAAAACAGTTATCAAACAAAAGAAAATGTCAAACTTACAGAACAGCACAACAAGGTTATCCACGTTTCCGATAAGGGTGTTCAAAGTCTTGGCGGTGACATCTTCTATGACGTCCTCTTCGTCCCCGGTCGATTTATTCGCAATGAGCCATTCGAGGACATCTTCTTCCCTGCTTAGTTCTCCTAAAAAATCATAGATGACACATTTTAGATACGAGGAAAATTATTATTATTATGTAAGATAAAAGGAGTGGTAGCAAGACTAGCAAGTAACTGATCTTCTCATTTTGTAACGTACTTTCGACACCGGCCTCGAAAAGTAGTAGAACTTAGAAGTACTAAAGATGAATGAAAAACACATTTCAAAAGAAATATTCGTGAGGAAAGCCATTATTATTATTTTTTATTTTAATGAAAATGCTTTTAGTAATCGAATTTAAGAAATGTGGAAAAGCTAATCAAAATACTTACAGTTGTAAACAATCTGATAATCTTAAAGCAAAGGGACAACTAATAAAACAAATTAAGATTCGCTAAGCCACATCCATCTGAACTTCCACGGTCGGCAACGATTTATAAATACACTGCAAAGCTTCGCCAACAGTGCCCGCTCATTGCATACAATTACACACGCAAATAAGCAAAATTAAATCACTATATCTGCTTCTATATATCGTCGATCACTGAATTGCTATCCGGTGTCGCAATTGAAACTTCACTGGCCATAAAAATGAGTTATATACCTTCATAGATAATAGGTATCTGATGCCTGTAGTACACCAGTCTTGGCAGATCTCCAAGACTGTACTCCTCAGCTAATTCCTCGTCGTGAATCTTCACGAAACCGATGCCGAGCTGGTCCGCTTCGTCGTCGATGTTCTCCAGCTCTTGGAGAGCTTTGGCGCATTTCTTGCATTCCGGCTTGTCTGTAATATCAGGCAAATGTCTTCAATCCGGGCCGTTACTTCTCCGACCCGAGGAGTTCCTAAGTCATGCCTCATAGGACCTAAAGCGGTGCAGTTAGGGGCATCGAGTTAAATGAGTTTTAAAAGAAAATTAATGTGTGCGTGTAAGCGTGTGTCGTGCGTGCAACATGATACCAATGTGTTGTCTTAATATAAATGCGTGTATTGTGCAAATGAACTTATAAAGCGTGGAAAACGAGAAAACGTGTTTATGCTATTGTTGCTGGCATAATATTGTTTCTATGTGTTCTAGGGATACTACTTTCACAAAACTCTGTGCCTTTAGTATATATACCAATTTATATGGTCTTGTATTGGTAAAGGTGCGTTATCAGCCTGTAGCAGCCTTATGCGTGCTTCAAACAATAATTATTATTGATTTATTATAATTGTTTCAGTTATAAATGGGTAGGTGGTGGTAGTAAACAACGTTTATAATTGTCAGTGTGGTACTTAAAATATTTAGGTCAAGGTCACCGTGCACCTCTTTTTCATAAAGTTGGTGCCGACTGAACTTCTCGTTTTAGGAGAATTTCTCGAAAATATTGATTAATTAGTGTTGAATGAAATTTTAAAGTCGTTAAAGGTTGGAGAGCGGTTGACGTCGAGAGACGTGACATGTCGGTCCGTCAATCCGAGCTTGCTGGCGGGCCGCAAATAGCTCCGCAGAAATAGCTCGCCTCGGCCTGATACTGCAAAACGTGGTTTTGATTCTAGCCTTCCTTACAAACTAGACCAAATTATACCGATCTACAAACAATTAGTGATACCGGCTACTCAAGGAATTTATTACAATAGATGAAAAACATGACGTGAAAGAAAAAAATAACGTGAAATTGGAAATGGAAGGGTTAGAACAGTGATTCCGTATAGAATAAAGATTAAGAATTTCTAACGATGACTCATATCGCTTATACGTGTTGTATCCGAGCCAAATGCTTAATTAGTTCTATTCATCATGGATTGTTGATTTAGTTTAAATGCGAACACTGTTCACATAATTTAGAATTTTCCATTGTTTTAACGATTCCCAGTTGACAATTTATAAATCCGAAAACAAGCTAGAAGCAAATTACATCTGAAACAGAAAAAGGTCTAATCTACGAAGCTGGAAGAGTTACAGCAAAACGGACAATAAGACATGCCGCCGGCTGAGAATCTTACTTACTGTTGGACGGGCCGCAACTTTTATGATCAGGACCTAAATCAAAAACACAATCAAATCACACGCACAAGTACAACTCGTAGTCTACTTCTCGCTAACAAATATGGTGGTTACGATTCACAGGTTTACATTGACAGAGACAATTTACAGTTCAATAACAGATGTTAGTTAGAAAAAATGCCTTCAATTTACCACATTAGCTAATTTACGGAGAACAAAACACTCGCGATGAAAATCCAATACTTACAGAAGAGTACTGCTACATAGTCTGTATCCTCGATGATTTTCCCAAGGATCTTTTGGTTGACCTCTTCTATCCTGTCAGGAAGGTCCATTGCTTCTAAACTCGTCAAGAAATCCAGGACGCTCTCCTCGTCCATGAGATCTCCTAAAA
The DNA here is from genome assembly GCA_951640565.1 of Petrophora chlorosata. Classification (NCBI taxonomy): domain Eukaryota; kingdom Metazoa; phylum Arthropoda; class Insecta; order Lepidoptera; family Geometridae; genus Petrophora; species Petrophora chlorosata. Next base: position 3,209,224 of record OX621196.1, on the reverse strand, counting down.
TATAAAGGCAAATGTGAAATAAAAATGATTTTTTTAGAACAGGTAAATATAGGCGGCAATAAAATATCCATTATAAAATACATAAAAACGAGATAGGCATACCTGACAATGAATCATACGAGGTCAAGAATGTCACCTGTTAGACGGTTTCTTTCAATGTAAAGTAAAAGGTGAAGGGAAACCTATCACAATTGCACCTTTTGATTAATTGAATAATGCCGTCATTTTGAAGATGCTGAACTGAGCTGAACATTATCTCTTCTAGGCAAATAACTAATTCTATACATGGACTTTTACTACCACTGTTGAGCTTCCCTATAGTATATAGACAATGACCTAAAAAATCGTACCATAAAAATACCTCTACTATTTACCTTCGTAAATAATCGGTTCCTTCTCACGGAAGTACGTGAGGGCGGGGAATTTCGTGATGCCATACTGTTTAGCGAGCCGCTTGTCGTTTATCTTCACGAAGTCGACGCCGAACGTGTCGGTGTCGTCGTCGATCTTCTCAAGTTCTTCGAGCACCTTGTCGCATGTCACACAGCTTCTCGCGTCTGTATAGAAAAAAAAACAATATTTTAGGATACCTAACAAAAAGGATGGAGCTTCTTGCAAAATTCTTGAAAACTCAAAGTGTGCGTACATCCACTGCCATTTAAATGAAGTTGGAAGTTGAAACCAAACGTTCCAAAATTACTGTGGTGATAAGCGCGCTCTTCACTTAGAATATTTATATAGGCGTTTCCTGATTTCAATAAATTGTTGCTTTTAAAGAGCTCCGAAGTATTTCGGAAAGTTCTTGTAACATTATCTTTTTATTGGGCATTGATAAATCTTTCCACCATGATTGTGGACAGGAAAAGAAGATAAAAAGGCAAAGTAAACTCTGACAGTTCGTTTATATTATTCTACGCAATCGTAAATAACTTTGAATAGTAATTCAGTAGAATTTCGTTACTGACATCTGTTAATTTAAATTTTATACAAAGCTTTGTAAGTTTGCACCAATTGCCAGGCTGAAGCTTGTTTCCACTTTTGTCGATATGATTCACATTCACTTTACCAATAATTGGGAAGGGTTTTACCTTCTTCAATAATATTGTTTTGAGGCTGAGTGAAGCTTAGTCACTCTGGGTGATTTTCGAAACGGTCTTCGTTTACTTTCAGCGAATTGAACTCAACTCATAATTGTGTCAGGGTTTTACTTGTTTTATGGCGTTGCAGACAGCTGACATATTTCTTAATTGCAAGGAAAGCGTTTACAGCAAAGGTCTAGCAATTTTCCAAGGGCTAGTGGAATATTATGCTATGCAATTAAAAATTTAGTTTTGGAATTTGAAACACATCGTATCCCATTGACAAACAGGTTCGTTAATTCTAACAGATGTTCCAAAAATATACTACAAAATAATGCCAAACATTTCGGAAGTAACCGTCGCCTACGCCATTAGAAACGATAAAGCCGAACATACTGCTAACATTGAAACGTTGACAACTAACAAAACAATCGCTGGGGACGTGACATCAACGTTTGGCAGTGATTTATATACCGAGGCAGCTATAAAAATAAAAAATAGACGTATTACGAAACTTGAGAAACTACTAGTTAATCTTCCAGCAAAGTTACGGGATAGTAATAAAAACAAGGTCATCAAACACATCCTGGAATACTGAACGGCAGTCGTATCTTCAAGGGCAGTGACAGAAAAATTAACTACTCTTAGATTTACTGGATATGCAGCATTAGTGTAGCCGTAGTGTGCAAGAGTCTGCCTTGGGAGGTAGCACATCTTCCAGATATCCAACCGCTCGCGCTGTACAGTAGAGAGCTAAATACTGTGTTCCGGTTTGAAGGGTTTTAAGCGAAATTACTGGGCATTATGAGATTTAAGAGTTACTTGTGTCGTGGTTATTGTCTCAGGGTGACGAGCGCAGTGCAATGCCGCGCAGGATTATGCAAACAAAATTCTGGATGGAATTGCAACTGTTATGGCCAAGCGTGTTGTTTACCATAAGTTAAACGACCTACTGGTCTTGTCAAAAAATAAATAAAATCGATAAAAATAATATGATAATAAAAAGCAACAGAGATGAAACCTCTTGCATAAATCATCAAACGATAGCCAAGTCTCAAAAGCTCCGTTGCCTTCATAGGATAAGAGAATAATTATAGAAGAATTTGCACGTGTGACAAAGTACATCCTAGCTGTGCAAACCCAGCGGTATAATCCAATATTGCAAACAACTAGTGCAGACCTTGAAGTTTGGTGGTATAAGAGAGAAATAAAGAATACATAAGAATAATCTTGGAGAATATCTGGAAAAACTAGTCAGATTCGATCACGATTGACAGCACAGAAAACATTCTTCTACTGTTTACATTATAAATCTGGAAATATGTAGCGTTGCTTGTGGTTCGTTGTAGACTTCACGTACGTCAGCAGCAAAATAAACTCGTAAATCTTTTAAAGCAAGAGGTCGTGACTTGGCTGCCTACGCAACCGCTGCCGCGCTTGTGCGAGTTGTATTTATGACCGGCTCACGGTCTATCCCGCATTCGCTTTAATTGTGCTTGCTTTCAATTTAATAGCTTTAGCCTTTTTACGACGCCTCAACCTAATGAATTTGCTATTATCTCTAGCGTTTTTAAGAGAATTATAAACCTTATTTTTAACGGAGTTGAAATATCTCAAACTACTATTTGATTGTTCGATAAATATAAAACTATTACGTTTTTATGGAATTGGTCATCAGATAACATTTGCAGCACCAGAAAATTGATAATATTTTTCATATTTTCTCTGTGCCACACCACCCAGAACATTATTTTGCAAAATCGTGCGCGGCACTGCACTGCGCTGTCTAAATTCCCAGTCATTTTATTGGCTACAAATTACAATGCCCTTCCAACCGGAACAAAGTAATACCTGCGTACTACTACTTGGTGGCAGAATAACAAGCAAAGCGGTAGGATTACCAACCAATCATGAGAGTTAATAGGCATCTCATGAGCAAGCGTGCTTCACCTTAGGTTACATCTTCGCTTTCAATCAGGCGAAAAGTCGTCAAACTCGTGCCCTCACCCTTAAAAATTAAAAAGTACTATCGCAAACATTTACATCGTTTTTTTTCGGTACCGGTCAGGTGGATTGTCCCGATGAGCTACATAGTGTAATTGTATCGATTTACTATTATAACTGCACCTACACAATCTCATTCACCACCGAAGTCATTACGTACTACGCCAAATATCACGAGATGAATCATAAAGCTATGTTGCTAGCGCCAAATGCACTTAAACGTCATCATCCGTAACAATTATAGCTTCACCATGCAGATGGCCGGTTGAAAATATATCTACTATTTCCTACATCTGCATTGGATACGTTATTGGCGATAAACTTCGTATATAAATAAACAACAATTTCTTCGATGATCTTGTTTTTGGAAACCTGGGATCATAAAGATTCAGAATAGCTTACATAATTAAACAAACTGCAGCATAAAACTCCTGAATAATAGGTTGTGTAAGAGAGTAGGTGTGTAATGCAAGAAACAAGAACCGCCTCAAACAAACTGGATGGATGGAAGCATAAACATCACAACATAAACTCAGACGTAACGTGACGCATAGGCATAAACAATTGCGTTTGCGAATATTTAAATAAGTAATACCAGTGTGATTTAATAAATGGTAATAATATTATTAACGTACAATTTGTAGTAATAGCATTTTACCTAAATCGAGAACTAGGAACAAACATTTTGTAGGTTCTGTTGTCCATTACACCACCGTATTACGAGCAAAGAATGCAAGAAAAATATTCAAAGTAAAAACAGATGCTGAAATTTGATTTTGAAGGTACTTTTATTTACAAGACTCCGTTAACGTTACTCAGCGATATAATAAATCAACATGAATTCTGTCACAATAATAGAAACGTAAGGTTGTTCACACCTATATATAATTTTATTTTAGTAAATCTGATCTCAGAAATGTATTTCGCGACGTTACTTTAATAAAACTTTTTATACATGGATGACGTTAATGGTGACCCCGTTCCATGTTCAGTTTATTTCCAGTTCAGTTCCTTCTGAAAAGGAAAGGGTACCTACGTCAGAAAGCTAAATGACGTCTACGTGTGCCTACTTGGAGTCAACAAATCATGGATTTGATTAGTGACCTGATAAATGGTCCATGTTTCGAGTATTGTCGGAATCTGTTTCAGCCCAATAGCATTAAAAATCTTCTGCAGTAAATTCAATTTATACTTTACTCGTATTATTAAGCTTGCAAGCTCCTGCTAAATTGTTAAAGTTATTCTTGCATCATGGATGATGCACATTGCACATTTGTTTGCATGTGATGATGACGCCTCAATAGGAGTTATCAATGACATTTCCTATAATGAAAGAATTGCCATCTAATTCTCTTATTTCGTAATGATATGTATAAAATATGATTGGAATATTATTGATATGACACTAGTACCTATTGATCAGCCATATTTACTATCTTTTTTAAGTATAAATCAATCCAATAATCAATTAGGATAATTTTTAACCGTTCGCCAAAAATACTGATTGTGCACCAAATTTGGTCTGTTTTTAGCACTCAAACTTATAGGTGGCACTTGGGCCACCCCAACGGTATAAGGGGCAGTCGTCGGTAGGTTGAGATGCGGCGGGAACGTGTAATATTCATGAAATAGGTGCTCATTATGTAATATTTAAATGAACATTTTTTTGCTGCCCAATCAGTATATTTGATGCACAATCAGTATTTGGCGGAAAAACTGGAATTAATTGAGGTACAGTTAAATACGATCCAATCAATTCTGCATAGAGATGAATAATGTGACTTATATTTGGCAACCTTTAAAAAATATATTGATATGAATCGGTACGAGGAAGTTTTGCTCAAAGCAATATACTAACATTTCGCCAATTTAGACTGTCCCAATAAGTTACTGACCTGCTGAAAGTTTTATTTGTTGCACCTTTAGAATTTAACGTCTCGTATATAGGTACAGCAACTGTAAATATTTTATTCAGTAACAAATATAAGCAAGATTGAAATGTACGCTTATCTAAAGCTACTTAAATCATTAATACCTTGTAAATTTTGACAGTAATTGTTTAATACCACGATGTATTAAACCTTGTAATTCATTAATTGAGTAATTATAAGATTTTCGTTTTTGACACAAAAAAGAGACAGATAGATTACCTGACCTATTACGAACAGAAAATATTAGTGTTCATCAAAATTGAACTCTACCTGGTATATCTTCAGAATTCAATGCTCAAGATAACAGCCCTACTTAATTCGAGAGAAAACATATACCTAGTACTACATACATCAGTCAAATTACATCAATACTGCATCGTAAATATATAATTGGTTTTTTATCAAGTTGATCAGACTCGATGATGGACCACGTCGACGGGCCTCAGTTGTGAAGAATTCAAATCTATACTTATAATAAAACTGTAACGAAGCGGTTACTGTACATTGAAGATATTTTTGAAAATCAATTTTTTTAGGAGTATATGGTAGCAACAGAACCCAAAAATACAATTTTTAAAATTTTTGTCTGTCTGTCTGTCTGTCTGTCTGTCTGTCCGGGATAAACTCAGAAACTAGGGCACGAATTTGAATGCAGTTTTTTGAAATATGTTCTGTGGAGTCCGGCGCTACACATAGGCTTTGTTTAATCAAAATCGGTCCAGTAATATTGAAGTTACGACGGAATTTAGGAAAAAATATAGGTGTCCACTATAAGTTGAACCACGGAACATACCGGACCCTTTGTGCACATGGCTCAGCTTAATATTATACTGGTTTATTACTTACCTTCAGAGTTTGTAGAACTAAGGTATTGGTTGACATGATGGTATTCTAAAAAATGTTTTGTGGAGTCCTAGGCTACATAACAAACTTTGTTTTATAAATATCGGGTTACGAAAACTGGAGTTATTACGCAATTTAACAACGTTGAGTACCTACCGATTAGCAATTTTAGTATGAAAGTTTTCGTGAGTTTGATGCATTATAATTATAAATATTTAATAAAACGGCTAGGACTCACGTAGTTTGTCAAATTAGTCGACCTAGGTTTCGAGCATGTCCGATGCTCTTCATCAGGGGCGAGTTTACACTGCGAGATCGCGGCGACTATTGGCGGTGTCGGTGACGGTGGCTGGTGGAGTGGTATAACGTTGAGTACCGTACCGCAAGGCAAATTAGCTGTTTAAATCGAGCCACCCATAGATAGCACGTCTTATCAAGGGGCGTTTTTCTGACTCGCGGTGACGGGTTTTATGGACATGGCGCTGGACCTGCACCGGAGCTTTTTTTTGATCAGTTTGCAAAACGCTTTTTTGCTGATGCGATTATGTCGTCTTGGAAAGTAGTAGAGGAATTTTACCTAGCGGTTCCCAATTTTTTTTAGCTATGGAACACTAAATTATGTACCCCAACTCATATTTGTAACCGACTTTAAAAAAGGAGGTTCTCAATTCGACTGTATGTTTTTTTTCTATGTTTGTTACGCGATTACTCCGCCAATTATAATTTGATTTTGATGATTCTTTTTTTTCGTTTGGTAGGTCATACTTCAGAGGTGGTCCCATATAAATTTTATCGAAATTGATTCAGCACTTTTGCGCGGGTCAGTATATCGATAAAAATGCTGGCCAGCGTCGGCAATTCTCGGAACCCTAGGGTTCCGTGGAACAACTATTAGTAACTGCTGGTATAGACGAACAAAAATCATAGCAACACCGTACCGGGCCCGGAACGGCCGCGGCGGCTAGCGTGGCACCGCGGCGCACCGTCATCGTCAGTTTTGCGTACGAATCGTAAAGGGTCCATGGCAGTTCCCCCCGATGGCAATCCCACCCGTGTTATTTCCACCCGGCCTCCGTGGTCCCGTAATATGTTTTTTAAACTGAACGATGACATTTGATACGTATACTCGGTCAAAGAAACTATAACACATTTTTCACCAATTTTTAAACATACCTAAAAGAACTTGCTAAAATGTATATATCTAAATATAAAAATAATCCACTCCCTCAGACACAGACACACACACACACATCACACCTCGAAAACCAAAAACCTATGAAGCTGTTTGGTATGTAAGTTCTATAAGGGGATCATTACGAGAGCGGACAAAAGGAATGAGAGTTTATGTTTTTAAAGATAGGGCTATCAACTTTGGTAATTAGGATTGGGAGCGGAACGGGATGATAACGGGATAAGATGGGCATGGAAATGGGATAAGCGCGAGAGTTACAGGATAGGAGCGTAATGGTAACGATATAGGAGCGGGACTGGAGCAGGACCGGAGCGGTACGGTAAGGGGATAGTAGGGAGCGGTAACGGTATAGGAGAATGACAGGATCAGTCCAGACCGCGGCGGTTACGGAATACAACCAGGACGATAACAGGATACGAGTGGGAAGGTAACAGAATAGAAGTGGTACGGTAATGAGAAAGGAGCAGGATGGGAGCTGTAACGGGAGTATTTTGGGACAGAAAATGGTCGGAAGCATGATGAATTACTACTACACTACGCGTACGAAGTCGCGGGCAACAGCTAGTGATAAATAAATTTATCAATCAATATCTAAAATAAACAATATTGACCTAGGCCTAAAATTTAGGATAGAGTAATCGATTAAGGTCGCTCTCTTTTAGCATGTAAATTATAGGAAGGGGCCTTTATTTTGGTAATTAAAATCCTTGATTTGAAAAATCTTCCTTAATTTTACCTTTGAAATATGTGTCTTCATATATCACCTAAATTAATGAATGAATTTTCAGTTATTGTTTTCATCCGGAACTTGGCTAGGTATCTGTATAGGTCCAACAATGATGTGACGTTTTCCGTACCTAGCGGTTTTAGATTAATCATTGTCCAAGTCCTTCTAATTGGACTGCATTAGCGGATGTTTGGTGAATATTCTCGGGGTAGGGTGATCCAGCCCCAAAATCAAGCGGTTAAGGTGGCGAAGCATATTCTTAAGTCTCTGTTTTAAATCTATGGACCAGCATATCATTTTCCATCGCCCGTAATATTTAAAATTTGAACGTAACTTGTTGCTGTGCTGTTACTGTAATTGTGCGTATATCATCATCATCATCATCAGCCCATCATGTTCCCACTGCTGGGACACGGGCCTTCTCTCGTGCGTATATACTGCTTACTAAAACTTGGGTATCTTGAAGGCCAGAATTATTATTAATTTATCTTCTAGATCTACGTGCACCATCTTCGGCCACATTGTCGTTTAACATCAGACGAGATGGTGGTCATACGTATGAAAAAAATGTTGCAACAAATAATTTAAAATGACAGAACAAATCATAGTTGCTCAGCTTCTTGTTTACAAACTTCCAATAATTATTCCTTCAAGGGCTCGCTCTAGGGCCATTACTATTTCATATGGATGCATATAAAAAGATTTTGCGATTGTGACATCAAATTTGACCAATAATGAGATTAATTCGGAATTTTAAAGCTGCTTCTCTTTGCTGATCTTGGTCTGCAGCGTAGTTGTCAGTTTCATGAAGGTATGACTGGCGGAGAAATAGTGGATTCAAAACCAAAGTTGTGTACCTAATGAAATACTAAACAGAAAAGTTTTAAAGGACAGGAGCATGTTTGTGCCTACACACGTGTTTAATTTATAGGTGCTTTGTTAAAATTAATGTATTATACTATGTAATTAATTTGTAGCAATTTTCATTAATCCAGTAGTTAACGATAGCACCAGAGATTTTGGACGTATTCCAATTGAAACACTTGCTACAGAGATTTTGTATTATTTGTCTGTTCTGTAACGCTTACTGGGCAACTGTGCTCTATTTTTGAGGCATATTTTTTTGTTTAAGTGCCATCAAGGGCGTTACCCTCCCTTGGAAGAATTCCATGAGCCGTCTGTAAATGCGGAAACACCTTTAATTTCACAACGATTTAACTATCAGTTTATTTGGATAGATTGGATTTCAACTAATTCTGAATTATTGTTTTAATAAATTTAGTTTTTACGTAGGTTAATTTGTGTTAAAATTGTCTAAATCTATTAGTTTTAACTTCTTTGTAGGATTCTCGAACGATATGATTCTGTTTCTACGATTAAATGAAATGATGCATAATTCTCATTTAGCAAATATTTCTACGTATGACATCTTGTTTATGTTTTTGTTGACGATGCTGACGGAAACTCGGAACCAGTTCAAGAGCCCTTGAAATTTAGCTCGTCTTGAATTTCTGCTGAAGAAGACATGACAACTCTGAGCATTCAGGTCAACACAGTTATCTTGGTTTGACAGTGATGCTTTGCACTTGTTGTGACTAGATATCCGAGTGCACTCTTCATGAGATGAGCGGAGAACCGCAGACATAGCAACGAATGCAGATACGTCAGCATTATTAATGAACACCCGTCGAATCAGCTCATGACATTGGATTCACGTCCAACACGCACACATGCGCATACACACACAACCAGCACTTTTAAGAAAAGACCATCGTGAGGAATGTGACGTGTCAACAAACAGATCGCATCGACAGTTGGCGACAAAAGAAAATAGTTGGAATACCGATAGCACATAATGTTAGTCTATTTCAGCGGCATATGCGGCGGCACACAGTTATAGCCGAGCGGCGAGCGTAGGCGCCTTGCGACCTTGGAGCCAGCAGCGGTGGAACGATGGAAAACGAGACTCGGTACCATTTTAGGCCGCGCCAACGGCCGCGTCGGTCGCCGGCCGGGTCAAGTTTTATTGTCTCCGCGGCTCGATTGCATAACTGAGTCGCGAGCCTCGAAATATCATGCGCGTGCGAGCTGGTGTTCTCTCCGGCCGAAGATCATTAACTCGAGGATAACCCATTTGGACGGGCGCCGTCGCAGACGTTTCGACACGGCGGCGTCCGCCCCCGCGCTGGCCGCCCGCCAGCCGCCCAGCTCGCTAAATTAACCGGAGACGCGCGCTGCGGGCGGCGCCCGCGGCGAGTGTGCGCGCGCACTTACACCAGTACACCGCGACGAAGTCCTTATCCTCCAGCACTCGTTCCAGCTGCTTGGCGGTCACCTCCTCGATCTGGGGCTCGTGTTTGTTCGTAGCGGGGGCGGGGGATTTGCGCGCGGTCGCGGCGGCGGCGAGCGCCAGGAGCGCCACCAGAGCCTGCAGCCACCGAGCCATGGCGAGGGCGCGCGCGGACTGAGTCGCGCGCCGCCCGCCCGCCCTGCGCGCGCGCACCCCTCGCCGCCCGCGCCCCGCCGACCGCGCCGCGCATGCGCCGCCGCCCGCCCAGCGCTCGCACCCGAGAGATCGGCTTCCGTTTTGTTTACATCGCGACTTTATTGCTTCGCCTTTCAGATTCTTAGAACGATAACACTCGATAACTGGTATCGCTTCGGTTACTGATCTTCTAGGTCAAGTGCCTACTTCAAATATAATTAAACAATGCATTTCAGTGGCACTTATCTTCATGTTATGGAGTTCCAACAATCGGTATCCACCTCCAATTAACTGGTCTACAATACAATAGGATTGTAACTTACCTACCTAGGACGGATTTTTGACGATGATGATGATCTATGCGCTATGCGCCACGGCCTGTCATATCAAAAGACCACAATTGCAGCCCAGGTGGGCAATAATATATAATAGCTTCTACGATATACAGATATCCCTATTTTTTTAAAGAAAATCACAATCTATCTATTACGGATTATTTATAACAGAAAAGTCGTGTTTCCTTCTATATTTTTATTTATTTAACAACTTTACTCATTTCTATTTTACTATCTAGGTTAAGTTCCGTGACCTAGGTGCCTAATTATAAAACTGTAACCGAGCCAATTATTTTAAAGACATTGTTGAAAAACCAACTGTACCTAACTGGGATTGACTATTTAGTGATTTTATGGTTCTTGGTACACCTACTAAAAATGAATCTACCTACGGTTTTTAGAATTTTAGTCCGTTTGCTTTTAAATAGAAAGTATATTATTTTCACAAACTTTTTAGGTACGTATGCAGAATATTTCGCCGCAGCCAATGTTTGAACTAGGGACCTTTTCCTTTGGTAAATGTATTTTTATGAAACTGGGTAGTGAGACGAACAAGTCGTTCGCCTGATGGTAAGCACCAAGCCTGCTCATAACAATTGCAGTGACACTACAGAAGACTTACCTAATAGTACCAAACCCAGAACTTTTAATACCATCAAAAGCACTGCGTGCATTGCGCTCATCACTCCGAAACGTTTCATATGCCCAGTTATTTTGCTGCTTGGCTTTTAAACCGGAACACAGTAATGCTTGCGCATTACTGCTTGGCGGCTGAATAACTGGCAAAGCTGTGGTACCTAGCCAGACGGCCTCCCGCATACGAGAGACCTACCACGAGTACAGATTGCTTAAAATAAAAATTGTTATGTTATTGTCTCCTACTGACTCAAGCATGAGAACGTTAACGGTAAACAACAATCGTATCGCGGTATTCCATTCTGCGGGTTTGATAGCTAACTTAAAATTTGTAGTTGGTATGTTTCATTGCCCTGTGACAAAAATAATAGTGGCAATGACGGAAAAAAATCCCAGTCCTGGAAATACCTGTAGGTACTTATAATGAGTTATTTTTAACTTCATTCAGTTCGCAAGAAAATGGTCAGGGTCGTAACCAATACGTCCCTCAAGCGCCTATCGTGTTGAGCTCAAACTAAGCTTCACTGCGACTAATGAAATGCGGTGTAATTATTTCCAAAATACAATAACTATAAGCTGAGATAACATTTTATGGGACAATAACATCACAAAACATTGACACAATGAATCTACACCCAATATACGATCGGCGCTTAAGGGACCAGTGAGGGACGGGGGCAGTTCTAGCCTTTTACAAGCTTTTAACTTGCAATGTATGTTTGCCCAGGTGGAATCTTGCAAGCTGAATTAGAACCTAGCCAACCTTTTATCTTTCCGTATATACAATTTTTATCTAGGCTCTTATCTTACGGAGTTGAAATTTTGCATACTTATCATAGCCCGATGACAATGCCATATTCTGGTGACAGCCAGTTGATTTGATGATGGAGACGAAAGGTGGGTAATGGAACTCCTTGACGGAAAATCGTAAACTACTAGTGTTTGGTCTCATTTTAATCTGCTTGCGGTTCCGATTACGAATGTGTCTTGATGAAAATATATTTTTCAACAAAAAAACTTATATTATGCCAATCGATCCGGTTCTTTATAAAGATCTGGGCCCCAATTCATTATGACAACTTGGCCAAATCACGTCGATTCCTTTCTTCGAAATCACGTCGATTCCTTTATTAATAAACGACATTTCTATAACGCATTCATATATTCATATATATGACGCGTCATAGAGAATACAAATTTCGCAGACGTCGTTTATTAATGAAGGAATCGACGTTTCCTTGGAGCAAGGAATCGCCAAGTTGTCAGAGTGAATTAGGGCCCAGGCCAATTTATGTTTAGGCGCTAGAAAATAAAGAAATCGCAAAAAACTTTTGTTCGTTGCATGTCGAAACTACCTTGAGTTTCTAGACTCAAGGTAGATACATACTTACGGGATCAGATTAATACGGTTGGGAGGCCATCGGCCAATGATATTAATCAGTCAACAATAGAGGTGGTGACTATGCTTTCGTTATTTTGATCCAATATCATCATTCACCGCCCACTCCCAGAAGTCATGACTCCGTGAATTGTAAATAGGCCCAGCAAGTCTTGAAAGTTTCAGGGTAGAATAATGACACCATCGATAAAAGGTAGGTATGTATAAGTACCTACCTACGTCTAAAACTGTAAATAATAGGTACATTTTATTAAAAAAAAGACTTCAATTCTAATGTATCTTCGAAGTGTATATCGATGTTTATATCCCGGATCACCTTGAAGCTATACCTAGGTACTGAACCCAATGCAAAAGTATTTTACAAATCAGTTTATAAATGACGAAGTTCTGAGGTAAAAGACATTAAGAAAGAAAAAAAATGAAATAAAAGAAAGAAGAAAGAAAATGATTTTTTATTGCCAATAACTTAATATAACTACAATATTTGTATACCATTATGGTTTGGCAATAAGGGGTAGGCTCAGCATCGTTGTGTAATGTAAACTCTAGTGAGGGCTGGTTTTCAGCGTACCCCTTTGCTCGACCGACTAGATGTTTGCCGAGAAGTAAACAAATTGTACCAGCGGAGACAAAAAATATTTAGCCTCCGCTGCGGGGGCAGCAGAGAGGTTATGTCGGACTCCTACCGACTAAAACCCCACGGTGAACCGTCTTCTGCCATGGTGGAGCGAGATGGGGTCGCGCTAGCATTCACCATCTCGCCCCGGCAGAAGGCCCGGAATCCGGGCCTCCGGCTGCAGCATCGCTGCACCGCCAGTTGTGCCCGACGGGGTGGCCGAGTTGACCCTCCCCGCCGCGCCGCCAGCCTTGCAGGCCGGCCATCCTCCGACCCGAAGGTCCGCTGAGCCTCTCACGAGGCTTGCCCCCCTCTGCGGAAGATCCGCCGGCCTCATCTGCTGTGCTCTATGCTACCTTCATAGAGACACGCAGAGAGGCCCACCGTTCCCAGCTATTCGCCACGACCTACAAGGTCCCACAAGGGGAAGTTGTTGGCCGTGTTGACCCTCTCATACCCTAACATAAGCACACCTAACCTCGCATACTCTACACTCATACTCTATTTTTAGTTAGTTACAATACGCGCCACAAAAGATGAGACTTGACAAACCACGTGGTTTGACTTGCGCAGTAGACGATTTATAGGTCTCTTTAGCGGTATGAGGTCTGAGGCGGGAAGGGATCGGGGATCAACAGGGTAGCGGAAAGAGCGCGGGAGGTGTCGGTACGGCACTGCGCATGCGTGTCAGTTGCCTTCCGTCCTCCTCACCCGTGCACGCACCGCTTGACTCCGCAGTACAATCGAGTGCAACTTGTGTTTATAAATTTCTACTTTGTTATAGTTGTGTTGTATACTAGTGTAACTTTGGGAAATCTTAATTATGCCTCGAGGTAAAACATTAAGAAGACAAAGTAGGAAGATGGTTTACGACGTTTACACTTACATCATATATTGACAGTGACAGTGACTAGGACAATCTGCCTTTTTATCTTAAATTTTATTATTAAGTAATAAATCTATAATAGGTTTAAAAAAATTAATATTCACCTACCTAATTCTGAATGTTGTCAAAAATCCCTGAATAGAAATACAAATTATGGATAACTATTTCGTACACGACTGTACCTGCGCAGGCTCCCCACTACTGACGCTTGTCAAGTCTCATCTTTCGTGGCGCGTATTTGTACCTTAATGTTATTAAAATTACTGTAGTTCTCAAAAAACTGGAACCTATTAATCTGTCCAGGCCTCCCGAGATACAGGCTTGCCCTAGTGCGGGGACCATTAGTAACCACAGTAGGTACTTAATTTATTGTATTTACTCGTAAGTTCTTTTTTGGTAAATAAAAGCTTTTTGTATTTTTTATATCACGACTCACAACACTTTCCCACCTATCTCCACTTCTTTAAATTCGGACCTCGGCATAGAATACCTACGTAAAAAATATGCCCTTATGGCCCTTATTGGCTTAGATTGAAATGAGACTGATTCATTTCAAGTTCAACCTCTTACGCACTTTTGCAGAAAAAGGATCCCACATTTAGCATTTTTTTATAAAGCCCCCAATATCATAATCTCCACAAAACCTCTCAGACAAAAATATCCAGCCTACTAGAAGCTGTACCTACACTCTTAGAGGATGAAATTTTACACGATTGGCTACTTATAGATAGTGTCAATAATGCCAATATGTATATAATTTTTGAATTATTTATCTTTTTATCTATGCTTATTATTATTATTGTTATTATTAAACTCTTTATTTCAGGCAATATTGAAGTACAATAAACTAAAATTTACAGAGGCCCATAGAATATTCCTTACAGACTAACACAAAGAAAAAGTATTAAAAAAATAGAATTCAAGCAAAAAGATGAACAATTAAACATATACACATTTCTTTTTTCTCAAAAGGCCGTTTGCATGTGTTAAAAAGAGAAAGCATTATGCGCATGACACCATCTTTAAACCCTGCGGGCCACCAGCCAACGGGCGTGACGTTTGTTGATGTTTGGTCGATACCAGCTGGTATTTAATTGTGTGCAGTGTTTTTGGTGATTTGCAAGGAATTTTGTGAGAAAAAATATTATATCAAGCAGTAGACAAGAAGCATAGACCATGTCGTGTGTTGTGGTGGGTTGCGAGAGCCGCATCGATGATTTGAAGCAGAAACCCAGGGCTATATCTTTTCATCGGTAAGTCTGATATGTGTATTTCACCTCCTAATGCGAATATTTGTATTTGCTAGACTTCTCGTACGTTTGAAAAGTATGTAAGTTACACTAGGTGCTATTTTAGCTTCACATGATGAGCATAATAAATCCCACATCTAAATAAACACGGATTTTTGCATACCGATCGACGTGTTTGGCATTTCATGTACTTGTCTAGTGATGTGGTAAAATTCACAACCATAGTATGAATTGTGCCACTTGAATAAATTATGTTTTAGTTAATTTCGCAGTCGATATTTTTCATTTTAACCGACCTAAAAAAAGTTAGAGGTTATCTATTCGATTGTTTTTTTATAATGTTTGTTACCTCAGAACTCCGTCATTTATAAACTTATTCGGAAAATTCTTTTTGCGTTGTGTTTAGTGTGGATTAGTATAGCGATGAAGTGGTTCCATAGAAATTTCATCGATATGTATATGACCTTGGACTTCGAAGATACATTGAAGTCGTTTTTGTTCTATAAAACGTATACTTGTAGCTAATTAATTATGTTAAATATATTTAGAATACTTAGGTTCTTGTTGTTGTTTTAGGTTCCCAGTGTTCGCAGAATTGCGAAACGCTTGGCTAAAAAACATGCAGAGGTCAAATTGGGAACCGACTCAACATTCTCGAATATGCTCTATGCATTTCGACGAATCGTGTTATCGAGAAGGTTCCCAAAAAAGACTTCTGCATTCTTATGCAGTACCAACAATTTTCCCAAGTCAGCCAGCGTATTCGCTAATGCTAATTAAATATTGTAGTTTTATTTTAAAAAATGACCCTGGTAAAATTTTCCAAGTCTCAAAAAGAACAAATTACTTTTTGCTAGAAAGGGAGCGGAGCTCCCCCTCTACTAAATTTTAACATTAAATATCTTTGGGCTTAAGTATTGGAAAATTTAATTTAATTAAGCTGGGTTAATTGACATAATAATAAAAAATCAATCAATTGTAAGAAATTATTTAAACATTTATTTAAGTGTACTTATAAGTATATTCTTTTGTTTGCAGAAAATACCTGTGAGGCGGAGGCTCATAAGACGAGCTTCGCAACTTATAGTTGATACTGATAGTAGTGCTCCAGCACTGGTTAGATTTTTATATGACTTGTATACAGGTTGTCCCAAAATAAAAATGTGTTGTCTGTCAAATGTCCATAGGTACTGTAAAATGTAATTAAATTGTAAGAAAAGTTAGCCTATTTCATCGTGATGATGAAACGTTGACTTTTGGGGCATCTGTATAAAAAGATTTAAACAAATATAAGGTTTGGAAACTATCGTGAGTCGAAATATTCATTATAATAGGGGGTCGGACAACTTTTCAGAAAGTGTTTTATATTAACTACAATTAATATGTATAGCTATGAAAAATACTATTTTAATTAAATAACACTCTAAAAGTACCTGAAACGATGTTTAAATATTATGTTTCAAATATTGCCGCGCAAAAGGTCACCTCAAAATTTGTGACGTCATATGTAGGTAGTAAACGACAAACTCTTCGAAATAAAATTTGCAAAGAGATTTAAATACGTTTTGTGAAGTTTGGAGACGATATTGTAGTAATGGTACGAAAAAAATAGCAAAAATACATTTTATGAAAAGCAAAAACGTAAAATAAACACAAGCTTGACTCACGGCATTTGCCTGCATATGACGTCATGCGCTGTGATTGTTGTTTCGTTCAGCTTTGCCAGTTATTCTGCCACCAAGCAGTAGTGCACAAGCATTACTGTGTTCCGGTTTTAAAGGCATACAATGCCAGCAAAATTACTGGGTATATGAGACTTACGTAAATAATATGTAATGTCTCGCTTTGTGCTTTTTATGGTACCTATTTAAAGTTTTAGGTGGCACTGCAATTTTTATGGGCAGGAATGGCTGTTACCATCAGGCAAACGGCTTGCGCGTCTTACTCAGCTACATGAAAAACCTCCCTTTTATAATTATGGTAGATATTGGTCAAAAAAACATTTTCTATCTTTCAACTATTGTGAAAATTGTATCTAAGAAATGTATCTTCTTACAGAGAAGAATAATTAATAATGATGTTATTCTTCTTGGTATGTCATGGAATCCTACATGCATTTTTAGCGAGACACAAGCCTCAAAAACATGTTTTTTAAATGTTAAAATAATGTTTAAATGTTAAAACAGAAGATACATTCATAATAAATAAAACAGAATAATTAATAATGAAATTATTCTTCATTGTAATGTATGTCATGCAATCTTAAAGCATATTTAGCGTTCTTATTGGTTAGAAGTTAGATGTCGCCGCTAGCGTAAATAAATAAATTCAACGTATTTTAAAAGTGTGTGTTTTATTAATTTATTCCGTTCCAGCAGTCTAAAAGTCAATAGCCGGGTCCACACCGGCCCATCCAGAACCGCTCGAACTTGCGCGGTGCACAGTTGTAGTCGGTGTGGACGCGTCTTGCCTGATGCACCTCTATGTGATACCTACTGGGTGTATCACATTATATTTCTCGTCCAACGCGTGCATGATACAATGCGTTTGTATCATGCACGCGTCGGACGAGAAATCAAAAGGAAACCACGAACTAAACACCCGATCAACTAAACAAACTTTTGATCGTGGACCGGAATGTAGATCGGCTGGTGTGAAATAGCTAAAGTATGCTTTATCTAGCGCAAACGAAAAACGATATAGTCTAAAGTGTTAATAAAGCATACACTACTTCCAAGCATACAATCAGTTCATCGTAACAAGTCCCTTCCTTCAAAACTTTACACGAGAACTTTTCACCTCCGGTCTTACAAAAAAAATTTGAACATTTTCTTATAAGACCGGAGGTCGAAACGTTTTATCGGTATGAAAATAGGACATCGCTAATGTACAATATATGTATAATCATTTGACAAGTAAGTAAATATAGACAAAGTGGAGACAATTGGGTATTTTTTGGGTATTGAGTAACTATAGTGGTCTCTTTCATTTCAAGTAACTTTTGTGATAAGTAGAAAAGGATGCATTCTGTTTTGGAAGTACAACTTTTTTCGGTAAATCTAATACTATACTAAATCTTAGGACTAACATATGTATATGAAAATAAAACAAAACAACTCACATTAGTTTATAGCCTACATTAATTAATCTGTAGCAAAAACATTTTTAAACGGAACTTTGGACGTCAGTGTCAATTTAGTGTCAAAGACACGACAGCTAAAGGGATGAGCATTGCGCATTCTAAATACTGAATGTAGCGATTCTACACGATCGATATCTGTACATTGAAGATAATTTGCCAGTTGCATACTGGTATAAAACTTATAGAGTTCTCATGTTCCTGGTTCTAGACCTTGAAAAAAATTATCTTGCCAGCAGAGCTGTGAATGATTGAATTAACGTCGTTTCTAAACATTAAAATGTTGTCAGTGTTTTTAAAAGAGTCGTTAGCCGTGCTAGTTTATTTACATAGATCCTTGTTTAAACAACTTCGCAAATCATATTCAGTGTGTGTTTTTGAACAGGTATCCCTGTGACATCTACCAATTCTACCATAACCATGAGAGATAGAATTATATGTAAAAAAAATTAATATTACTCAACTTTTTGTTCCTTAAGAACAGCAGATTCTATTTTCACGAATAATATTTTATTTGAATATTGTCGATTTTAGGCATAAAAATCAATATTTTCAAAAATGCATAAATTTACTTTTAATAGGTTTTAAAAACTCTAAATGGTTTTCTAACAAATTAATCTATGTCTTACAGTAAGGGTAGTTGCTATAGGGAAACCCCTGTTAAAAAAAAACACACTGTATAATTTAGTAATTAGATTGTAAACTTTTGAAATTCATAAATGTTTATAAAATTCATTAATGATTAATGGGGAGCTGTCAAAATCAATCGACATCGTTCGTTCCCTCGAATAACATTTCTACAAAGAAAACTTTGATGGATGCTCTCGCAAATGCGCCCCAATATGAGAGAAAGAAGACCGTAGCGAAACGAAAAAGCTATAATAAAATGAAGATCACATAATTTTATTTCCATAAATTGAAGATCTTCTCTGAGGTCATCGTGAAAAATTCTATAGAAAAAAAATCGGTTAGGTAAAACTATTCCTCGATAAAACTGAAATGTTCGAAACATCACTATGACTTTAATTCTTTCAAAACAGCCAATCAGAGATCACCATTAAACGTCATTATTTTGTCACGTGGTGGGGATGTGGATGGTGACGGCGGCGAGTTTATGAACGAAACGTCATCCATCATATTTTTACTTCGCTTCGTTGTTCTTTTGTACGAGCGAGCGACTTCGGCGGCTCGGCCTCGGCGTTGTTAGCAAATTTTAGACTTGGAAAAATTCTAGTCGCACGGGTGCCGGTAAACCAGAATTAGTTTTTTTTGTGATGTGAAGTGCCTTGTGAAAACAATGAATACAATTTAAATTTAACATTGTGTTCAAGTGTTAAAACTTAATTTCAACTTTTGGTAAGTGCTTAAATTTTCAGTAGTTTTGAATACTTCCTTACCTGGCCACTGTGTTGTTTGTGTACTTTGTAATCTTATCATGAAACATACGTGTGTACACCTCACTACAGACTCGAATCATTTATATTCTAACTAGACGCCAAGAAGTTTTACTCGATTGTTGAAGTTTTCGGTCGTCTTCAACTTTTAAAAAGCTGTTACAAAATTAAATCTATGAATGATGAAACTGTCTAGAATGCGAGGAAAAATAGGAGCTATAATTCTATTTTACACCTGCTTCTGTAAAGGTCATATTGATGCAGGAAATAAATACATATCTAAAGGTTTTGATTGTTGAGTCACTGCTAAGTTATACCAAACCATAAGGAATACAAACTACACAGCACAATTTTTCTATCTTCAAATACCACTTGCCTATAAAAATAATATGGTAGGCCATACGTCTTTCATAAATACATAGAACTCAATGTACTCATTTCCTATGTAATTGTGAATATTATTATGTATTATAAAATTTGTGTCAATTATTTATACCCTAACACCATGTACACTGTTTTACATTTTTAAAATATAATTACATCTTATAGGCCCCTGTCCTTTTAAAATTTAAAGCTATCCTCTAAAAAACTATTAGTTTTTTTCTTATCTATCAAATAATTCTAAGGTTTTAATTACTGATTTATTCCTACATAACTAATTAGAGTATTGAAAATGTTTCTTCTTAAATTATCAGATATTTATAATCAGTTATATTTTGGCTTATTTTATGATATTCATACACCATTTTCTTGAAACAATCAAGTCAGTGAACAAAGCAACGGAACCCGCACCTATCACCCATGTTTTAGAGATCCTATCACTGATATTATCAATTTGGAATTGTGATAGCAAGTCTTTGTTCGCAACAACCCACCGCTCGGTCCATTGTTCTGTCAGACAATAAAACTGGCAAAAAATTGCACATCTGTGCCATAAAGGTTCAGTTTTGAAATAATTCAGTATGGGTTTTATTTCATCAACCTCATCATCAGCATTGCTACTGCTCGTACATAGGTCTTCCCCTTTGAAGAGAGTATAATATTGGCCTTAATCCAAGCTCTTTAACATGTCTCACTAGTTCCCAGACTTGGCTTAATTTCATTCCCCCTTTAAAAAAACTTTCTTTTTTTTGTAATGGTCTGTCTCAGAAAGGCATTACATTAACATTACAATCTAGCCTAATAAGACTAATAAGTAATTTAACTTTGACTTAAATTGCTAAGTGTAGTATAACTAAGAATGTGTTCATTAACACTTTTCTCTGTCTCTTTTAAGGCGAAGACACTTTGTTGTTGTGTTCTTTACGGGTAGCACTAAAGTATGTATAGGTACTAAGATACACTGTCACTTCACTACACTAACTCAAAAGGTTTTGTCCTTTTGAGCCTTCTCACTAGGTCTGTGGTGTCGAGGAGCTGGATAGCCTCGACGTTCACGTGATGGTGAAGTCTACATTTGTGAGCTTCGGTAATAACACTAGTAACGAGGTCCACTTTTATATTTGCAAATCATTAGTGTAGATTCGCATAGAAATCGATATTGAATAGCATAATAAAATGTTACTACTCTCTAGGCCCTTTTCTTTTTATATTTACAGAAAAAAAATGAGTTTTGTTACATTTACTTAGCACGCTAAAAACTGGATTCAACAATGGTTTTGGGTGAACATATTTGTGTTTTTAAACCCTAGACAGTGTTGGATTTCCCAAAAGTAAATCAATATAAATAAACATTTTATGCTAACCAATGTGGCATTTTTCTTTAAATGTTCTTAATAATCTAAATGAGGTTTTCATAGAAACAAAAATTGGAACATTTTCCTGGAAAATTGGTTAATTCAGGAAAACTTATAATGTCAATCAGGTCAGCTAGTAGGTCTCTCATCGCTTCACATCAGGTGAGATAGTGGCCAAACATGGATCTATTAAGCATAAAAAAAAAACAAAATGAATCCCTTAAAATTGTTTTCTTGTTTCCAGCTCTTGATATTATAATATTCGGTAAGTAGTTTTTAAAAATATTAACATTTTCTCTGGTCAGTTTCCTCAAGTGCCTGGTTCTGCTAAAAAGTATTTGTCACGAACTTGTTATCTATGAAGCACCAATCTGTTTACTCCTTGCTGAACATAAGAAATATGGGTTATTGTTAGATGCCCACAAAAATTGCCATTCTCAAAATAACATAATTATAAACTTGTTCCTAGCTATAATAAACCTTCCCACTAATCACAATAGCTATCACATTCCTAATATCACCTGATAAATCATTAGTCACTGACACTTATCACCTGATAAGGATAGCCAATGGAATGTTGTTCAAGAACCTTCTAGCATATTTAATATGCAAGGGCGGATAGAAGCTGTAAGGAGCTCATGTCTTTTTTCATCATATTTGGAATTTGACATTATGCCCATCTTTTGAAGATGTGGTACATAGGACTTGTAATTCAAAGTTCTGGCAGATTAGGCGCTTAACAGGCAACTTCAGATGTAGAAAATTAATCTAAGATTGAACCCCCCCTGGGCCTTTGGGCCCCTCTTTGTTGTGGATCCCTGTTTAAAAGCTAATTCAACAATAATATGATAACAGATTGCTGTTGCTGATTAAAATAGTTCTTCATAGATTATTTTAAGTGGTTAGTTATTGTAAGGTGATATCAGAAATTCGACGTTGTATTAACGCGTCGGCAATTCAGCTTTTTTATCTTGTTCCAGTTTTAGATGACAAGAGTCACTCATCAGCCATCATGGTGGAAGGATGGGCTAGTCAAAATAGTAGGAGATACTCATTCTGAGGTCGCGCGCCGGGTTTGTTGGTTTAAAGTGAGAAAAAACAGTCCAGTTGTCTGTGCAGTCTAACGATGATCTTTCTGTAACAAATCTTTGAGTCACAGATTAATAAATAACTACAGGTACAAACTATACCATCGTAATTCGGTATAATTAATCATTTGTACGCAGATAGTGTGTAATGCCGCCGCGATAAAATATGTAGGTACGTACCCAATATGCATTTACGTAGAACGAGCGATAAATCGCTATCAACCGTATCGTTGAGTCGATATTGTAAGGACGCTTATCGTAAGGAGTCAGTGGCTACGTGTCCGCACACTTGTCAACACACAACATGGCCGAATACCGCGCAGGGAAAGCCGGCATCAACGCCGAGGCGCAGGCCAGAATCCACAGCAAGTACAACAACGAAATCGCCGCCGAGACCCTCGAATGGATCAAGCAACTGACCGGCGAGCCCGCCAACACCGCCGGGGACGCGGAAAACCTCTATGAGGTCCTCAAAGACGGCACCCTGCTCTGCAAACTAGTCAACTCCATACAGGAAGGGTCGGTCAAGAAGATCAACCAGTCCACCATGGCTTTCAAGTGTATGGAGAACATCAACGCTTTCCTCGAAGCCGTGAAGAAATTGGGCGTACCTGCGCAGGAGACTTTCCAGACTATCGACCTCTGGGAAAAGCAGAACCTGTATTCAGTGGTGATCTGCCTGCAGTCCCTCGGTAGGAAGGCTGGCAACTTCGGCAAGCCCTCCATCGGGCCCAAAGAGGCCGACAAGAATGTTCGAGAGTTCACTGACGAGCAGCTGAAGGCAGGACAGAACGTTATCTCCCTCCAGATGGGCACAAACGCGGGCCAGCAGAGCGGCATCTCTTTCGGCAACAGGCGACAGATGTAATAATAATGTTTCTTATTTGTAAGCTATTAAAGTGTACTTAATAAATATGTTTTGTATTTTTTATAGTATCTGTTTTATTCGACGTGGTGACTAGGCGTGGCTTGTAGTTTTTAATGCCGCAGTATGCGTAACAACTGAGATTAGATAAGGCTCAAGCATGTCTCTAGCTGCACTATGTAATTGCACCTGAGACAAACTAGGTATTTCAAAATTCATAAGGTAGCAAATAGCTTTTATAAGGTTTTATTAACTGCAAGGCAAACAGTTACAATCTTACCCTGGAGTATGCGGTACTTCCCTCGCTCTCGACCTAGCGATAAAATATTTTGTAAAGTTCAAGTCACTTCTTCTGCACTAATGATTTTATTAAAAAAGAGTAGTGATATCATCTCTAATCTCTAAATAGTACAAAACAAAGTCGTCATCCGTGTCAGTTAGTTTATATGCTTAGTACTTCTAAACTACTGGAAGGATTTTAATGCGGGCTTCACAGTTACTTTTCTTAAAAACATTCATATGAATTCACACTTGTGCGAAGCTGGGCGGGTACATAGTTCTAAATTTAATTAATTAACAACCTTCTGAACATCCTGAGCAAGTGGCCCTAGGCCAGCGTGGTGGATTATGGGCCTTACTCTTTGTGAGAGAAGGCTTGTGTCCCAGCAGTGGGAACGGAATGGGCTGATGATGATGATGATGATGATGAGTAGGTAAAGATGTTTATTATAACTTACATTACACGTTACCGGGCAATGCTATTCAGCATTATACGATATCACAGATTCGTAACTTTCTTCGGAATATTAATAGCTTGATGTAATTTTGATAACGAAACATTTGATATAGGTCATAATTAAGTTGTCTGGCTGATTATTTCTATAATATGCTAATAACATAAAGCCTTGTAGCTCTATTTATCGTACTAAGCCCAATGCCAATGCTTGCAGCTAGGAACAAAGCCAAACAGATCCAGTGTCGGAAATAAAACGGCATAGGTATATTAATGTTTTTAGGTATAGGCTTTTCAAAGTTATTCAAAATCATGATTATAACTGTTCCAAAATCAAGTTTTCCTACCGACCTGTAAAGAACATACACTCAGAAATGAGCAGAGGCAAATCGAAGCAAGTTTGCCCTTGTTTCTTTTTAAATACCGTTAAAGTAGATTCATTAGCATTAATTTAACAAAATGTGATAAATATACCTAAGTATTTGACATTCTCCAAAACCAGTAAATTTTAAAGGTTTTATTATTTTAATTGACTCATTTATAATTTCTAACCTATTTATTTCGTATCTGGTAGTGTAGTATTTCTAAAAAATTCGCAATATCGATATCATATAATAATGTCCGTAGGTATTACGGCAGCAACTAACTAACTCGTGTTAGGTCTCTTGTATGCAGGAGGCCGTCTGGGAAGGTACCACAGCTTTGCCAGTAATTCTGCCGTCAAGCAGTAGTGCTCAAGCTTTACTGTTATCCGGTTTGAAGGGCATTGTAGCCAGCGAAATTACTTACTGTGCATTTGAGGCTTAATATCTGATATCTCGGGGTCATGAGCCCAATGCAGTGCTACGCAGTGCTTCTTGCTATGAATTGGGTGGCACTGCAATTGTTATGGGCAGGCGTGGCGCTTACCATTAGGCGAACGACATGCTCGTCTCATTACACAGTTCCATAAAAAAAAGCCAAAAGCCTAAATACATATAACGCGTGACGTAAGGTGAATTCTAAGATGTTACTTCGGTCGATGAAACATCCATCATACTTAAGAAGGCTACTTATTAAACAACATAATACAAACCATTTTCCTCCATGACAAGCATACGAAAACCCAATCTTCATTTTCCTTCCTATTACCTTAACCTTTAAGTAATGTCATGGGCCTAATACACCTCCCTAGTGAACACCCCGCAGCATTTTGCGTCATTACTGAATATCGATCTAACTTTTGTACTTAAAACCGTTTCTAGGGCCAGAATGCTTTGAACGCGAGCATCTCCATAAACATAGCTAGATGTATTTCGATTTAAAATAAACGATCGTGATCGCTAACGTAATCGTATGCTTTTTCAAATGCAAATTCGCGTAAATTACTTTGCTGTATGTACCTATGTCAAATTCTACTAATAATATAAATGCGAAAGTTTGTTAAAATGGATGGATGGATGGACGTTTATTACTCAGTCACGCAAAAATAATTGAATGGATTGTCCTGAAAATTGCTACGTAGGTTCTTTAGATCCTGGAAGGGATATAGGCTAGTTTGTTATGTTTTTTTATTTATAACAAAAATTCAAGGACATATAACGTCCACCAACCCGCAATGGGCCAGCGTGGTGGATTAAGGCCCATACTCTCTCTAAGAGAGAAGGCCCAAGTCCCAGCAGTGGGAACGTAATGGGCTGATGATGATAAATGTTAGTTTTAATATGAGTTTGCGTTTTGCAATCGTTATTCATTAGGGCAATAAAACATTGACATTGGACTTTATCATTACTTCAAATGTACTAGATGCTAATTAGTTCTAAGTATCGATTAGGATCCTTACCTAGGATTATGATTATTGTTGATCAAGTATATAGATGGTCCATATTAATTTGCTGTCTGTTAATATGTGTTAGTAATATCACTTCTTTGTAAAGATAACTTGAGTTAGTAACATTAGTATCTATACTATACATATATTGTAGTTCTAATGAGTAATATAATGAACTAGGTATTTAATTGAGTTACCTACAGCCTAGCCTGACGTTTATCATCACTTGACTGACAGGTTTTTCTTGTCTACACTTAATGTTTTATTACTGACTAGCTGTTGCCCGCGACTTCGTACGCGTAGTGTAGTAGTAATTCATCATGCTTCCGACCATTTTCTGTCCCAAAATACTCCGGTTCCAGCTCCCATCCTGCTCCTTTTTCATTACCGTACCACTTCTATTCTGTTACCTTCCCACTCGTATCCTGTTATCGTCCTGGTTGTATTCCGTAACCGCCGCGTTCTGGACTGATCCTGTCCTTCTCCTATACCGTTACCGCTCCCTACTATCCCGTTACCGTACCGCTCCGCTCCTGCTCCAGTCCCGCTCCTATATCGTTACCATTACGCTCCTATTCTGTAACTCTCGCGCTTATTCCATTTCCATGCCTATCTTATCCCGTTATCATCCCGTTCCGCTCCCAATCCTAATTACCAAAATTGATAGCCCTATCTTTAAAAATATAAACTCTCATTCCTTTTGTCCGCTCTCGTAATGATCCCCTTATAGAACTTACATACCAAACAGCTTCATAGGTTTTTGGTTTTCGAGGTGTGATGTGTGTGTCTGTGTCTGAGGGAGTGGATTATTTTTATATTTAGATATATACATTTTAGCAAGTTCTTTTAGGGATGTTTTAAAATTGGTGAAAAATGTGTTATAGTTTCTTTGACCGAGTATACGTATCAAATGTCATCGTTCAGTTTAAAAAAACATATTACGGGACCACGGAGGCCGGGTGGAAATAACACGGGTGGGATTGCCATCGGGGGGAAATGCCATGGACCCTTTACGATTCGTACGCAAAACTGACAGTGACGGTGCGCCGTGGTGCCAAGCTAGCCGCCGCGGCCGTTCCGGGCCCGGTACGGTGTTGCTATGCTTTTTGTTCGTCTATACCAGCAGTTACTAATAGTTGTTCCACGGAACCCTAGGGTTCCGAGAATTGCCGACGCTGGCCAGCATTTTTATCGATATACTGACCCGCGCAAAAGTGCTGAATCAATTTCGATAAAATTTATATGGGACCACCTCTGAAGTATGACCTACCAAACAAAAAAAGAATCATCAAAATCAAATTATAATTGGCGGAGTAATCGCGTAACAAACATAGAAAAAAAACAGAACCTCCTCCTTTTTTAAAGTCGGTTACAAATATGAGTTGGGGTTCCGCCAAAATTAGGTACATAATTTAGTGTTCCATAGCTAAAAAGAATTGGGAACCGCTAGATAAAATTCCTCTACTACTTTCCAAGGCGACATAATCGCATCAGCAAAAAAGCGTTTTGCAAACTGATTAAAAAAAAAAGCTCCAGTGCAGGTTCAGCGCCATGTCCATAAAACCCGTCACCGCGAGTCAGAAAAACGCCCCTTGATAAGACGTGCTATCTATGGGTGGCTCGATTTAAACAGCTAATTTGCCTTGCAACGGTACTCAACGTTATACCACTCCACCAGCCACCGCCACCGGCACCGCCAATAGTCGCCGTGATATCGCAGTGTAAACTCGCCCCTGATGAAGAGCATCGGACATGCTCGAAACCTAGGTCGACTAATTTGACAAACTACGTGAGTCCTAGCCGTTTTATTAAATATTTATAATTATAATTATAATGAATCAAACTCACGAAAACTTTCATACTAAAATTGCTAATCGGTAGGTACTCAACGTTGTTAAATTGCGTAATAATTCCAGTTTTCGTAAACCAATATTTATAAAACAAAGTTTGTTATGTAGCCTAGGACTCCACAAAACATTTTTTAGAATACCATCGTGTGAACCAATACCTTAGTTCTACAAACACTGAAGGTAAGTAATAAACCAGTATAAGCTGAGCCATGTGCACAAAGGGTCCGGTATGTTCCGTGGTTCAACTTATAGTGGACACCTATATTTTTTCCTAAATTCCGTCATAACTTCAATATTACTGGACCGATTTTGATGAAACAAAGCCTATGTGTAGCGCCGGACTCCACAGAATATATTTCAAAAAACTGCATTCAAATTCGTGCCCTAGTTTCTGAGTTTATCCCGGACAGACAGATAGACAGACAGACAGACAGACAAAAATTTTAAAAATTGTATTTTTGGGTTCTGTTGCTACCATATACTCCTAAAAAAATTGATTTTCAAAAATATCTTCAATGTACAGTAACCGCTTCGTTACAGTTTTATTATAAGTATAGATATTTGATGGCAACGTCATATAATGTAATGTAGTATATACTTTTATATCTTTATTTATTAAAAAGGAGATTGATCAGACTTGATCATGTCACTCCCATCATATACATATAACAACTAACCTCCGCGTTTTATAGCAATACTGACAAGTTTGTAATGTTTGTACAGCCTTCTCACTCCCTCTGTAATAGAGTCTTAACACCACCACCAACTAACTACCACCTAAGTAATAAGATTTTGAAATGAGCTTTACATTTTGCAATTGTTTTGTCACTTCTGATTTAGTTTTATTGCTGACGTCATTTTGATTATTATAGGTACCATTGAACGCACCGTCACGGTCGGGTCTGCCAGGTCCCGCAGCCGGATGGCACGGTCACGCGCTGCTGGTTCAGGAAACGCGGATATCCGACCCCTAGCTAAAGCCCAATTCATTTCGACACCTATCCCGCTCAGGTGGAAAAAACATAACCAACGCGAAGAGAGTAGAGACTAAATGTTGACTGTGGTGGTTATTCTAACTAAAATTGTTTTTAAATGGGCAGAATAAATTTAGTTACAGTGACAATTATCTGAGACAATCTTAAATTGACGTGCTAAAAGAAATGGTCAACAAACATGTGCGTGAGCGTGAGCGTGACCCTTACATTTTTAGTCACACATTTATTTAACCATGACCCCTATTAAGTGCATGTGAAATAGTAAATAAACACGTTGACGTGTTATCAAAGTCGCCCCTATCGTTTTTGTTTTGCAGCTGCCTTAACATTATTGATTGAAACTGATGAATATACGATACCCATAATAACAAAAAAAAATAATCACAGTGATGTTACATTTACCACTATGCCTTACTTCAAATATGATAACATAACAGCTATTTATTGGTTTTCCAATATTATAGTCTATTGCAAATAACATATTTGTTCACTTTGATTTATGTTTGTACATGGCTCGAAGAAAAATATTCATTTGTAAAGTGCGATCCAATAAATAACGGTGAAACCACGATAAACAAAAGAACCATTTATGAGTTATATCTAAGCGATACTTTCCCCTCTGATTTCATTACATGAATTACGTATTTCAATTAATACAATTTATGATATATCAGAGAAAGCAACTCTCCATCCATATATGCACTGGGGCTTATTGAGATTGCCACTTCATCGCCATGATTTAGCAACATCAGTTAACAACTTGCGAGACCTTACGGCCACTTGCGCTTTAGAAAGTGCACGGTCCGAAATCATAGACTGCCTTATTCTTATGAAAGAATATTCTCCACTACTGCTTCCCACGTTATTGGATATCGATCGTTGTTGCAAGGCTTCAGAGCGTTACGCTACAGTGGCTCGGCCGTCCGCCGGCTCTGGCCAAAGCCTCTGGTCCCGTTATATCGGGCTGAGGAGATTATCTGGCACTAACGGGATGACGTCCGCTTTGCGGGCTCACTTGGCATCGCATTTGGTGCCGTTGCAACTAATTACAGCGGTTGACTATCAGATACGGCCTAAAGTGTCAATTGCCTCAAGCAGTACAAGCAGCTTATGCATTTGTGAAAGTGCTAAGCTCCAGTGTCGTACACCCGTTTTAACGCATAAACGAATTCCAAGATTTCAGTTTCGAAAGTTTCTCTCAAATGCATTTTTCCCTCAGTTAAACATGTAACCTATTTGTCCAGTCTAGAGTCGTGAGACAAAATGACACGCTGCGCAGATAAGTGGATAGTTTTCATTAATTTTACTAGTTTCTCTAGAACGCGTTCGTTTCCTATTCTTAACGTAGCTGTAGCGTGTCAAGAGTTGTGATTTGGCGTGTTGGAAGTAATTTGTTTCAAGTTACGTCATGACTTGCGACGCTGCTCTAGATCCACTGCCGCAATGCTTAGGCAAAGTAGTTCCGTTTAAAAAACTAAGTCGAGCTTTAAAGGTACTATTTTTGGCAAATTATATGGCTTGACATGACGGCGCTTATCATATCTAAATATGGTTAGAAATCTCCACGCTGTCAATAATCAAATACCAGCTGATGTTGAGCGGACTGTGGCGCAATATTATAATATTTAGATATAATTCTATTGATATAATAAAAAAAAACTAGGAAGGAAATCTATGTTTACGTACCGGTCTGACCAGTTAATCTGAATTTGTGATTCAAATTACGTCCCAATTTGCAGATATTTGGAAAAATAATGTTATGTCGTATCGTATTCATTTGGTTTTGCATACTTATATAATTTGCACAAGTAATAAAAACTGCGTAGTTCAGTTTTCCCATTAGCAGCACATATCCGTGCGTCAGAGTTTCAGCGGGGAGCAGGAGAACCAATTGATATGGCCCTGCACATGCCCGCCGGCGATTTATTCGTTAACCTGTACCATATTGATACAGCTTGACCTCAATCATTTGCATTTACAATTGCCAATCGACATATATTATTAAGAAGTTACGTCTCTCATGTCACGATAACGTTGATTATGTCTATGATGTACAAGGAAGGTGGATGTAGAGCTCCTTCCATGCTTCCATGTACATCATAAATTCAAGATTACCTGATCTCACTTTAAACACCAATTTTATAAGAATCTGTAGTGTAGTATCACGCCTAATTAAATGGGATTTCTCGCTTTAAACTTTGAAGCAATTTCTTTTTTCTGACTCCTGAAACTCCATCTGCTTGCTAAGTTTATTAATTTATTCTGTTGTATGTTCATTTCTATTATCAGGACTTAAAATTAAAACAGAACTTGTGAACGTGACACAACTTCGTGATTTAACCGAGTTACATTTTATTAATTAAAAATGTTTTATCTGATTATTGTTTCGTAATAATAAGTTACATGTAAAACGGTATGCGGAAATGCGGTAGTCCGTTCCATGTCGTCGATCTGTTACAGCGTTATTTCCATGTTGTATCAGTTTAGTTTATCTTGTATCGTTTACATTATATCTGTTAATTATTTACCTTGCTTATTTTTTTCCGTATCTTACTATTCGAGTCAGCCACAAACATAGATTAAACAGTGAGCTCATCATACCTAAGAGGTGAAAGTGTATGTAGATGACTTGTGTGTTTCCCGCCGGCCACTTACATAATATTGTATTGGGAATATTGGAATAGCAATCTTATCATCTGTTACCTTAGTGATATCACAATTTATTATGTACTTTGTAACAATGATATTAAAATGAATTCAGTGCGTGAATAATAGCATGTGTTATCCTGTACTTCACGGGTCTAGATGGTTTGCGTAAGCATTCACACCAGATAGCTAGCCATTATTATTCACCCTAATGTTATTAGAATTAACAACATAAGAATCGCAACCGTCATTGGTCAGCAGATACCAAGATAAATCTGCATTACCGGACCGTTACCTGATATTATTATACATTGTCCAAAGCAATCGCTTCTTGGAAGTTGCAATGCGCTTTCCATTGCGCTAGCGTTACATTTACCGGTTCGGAAGACACGATTTGAGTGTGACCGACTTGCGTCCGAAACCAGTTTGTCCAAACACGGCCAAAGGCGCCTTGGGCCAACCTTGGCATTGGGTGATGACTAATGTACGCACTTTTTTCCTAGCTTAGGTCGTTCGTTACGTCAAATGTTGGAACCAGTCGCGTGCTAGGAATACTTTACCAGGGTTTCATACTTTACATATCTACGGTTACATTGGGTACCTCACTCGGTCGCGTGTTCATTGCACTTTTTTGAGGATTTAGTTGAAGTAGTTATGTTGGACTGCCGTTTATGTCTCGCGCTATTTGTTTTTTTTTTGGCTGATATCGCTGTTGTTACAAGTTTAGCTTGGCTCTAGATTTATGGTTTTAACAGTCACGTTTTGATATGCATTGCCATTGTCTCGAGCTTAAGTTAAGATCTCTCCTCGCGCATCTGACTTTAAGTTTTCTTTAGTTTGAATTATAATGGTAACAAAGTGTAGGAGGTTAGGCAAACCGGTAACCATACGAGCTATACTTAAAGACAGGTGTTCAATTATTCCGACACCTACACAGTAACTTGCTCAAGTTGTTTGCAATCCGCGCGTTCATTGCCTTCTAGATGAGACATCGGCGCAAAGTTGCCAGTTTATCGGTCTTTTACCGGATACATTTCGGAGAGTGTGCGACGGAATTACATGAACTTATTCCGCCATCTCCATTCTATCACCGGACGACCAGGCGTACGGCAAGCCGTCATCAATATATGGTTGACATCCCTCCTGCTCGCACCAAGCGCTTTGCTTCGACCTTCATAATGCGAACGGCCAAGGAGTGGAACTCTCTGCCGGCATCTGTGTTTCCGGATAGCTATAATCTGGGTGTCTTTAAGACAAGAGTGAACAGGTTTCTTCTAGGCGAGCGTGCTACATCTTCGACCGCATCGTCACTTAACAACAGGTGAGATAGCGGTCAAACGCAAGCCTATAAATAATAAAAAAAAAAAAAAAAAAAAAAGACGTCGGTCGCGTCCGTTCGAGCGGTCTTATCTCAAGCAAACGTGATTTTCTTTGAAAACACGCAATTCCGTAGTATCTTATATTATCTACGAGTATACTATGTTAAAGTAACTATTCTTTTACTTCTTCTATGAACTTGGTATCAAATTATACACAATTGAGTTGTAAATACATTTAAAAGATTGCAGCAATAAATTCGCTTTTTACTCAAACGCAGTATGAGTAATACTTGGAAACCTGTATCTGTTAGAATTTTCATTGTGTTTGAACCTTGGCTGCGAGATAAGATAAAAGATTGGCTGATTGTACTACGTTCATTCGATTGAATCTGTTTACGATATAATTTGAACGTGTGCTTGATTTTACCTTTATCGCATTTGATTTGATTGTGCATTGTGTAAGCCCAGAATCATCAGTGGCCAGGCCATTAATTAATTTATTCCATTCATAATCTAGTAACTCTAAACGAGTAACTGCGAAAAGGAACTGGTTGGTCTTGTAACTGGTTACAATTACATGAGCAACCATCCCATTGGCTGTTTACAAATTGTCGGTCACTACCCTGGGCAAGCACCCAGTGGCAACTCAGACACCAAATCATCATCATAAATGTTGCAAATCGTACGACCCCGGAGGTCGCTAATGACAATTTAGTTTCGCACACCGGGAGCCTCTGACTCATTGCGTCAAACATTTGTGACGGCTTCAATACAAGATCGTCTACTCCATCTGACTTTGCCTGGTTGTTGAAATACCCTTCTAACTCGACAGCTTATATGGTGTTAATGAAACTCACGTGATAACGTTTGTAAAATTTACCATGGTTTTGAGATTAACAACTATTATGGCTATTTACTAATTATTATTTTGATGATCTTTTACCTTCACTTGATGGTAGTTTGTTTTTGTTATAATTTGGGAACATGGCAGCAAGGTGTCGTGCAAGACGTTTGTTTGCTCTATTATAGATAGTACATATTATACATATATGTATTTGCTTTAATTACAGCTGTGTCTACATGGTAATCATGTATGGTTCATATTGTGTGACTTGGAAATTCTTTAACGACATCAATAATATTGACTTGACATTTTTCTTAGTGTTTTATTGTCATAAATTGCAAGATATTGTGATTTATTTATGGTTTGTTATAATAGATCTGCATCGTCAAGGTTAAATACTATTTGTTTTTCTGATTCAAGAGTCACACACTGTTTTGCTGTGAACTAGCAGAGAGACTATTGTTTAGAACGTATGGATTCAATTCATGAACATTTAATTATATGATATGTTTTTTATTCTTGTGTATTTGTATTCTGATACTAAAATTGTAGCGTGCGAAACAATCGTTCTTCATTAGTTCTTGTCGATTCGGATTTAGGTCAAAGTAGATCGGCATTCGACATGTTGTATCTATAGAATTGAAATCATATAAAATGTGCCTAATGGAGATACTTGTGCATGATTATATCAGATTTTTTTATTTACAATTAAGTTACAACATCATAGTTCTGTTCAGAGTAGAAGTTAGGATTGGTGTCTTAATGTCAATATAATATACGATCATAAACGTTTATTGAGAAAGTTTTATAACCAAGACGATTCATTAAACGAAGATTGTCATATAATATCATTTTCCCTCTGACTTGCCCGTCTCGGCTTCGAGGTGACATAGAAAGTAGGAAGGTGCGGTCAATTTTCTGAAAATGGCACAGCTGAATGTAGCGAGGTCAACTCTAATGCCATCACCACTGGCACTACAACAGTGCTTTCCCACAATAAAACAATTTAAGCCATAAGACAAAATGTTAAGGTTGTGATTTCGTTAACATATGGTTTGTAAAGCTCTAGGTTATATGGTCAGTATGGTCACAAAAGCATTGTCCATCGCGATCTAAAGACGTCTGAGGTCATTGGCATGATTGATATTACCATGTTGATTTTGTAAATACGACCGTGGTTAATAGCTTACCTTGTGGCAGTGCTTTGACCTGACCTCAATTCCTTTACGACCTTCTTGCTTTACCCGGCCCTATATTTTACTAGACAGTGATAGCACTATTGATTATTCTGTGACAGTTGGCTTCATTCTTTGCAATTTTGTGGCCTTCGCTTCATTCTTTGCAACTTTGTGGCCTCTAAGCCAGAATGGGACCTTCAAGAAAATGAAATCTTCGTTCAAGGCTTGTAGTATTATATGATCGTTTAAGATATCAAGGTCTTATGTTACGTTTCATGTCAGTAAATATATATACACGCAACATCATTTGATTATGTGCGCGAATGCATTCGGGTCATTGTTTAATTGTAAATGAGCTCGGTTCTCAGCTGAACTGTTTTGCACATTGTCTCGACTATAACAGTTCCCAAGGCTTGGTGATTTGTTAAAAGTTTTGTTGGTCTTAACCAAGTTACATTGATGGCTGACACTGTCGAATGACTTGCTTTTTATAAGAATGAAAGTTTGAACCATAATCCTTTAATGGTTGGGTTAATATTGTCTCAGATAAGTGACGTGTTACTTATTCAAAATCACATAATCGTTCCACGATATCAAATGGTAAATTCGATTCTGTTAACCAATAAACAGATTCTGTTCTATTGATTACAATAAAGGCTACAATTATGCTGCTAAGTGAATGAAATGTTCCAAGAAGTGTTTGCCAAGCCACAAGATAATTAAATGAAGCCTGTGACTCAACGGTTCCGTCGCAATACTTTGAGTAGTCCGTTAAGTGCAAGATAATTTGTGTAGCAGCCGCATTTTATGGCGCATTAAATTCTTATCTTAGAAATTGAATAAAGCATTCGTTAATCATAGGCTTTATTCACTATATCAGTCTATCTGATCTACTGTCCTGCTTCTTCATACATCGGACGTCATGTTTGTTTAGAGACTGTAAAGTGGCTTTGAATACATTCATATCATTTCTACAGCGTCCGTTATTACTTTCTGAGTGGCGTTGAAGTTTAAACTACATTAAGGATTTCCTTCTCTAGATTTAACGCAGATAAGATTGCTCGCGATTAGTCAAGTTTATGATCTTCCACATTAATTATATTTGCATCTTCCATCAAGCTGTCTAATCAGCCAGTTTCCATTAAGTAAAAGCGTCTTCTCATTAAGTCCTGATAATTCTATAAGTAATCATATGTATAAGCTCTAGATCTTTAATACAAAAATAATTGTTAAATGCATCGGATATAACGTTACATTTTATTTGCATCGATGATTACCCTACATGATTACCCTAGTTCTGATAAGATACTGGTATTCCGCGAACTCAAATCTTCAATGGATCGGCTTTTCGGCATTGATATTGCTTTTGATCGGGCTAATGATTTAATTAAAGCATAGTTATAAATAGACTTTGATCGTGCCTAGCCCTATATTACATTAAAGAAATTGTGTTTCATTGTGATTGTGGTGTAGTGAAAGTGAATGGTCTGTATATTCATCTAAACATGTATCTTGTCCATAAATCTATGCTAAGTTTCCTTTGAAAAATATTTAGATACACTGCTTTTAAACAGATAACATAAACGAATTAAACTATACAATTATACATACTCGTTCATACGAATACAAGTCGTTTTTAAAATCTAATTGTTTAGATTAAAAGCAAGCATCCACACAATGTCTGAGAACGTGGAGAATGATACTGCAATGCAATTTAATTACCTGCTATTGTTCCAAGACACTGTGAATTTGCTTGATCGTATCGTTGGCAAATTATAATGCGCTCTTAACCTTGGTGTTAACAATGTCATGAGAAAGGAAGATTAAGAATTTGATGATATGAGTCCAATGGCTTATCTTGTCTATCGTATACTTTCTTTGTTTCCAATCGGTCTTTTTTAATTTTCTAGACGTCCATGCTCCATAATTATAATGGTAGTTTTATTTAAAGTGTAGTTTGTGAATGGCGCGAATGTATGCGAACTGATTTCAGTGCAACATTTCATTTTAGTGAATGTAGTAGAGACATTCCAATATTTCAAAAGTATGCGCCCTTCCACTGCAATAATCATTGACTGTTGTCTTTTGTTTGTAAATTCCAGTGGAGGGGATTTAGAACCTATTAGTTTAGAACATCTCTACCTAAGCATATGTAGTGCTTTTTGCTATTTTTTATTTGTGAAAATATCTACGGAGAGTAAAGTATCCATTATTATGATTTGTGTTAATTTTATCATTTTTGAAAGTCTACTACTTAGATGTAAACATCCTCACTATTTATATGCCATGTCATTTTACTGGACCTTGTTTCTACATCAATTTACAGTAATATTCATTGTCTTATGCCAACACGCGTTTTGTGATTTTTCATTTTCCAATAAGGACATTGTCTGGTATATAACTATTTTACTTTTTAGATAAATGTGTCTTAATCTTTATTATGTACCAAAATATAGTTAGGTAATATCTACTCACCTAGAGTCATTATAGAAGGTAGGTAGGGCTCATTATTTATTGTTTCATTCTCATTGGTTTGTGCTCGAGGTAATTTTAGCTCGCTTTCGTATAGTTTCTCGTTGTTTCTTCTCGCTGGGTTGAATAATTTGCATCCGTTTATTTACGCCATGAACTTTTGATTATTCATACGTTTTGCGCTTTCCTTTTGTGCGTTTTGGATAATTTCGCAATTCCCGTGCTGGTTTCTGCTTCGATGTTCACGGTACTTATCTTACTCTTTATTGATTTTGTTTTTGCAATAAGAGTTTCCAGCTTTTTATGTGTTAAAAATAAGTGGTAGGTCTTTATTTGCATTTTCTGTGTAATACCTGCTCTATGTAGGGACGATTGAAAAATTTTGTGTAATTTATTATCTCGTTTTTACGAATCTGTGTTTATGTTGTAATAGTCACCGGTTGTAAAATTACCGTTGGCTTTCACAAAAAACATTTCAATTTGTACAACTCCAATTAAAACCGGTTTTGCGTAAACAGACTAGTTTTTTTGTGATTTTCTTACTCAAAACGACTTCACGGTACGTGACAATAGTTTACAGGGCAATCTCTTGCACCGCCTTTCATAATTAATTTACTTTCACTAGTATACATAATATTGTTTTTATTTTATTGTTTGTAATAGATAAGTCATTTCTGTCTTCCAAACTTACTATTTTGATTATCGCTTTCATTTAATTTTTATCATCATGAATAGTGCTACATAATAAGGATATTTATTTATGCAGATTAAAATAGCTTTCGTATTTGTATGATTATCATAAAAACGCAATCCTTTTCGATTCTTGTCGAGCTAGGCTTTTACGATGCAATAACCTGATTTATAATTCAAATTTTGACAAGAATGTTATGTATACATCTCCATATGTTGTTGCGGCGATTTTTTTTGTTTCCGGCAAATCGCTAACCGGAACGGCGACCGAGCGGACATTACCATTGTTACATGTTTTTATTATATTACGTAACGTGCTCATATGAAAGTGTTACAGTAGCCCGTTTGTGACGAAAGTGAGTTAATTGCATTATCAGGTTAAACTTTGTTGTTGTCTTCATTACGGCTGTTAATCTCGTATCCGTCTATGAACACATGTTCATTAACAACTTTGCTTTTGTTGTGTTCTGTCTGGTCTGGTGCTGATGTTTCTGCAATGACTTTTGTATATTTATCTACTGTCTGTTCTGTTTGTGTTGTGGTATGCGTAAAGTGTAGTGTTTATCTATTTTTAATCGCATCGGGAGCGTTTGCTTTATGAATGACAATGAGGAAGCGTTTCATGTGGTCTTCACAACATGCAAATGCGTTTATTCTCATCACTATGATGTATTTATTATTCATAGACTATGAATGTTATGAAAGGAAATAGATGGCTGTGTGTGACGGTGCGGGCGCTAATCTCGTTTTATTTGCGGTTTTTGTCGTCATCGTAGCAGTTTTTGCGGATACCTGTGTCAGTGGTTAAAAGAATTAAGTGTGGTTTCTTGGTTCTTGTTGATTGATTGCGGCATTACCTAATTGAATATATTTTTTGTGATAAGTTGATGACGAAGGTTTTGGTGTGCTTTATGACAAACAGCATACCCACACTTAATCTTAATAGAAGATCTATCAGCTTTAAAAATGTCCTTCCTAACTTTATATTATGCTATTTCTGTTCAAGCCTTTGCGCCTTCCAGTTTTCTGCTACCATTCTATAGTCCCTTTCCCTTGCCTAGTTAGTACCGTGGTCCTGTCACCTCAACTTACCAATTATCTCCCTTGTTGCAGTGAGCCATGACTATCGACAAGCAGCTGGTATGGGTCCGGGACCCCAACGAGGGGTTCGTCCTGGCCCGTCTCCACGAGCTCATGGGCGAGGAGGCGGATGTGTTCCCCCTCGACAACAAGTACCCCAGGCGGGTC
This sequence comes from Petrophora chlorosata, assembly GCA_951640565.1. NCBI lineage: Eukaryota > Metazoa > Arthropoda > Insecta > Lepidoptera > Geometridae > Petrophora > Petrophora chlorosata. Next base: position 3,169,834 of record OX621196.1, on the reverse strand, counting down.
TGCAGCTTTGAAGATATATTCCCTGCTGGGGATCCGGTGAAGGAAGTGGAGGATAACTGTAAGTGTGTTTTTCAAGTAGACGTTCAATTATAAGGTTTCTTTTATGAGAACTTGGATATGAAGGCCGATATATTTCCTATAAATGACGACATGTAATACCCTTAGGGGTATGTTTAAGAAGCTATAACATACCCTAATAGGGGTTCGGTAAAATAAATCGGGGTTAACTGGAAAAATAGCATCACTTAAGCTGAGAAGGGTGATTTGTCGCTTAGTCAAATGACCAAATGAGAGAAAAGCTCAGTTATGTTGGATATCCGAAGAGAACATGAAAAGGCTTGATAAAAACTACAAACAGTATTTATTTTTATTTTATTTTCAAGGAAAACTAACGACTAAATCAGTAAATAAGTAACAAAGTAAGTAAATAGCTGAAGGCCAATTAGAAGTTTTCACAGATATTTAGAGAAGAATATAAACAAACATACACAGTAGACACACGGACGAGGACGGATAATTAGCAATGAGGACATAGAGTTTCATAAATACTCCTTTTCACAGTGCATGGACATTATATCTATGCACTACGAAAAGTAGTGGTCATTTAGTAGACGCTTGAGTTTGAACGCTGAGGTGGTAAACAAGTCTACGTCCGTTTCCCTAGCGAGCTCATTGTAACACCTGCATGCTCTTATGAGGTAACTGTTCTGTCTATAGTTGCAACGTACAGGTGGAAACGTTGGAACGGTGGAACGTACAGGTATAGTGTTCTTATAACCGTAGGAAATAAAATACGCAAATAGCGTATGCTTATATAAACTGAATAAATGATTCATCAACATCTTTAGAAATTCGAAGTGTGCATTCTATAATAATAAATAGGTACTTAGTCATAATTCATTTATAACAAAAAAACGACTTCAATTCTGATGTATCTTCGAAGTCCAAGGTCGAATATCGATCAATGAATGCTGGAAGGCAGAATGTTCATTTTGAAAATTTAAGGTAGATAATAATTAATTAACTAAATTTGTATAATAATGACATGACTAATATAACGTACAATGTTATAATGTGGTCAATAAATAAATTGAAATTTATATGGGATCACCTTGAAGCTACCTATACTGAACCTAACGCAAATAATTTCTCAAATCAGTTTATAAATGACGGAGTTCTGAGGTAACAAACATAAAAACAAAAATACAATCGAGTTGAAAACCTCTTACATTTTTTTTAGTTGTAAAAATGATCATCTATAGTAACGTAAAACTAGAATATTACTATTCTGTTCATTTCTCATTTTATGATTGTTTTAATTTCAGGTGAACTAATGTTTCTGAACGAAGCCACACTACTGAACAACATCCTCTCGCGATACAAGAAGAATAAGATTTATGTAAGTGATTTACTTTAATCTCTACACTTGTGACTCACCTATACAACATAAATATACGCCAATTTCACCTTGAAGGTAACATACCTACTACACCTACTACATATTGGTATTTCTATAATGGTTACTTTCTGACGCATTGTTGTGAACTGAGCATGACAAATTCTTCAGCTTTATGTCGATGCATTAAGGTTGATATTATTTGAAAATTGTAATGCAGTTTGTACAGTGAGCAATAATTTTTTTTCTTTAAACTCTTTATTTCAGGCAATATTAAAGTACAACAAAGTAAAATTAACAGAGGCACATAGAATATATATCTTACAGACTAACATACATACAAAAATATAACATTACATTAAATAAACCACACACACTACTTCACAGGGTTCAAAAATTTCGCTCCTTCCCTGTACCTCCGGTATACTACCCCTACAGGCCAGAAGTCAGAATGCATAGTCAATGTCTATGTCAATGCAGGCGCTAATATGAATAGAGGCTATTTGTGACTGGCTTCATGTTTGTATTGATTTTATCGCCTTTCTGTGCTCATTTGCCTTATTTTGCTAGTAATGTGTAACAAAACAAATACATGGTAAATATCCCGTCTCTAAATCAAGTTCCAATGTTGAATGGGATTCCCAGAAGCATCTGTATGGTTAGGTTTTCCAATGTCTGTAAATGTACTTTGAAGTAGGTACCTATCTTATTGAACTCACTGCCTGACTTGCTTTGTCCTTTATGATTTCGACTTCTTATTATCTTTGTGCTGTTTATGCTTACTTTTAAGGCATCTGCTGATACAATAATACAGCAAAAGTACTATTTTTCTTGAAAATAAAATTGTATATCCTAATATCGTACTTAAAAAAGTACCATATGAATGAATGAATAAAAAGTAAAACTCAAAATACACAAATCCGCTTTAAATTTAATTTACATATACACTGATTTAAATAATCTGTGGGCCCCAAATTAGGCTTAATCTGTATTTTGGTGTCCCTAAAGTCAACGTATCTATACTGCTCTGCCACTTGCCTTGAGCCACGTAGCTCAAGAGAATTCTTCGACTTGCGGAAACCCACAATTTGGAAACATAACTCGTCTTCGTATGCCCTTTGACTCTTAGGTGGTTAAGAAATTCCCACGATAAATTGCGAAAACGGAGTAATAACGGACGCCGAATATAATAATGGGAATATAGAAACGGGAATATAATAATGGGAAACTTATTATACATTACGTATTGAAGACCTAATAATAACTCCTTTAATGAATCCTTCAACGCTCACCTTCCAGACGTACGTGGCTAACATCCTGTTGGCGGTGAATCCGTACGAGGACATAAAAGACATGTACTCTCCTAGCACAATCAAGAAGTACCAGGGCAAGTCGCTGGGTGAACTACCGCCACACGTATTTGCTATAGGTAAGCTAAAGTCAGACTCAAATGGCCTTTCTGTCTACCTTCCTATTTTACTTTCTTCCTTTCCTTCCTTCCTCCATTCAGTCTTTTGTGTGCAGTTACGATGGGAGATGGATGGAATGTTGTTTGTTCTAATCATGCATCTAGAAAATCAGGATCTCCGAGGATCCTCCCACAACAGGAAAAAAATACATGCACGTTTTTCTGCGCACATTTGTTCAGCAGCGGAAATCGAATTCGCAACCTCGGTGGTGGACGCAATATGCGCCAACCTGCCCAACCACTACACCATAGAGGCTATCAAAATAATGATGACAGTAGCATTTATAAAGTTTAATCTTGTTTAAGTAAAATAATTTCAGTGATATTAAATATTATCCTATTGAATTCCGCCCCATACGCGTTGTAAGGAAATTCCCAATCGCGATGCCGATGGGTTAAACCGCCTGATTGATTGATTCTTACATAGTAAGTTATTATTTTCTCTTTCCAGCCGACAAATCTTTTCGAGACATGAAGTCCCTCAAACAATCGCAGTCAATTATCGTGTCAGGAGAATCTGGTGCAGGGAAGACTGAGTCTACCAAGTACATCCTGAAGTACCTCTGTGATCTGTGGGCGAAAGGCGCCGGCCCGGTAGAACAGAAGATATTGGATGGTAAGATTATTGATTTATTGATGACCAACAACTTTTTCATTTGATACATAGACAAACAAACAGACGGCCCGCCTGGATGGTAAGCGGTTACCGTCGCCTATGTACACCTGCAACACTCGGGGCGTTACTGGTGCGTTGTCTCCCTTTAAGGACACTTTTCACCCTTCTTTTAAAGTACCCCATGTTATAGCTCCGCGGGAGAACCTCGGGCGGTAGCCCATTCCATATCTTGCAGGTGTGCGGCAAGAAAGATCTGGAGAATCGGACAAAACTGTCTTTCACATAGAGATACTAACTAAATAAAACAATGAGTTTTAGGTACTATACAAAATTCTTTATTATGTATCAGTAACAATTTTCTTTATTTTAAAAATAGCCGTTTCCGCGATTCCGTTCGGGTAAAATTCAGTCTATAGTTGTTCCGTAAAGAACTTCGTTTTTACGGGATGAATATGTCCTATTCCAGGACATTTATAGCGACAGTGACACCAACACAATCGCATTTATAATATTGAATAGGACATATAGACAGCTTCTTCGTCGTGTCGATGGTCCACAATATATTTTATGGTATGTTTTAAGTTTTAAATAATTTTAGCCCAATGCTCGGCTACTGCTACCCCAGGAGGAGTAGCTTCATACAGTTCTTGTCAAGTGCAGGTGTTGGGGCACTGAGGACAAGACAGCAAGTGGTGCATTGTTTGCATTGGATCAACGCAGTCACATCGTGACCCGCCGGGGTCTATGTAGCTCTTTTGACTAGGTTGCTCCTGCAGCGACCCACTTGGGTCCGGAGTCTATTAAGCGACTTCCATGTAGGCCACGGGAGGTCACAACCCGCGGGGAGTTGCTAATAAAAAGCTTATCTAGGGTAGCGCAATTGGCGGTTTTAATATTGTGTCATTCGTCTATAGCAGCTGCCTACAGTACTAAAGAGGCTTTCTCAAATTGCACGCAACTAAACGCGATTGCCGGCCGACGCGGCGGACCAAATCCGGCCCGCAAGCGTCACCAATCCTGCCGTATTGGTGATTTGCTGGATATGTTTGACATCCAGCCCGCCACACTTTCGTTTATTTTAAAGAAGTGGTTCTTTACCGGTGGTCTGCGGACTAATGGTGGTGACTAATTTGTCTGGTCATGCACCTGCCAGCGAAAGCTACAGAAATATTAAATAATATTTATTTATTTCAGGCAGTATTCAAATACAACAAAGAAAAATTAATACTGATTTAATTTGTGCTAGTAATTTCTTAATTATTGCATGTACTGTGTGCAGTCTTAATTTATGAAAGTGGATTATTATACTAGAGCTTAAATATGTTATTTATTTATTTATAAGTGGTATTAATTAGAAGCTTATACAACCACTTTTGTTACGCCTCGGATACCCAATATTTAAATCCATATTTGCAATACATATTGGAGGTGAGATAAACATTAATAAAGATAATGTGAAAAAGGTTGATCGATGGCTTTATTGGTTAGGCGTCGAAATTATATTCCGAAGACACGGATTCGAACATTTCTCAAACATGTTCTACTTCTTTCTGAATATTACAAATCTTCTATTTTTAACCCCCGACGCAAAAATGAGAGGTGCTATTTTTGACCACTATGTGTCTGTCTGTGGCACCGTAACTCTTAAACGGGTGAACCGATTTGGATGCAGTCTTTTTGAAAGCAGGTTTTCTAGCGGTGGTACTTAGACATGTTTCTATCAAAATCGGTTCATTTCTTTACTTTTTATAGGTTTTATGTGTCGGGGGTTTTTAAAGTTTATTAGCTTCACCTCTGTTATTTCTGTTCTCAGCCAACCCAATCTTGGAAGCGTTTGGCAACGCCAAAACTACTAGAAACAACAACAGTTCCCGTTTCGGCAAATTCATGGAGGTCCACTTCAGTAACAAGTACCAGGTGGTGGGGGGTCACATCTCCCACTATCTTCTAGAAAAGTCTAGAATATGCACGCAGAGCGCAGAAGAGAGGAACTATCATGTGTTTTATCTGCTGTGTGCTGGAGCACCTCAAGAGTTGAGAACAGCCTTGAGCATCACCAAGCCTGATGATTACTTGGTAAGTGAAGCTTACATTCCTTCCAGAAGAGTCTAGATTTATGACATTACTGGGCATATGAGACTTAACATCTGATGTCTCAGGGTGACGAGCGTAATGCAGTGTCTAACATCACTATCACGGTATTAAAAGTTCTGTGCGGCACTATAATTGTTATGGACAAGCGTGGCGCTTACCATCAGGCGAACGACTTCCTCGTCTCGCTGCTCAATTTCAAAAAAAGCTTCTGGTCATATCGATATTTTTAATAACCATACAATCATACATGTGACAGCCTCTGTGATGTAGTGCTTTGGCAGGTTGGCTCAAATCCCAATATATAATACACCACCGAGGTCGCAGAATCAATTCCCGCGACAAGACACATTTTTGTGCACAGAAAAAAAAAGCGTTAGCATTTGTTTCGTGTCTAGGTGTGGGACCATGGTCGTCCTAGTTCCTGGTTCCCTAGATGCAGATAATCCTAGTTACGGCCAACCCCCGTACCCATATGTCCGTCATGCGCCAATCGTATATCGTGTTGAGCTCAAATTAGGGTGTAGACCCACTGCGACAATGTCTTAAGATTTCATATGTTGCCCTATTTGGTTTATTTCAACTTGAATTTATCGTATTTTGGTATAAATGAATGAGATTAATTCGATTTCTTGCCTGAATCGACCATAATTACATCGTATCATATTAGTCGCAGTGAAGCTATACCTTAATTTGAGCTCAACACGATATACGATTGGCGCTTGACGGACTAATGGGTAAGGGGGCAGGATCTATGTAAGATCGTTAGGCGTATTTATTTATATTTAACTGTATAATTTTTAGTTTTTTTTTTTATTCGTTAATTGGCTTGCGTTTGACCACTATGTCACCTGATGGTAAGCGACGATGCGGTCGACGATCTAGCACGCTTACCAAGATAGTACCCGTTCACTCGAGACTTGAAGATTCCCAGATTATAGCTATCGGGAAAGACTGATTCTGGCAGGGAGTTCCACTCGTTAGCAGTACGCATAATAAAAGTGGAAGCGAAGCGCTTAGTACGCGCGGGAGGAATGTCCACCATGAAACGGTGGCGTATTGCCGTTGAAAGTTTGTATAGTATGAAAGTTTTCGTGAGATTGATTAAATATTATTATTATTTATTAAATATTTGTATATATTTTATTTCCAGTATTTAAAGAACGGTTGCACACAATACTTCACGACGGCTGAATCAGAAAAGAAAATCGGTGCCAACCGGAAGAGCAAACAACAGCAAGCCAAAGGGGGCCTGAGGGACCCCATTCTTGACGACGTTGAAGACTTCCAGAGGTTGAATCAGGTGGGTCGACATTGTTTAACAGATATAATAATATGTCTAATAGATATATGAAATTGATTTTGTAACGAATTTTGGCCAAAAAGTATCACCGGATGGGTCCCCCAAAATCGCAAAAGAGGTCGCGGCAGGTCCAGAAAAAGGTGGCGGGACGAACTCGATTCCTACTGGAATGATTGGTCTGTTAGAGCCCTAAACCGTCAAGATTGGAAGGAGGGAAGTCCTTTGCCCTGCAGTGGGGCTAATAATAATATTTTTTAGGCGGAACTGGCAGGTGCCGAGGTCTCATATCATAGACCGGTTCTCACCCATTAAAAATTCACCTCATTCATGTCATTTCCATATCTCCAATAATAGTTCTTGCACTTATCGGGGGCTGTCTTTGATTGCATCTTCTTAATGATGCACTAAGAGACAGTCCCCGATAAGTGTTGCCCATTACAAATCTAAATTAAATGCTCTAAGAGGCCTCTACGTGTTGGACTCATGTCCCCGCGCAATCCTTCCAAAGGATGGATAACCCGTGAGAAAGAGCGACATAATAATGATAATTTAGTTGCTTTTAATTTCATTTGTTTTAATTCAATTTTAATATAATTGATGTAATTAATTTGGTACAATATGTTTGGAAACATTTGCACGCCTGCAAAGGCAGAATAAGAGAAGCGGAAGCTAGTGTTGGAGGTTTTGTGCGAGAGTGGTAATTAGTTTATGGAGTGCCCGGACAGGTTACGCGTCAAGGCACCCCGTGTTTAAGATACTAGTCGGTTACCAGGTCACAGTGGTTACAGGTTACAGCGTTACAGCGGTGAGGGTTACAGAGCAGTTACTAGTTGGAGGTCTCGGTTACAAATGAAAGTCACAGTTCTACGCAGCGTGTTTTATTTCAGATTTAACCTACTTATATACAAAATCTTAGCAATTTACCGACCTATGTCGTTCCCTTACCGTACAGAAATGTGTTCTACAAAATGGCCGTTCTCACTGGCCGCACACTAACTCCTACCTAATCTGTGACAGTAGTTACCGAAGTATCTCGGATCCTTACCGTCACGACTAGACATGTGCCACGGCATATAGACCTTATTGCTACAGAACTAAGGTGCCTATTCGCTTACCTAGTTTAAAGTGTTCTATTAAAATCTTAACTAATATTATAATTCTTATTTGCTATTTATACCTACCTAACTGTCTTACTATTAATCGGGATAAATAATAGACATTAACATAATACAATTTATTACCTACTACAAACATTTACAAATTAAATCCTATCTACCTATATCTAACTACATACATGTGGTACGTCACCACAAGTTTAATATGTAAATAACAGTACAAATCATAACCACACTCGTTCTGTTCACATTATATTATCAAAGTAACCTGTGGACAACGATGCTGGTACACTAACTATGTAATCATTTATTATATTATACCATGTAATCATATCTTTTGTGTACTGCTTGTGATCCTTAAATAAATTAAAAAAAGAGATCTTTTTTTACATTGATTACACCTGTACCTTATTATATTACCTGTACTTTATTATTATATCATACCTTATTTTTTACAAATAAATTATTATGATTATCACTAATTGCTTCCCACAGTTTCATCCGTGGTTTTCCGGGTAAAAAGTAGTTTTCCAGGATCGTAAGGGCTTACCAAATTTCATCAAAATCCGTTCAGTACTTTTTGCGTGATTGAGTTACAAACATCCATCCTCACAAACTTTTGCATTTATAATGTTTGTAGGATTAGTAGGAAAAGCCTTTATTTAGCTTTACCTGTTCGAATTTTTCAAAACAATATCCTTATCAGCTTTTTATGTATAAATTTGTACAATAAGCCTCTATTCTGCCGCCAAGCAGTAGTGTGCAAGCATTACTGTGTTCCGGTGTGAAGAGCGTTGTAGCCAGCGAAATTACTGGGCATTATGAGACTAAAGAGCTTTTGTCTCAAGGTGACGAGCACAGCCCAGGATTTTGCAAAACAAGGTTTCTGGGTGGCGCTGCAACTGTTGACGCGTTGCTTACGTGAACGTGGTGAACAACTAGCTCGTCTCACCAAAGTATCATTTACACAAAAAAAACATGAACTATTCTCTAAAAAATATTATCCAATCTCTTCCGCTCCATAGGCCCTATCCCGCGTCGGTTTAACCGAAGACGAGATCAAATCGGTGTACTCAGTAGTAGCAGCCGTTTTGCACCTCGGTAACATAACGTTCGAAGAGGACGCCGGCCCGCGCGGCGGCTGCGGGGTCGCCCCGCACTCTGAAGCCACGCTCGCGACCGCAGCTAAACTGCTAGGGGTTGACCCGGGGGAACTGAGGATGGCGCTAGTGTCGCGGTTGATGCAAAGTTCAAGAGGCGGGATGAAAGGAACAGCCATCATGTGAGTAGTCCTGTCACTATATAGTAACCGTCTCGATTAGAGGAGGATGCATTCTGAAGCCACGCTGGCTACTGCTTTGAAGGTGTTGGGGGCTGACCTAGAAGAACTGAAGATGGTGCTAGTGTCGCGATTGATTCAGAGCCCGAGGGGAGAGATGAAAGGAACTGCTATCATGTAAGTAATTCTATCACTGTTTAGGAACCACCTCAGTAAGAATGTTTGAAGCTACGCTGGCGACTGCAGTAAACTGTTAGGTGTTGACCCGGGAGAACTGAAGATGGCGCTGGTGTCGCGATTGACGCAGAGTTCACGAGGCCGTCATCAAGTAAGTACTAGCATCACTGTCTAGTAACCATTTATCTCGGTCGGTTAGAGATGGAAGCATTTGAAGCCACGCTGGCGACCTCAGCTAAACTTTTGGGAGTTGGTCCGGGAGAACTGAGGATGGCGCTATGGTCGCGATAGATGCAAAGCGCGTGGTGAAGGATGAAAGAAACCGCTATCATGTGAGTTGTTTTGTCACTGTCTAGTAACCATCTCGGTTAGAGGAGGACGCATCCTTATGTCACGCTGGCTGAAACCAAACTGGGGGGAGATGACCTAAAGAAACTGAGTATGGTGCTAGTGTCGTGATTGATGCAGAGCTCAGGAAGTGGAATGTAAGAAAACGTCATTATGTAGTTCTATAGAGTAGTAGTTCCATCCCTGCATAGTAACCACTTCGCAGCGACAGATGGCGCTAGTGTCGAGACTAATGTAAAGTTGGAGAATCAAAGGCATCGCTAATAACGCTATTATGTATGCTCTTTGTAGACGGCTCGCTTATGGAAAAGAATGGTCACCTATTAACAGCTGCAATCATTATCTTTGTATATTCCACATTTCATTGTGTTTTCACAATATGATGTTTTTATGGCTGCAACTTATGAGTGGTTCCGATGGTTTAAATTTACTATATCCAATTTCATTACTTGTATTTATCTGATTCATTCATGTTTCTTTTTGTAAACGTGGACGTTAACTTTAAATGTCTTCAATAATCCCAATTGAACAAAGAAATTTCGTTCTTTATTCAATTTGGATTATTACAAACTTCAAAAAAGAGGAGGTTCTCAATTTGAGAGGTTTTTTTTGTTTAAGTTTCCACAAATCTTTGTCATTTATAAACCGATATGGATTTTTTTGTGTTGGGTTCATTATAGCTTCAAGGCGGTCCCATATAATTCATCGAAATTCGACCTTGGACTTGGACGATATGTACATCAGAATATATTTTTATAAAATGTATTTTAAGTATGGAGGGACGATCTGGATGCATACCAAGAAGGCTGGTGCGAGGTGGTGCAGGATAGAGACGGCTAGAAAGACTTGGGGGAGACCTTTGCCCAGCAGTGGGATACCAAAGGTTTAAAAAAAAATATTTTCCGAACAGGGTCCCACTAAAGACGTACGAGGCCAGTAACGCGCGCGATGCGCTCGCGAAGGCGATCTACAGCCGCCTGTTCGACTACATCGTCCATCGGATCAACATCAGCATCCCGTTCCAAGCGTCTGCTTACTACATTGGAGTGTTGGATATCGCTGGGTTCGGTGAGTGAAACCTTTTTATTTGCTAGCGGTTCTACTCTGCAATTTAAAATCTAGTTTTACTTATATTTAATAAAAAAATATAATATAATCATGTCGTGTACGCGACATGATGTGTTTCTGAGATGTAATGTCCAAAATTGTGATAGGTCGCGGTTGATGCTGTAAAATGATATTTGATGTGATAGAAATGCTATGCTTGCTCTCTTATCATGTGGTGCCATCTACCGAAATACATTGAAGGTTTTTTGTTTGGTAAAACGTGTACTTGGAAATAAATAAAGTGTTTAAACTTACATTTTTATTGACAGAATACTTCCAAATGAACAGTTTCGAGCAGTTCTGCATAAACTACTGCAACGAGAAGTTGCAACAGTTCTTCAACGAACGCATCCTCAAGAATGAACAGGAATTGTACAAGAGGGAGGGGCTCAACGTGCCCGAGATCCGGTTCGTCGACAACCAGGACTGCATCGGTGAGGCTGATACCGACATCACATACCAGATTTATAGAACACTAGGGTTTTCCCGTGACATCGTCCGCGTGAGCAACAGAAGAAGCCCATTTTCGTATTTCTTACAAATCCATCTTAGCAAGACCTCCCCAGTATATGAGAGCGCGTACTACGAAGACGTCAAGCTGTATCTTTGTATTCACCCAACCGTTTTTGATGCAACATACCCTATAATCTAAGTTGTGACTCATACCAGACCTAGCGCACTCCGCACTGTAGGTACGAAGCTACAAGTACATAGCCGGACACCGACGGCGGGTCGCGCGTCGTTACACGTGCCGCGTCAGAAGAGATAAGAGCGGCGCGATAGAAAGAGACGCGCTCTGTAGGTTAATAAGGCTGGTAGGTATGCAGCGGTACGCGAGCTGAATTGAATTTTATTGCGTCATAGCAAGAGTCGCTATTTGTTTAAATTTCTTGCGGGGTGATGCTTCTGTCCCTTAGTATTTTGTACTCATACAACCAAACTCTGAAAACGCCATTAAAATCTGTTCAGCAGTTTCCGAGTCTATAGATAACAAACATACAAACAAACATACAAAAATTCTAAAAACCTTCTAAATAGTTGATCCCAGTTGGTTTTTCAAAAATATCTTCAATGTACGGAATTGGCTCAGTTCAATTTTTTATAATAGTATAGATAGAAAATGCTTTTTGTTTGCATATTTCTCGATTTCGGCTACTACGCATACGCAAAATTAATAAAATGGTACAATTTATATTAGAAACCTGATAAATTTTGCGTAAATAACCACCCGTAAATAGTTCCCCTAAAAATGTAGGCATTTCTACTTCAATGAACAAGTTAATAATGGTTGAATTTTGTATGAAAAACGTACCGTACCACCTTAATAATGTGATGCCTTTCTGGAAATAGAGCCAACTGGGCCTATTTGTGAGAAATTACGATTTTCCCAATATTAAGTGAGGTTTTGACCAAAAGTTTCGTTAGACCTGCTCGGTTATTTCTGTTCACTGGAGGCCCATTCCGAGTAGATTGTGGAGGCCTTTTTCTGTCAGATTAAAATCATTTTCGATCGGGTTCAGGTCTTTTTTCGTCGGGTTCGAAACCGTCTTTCATGTAAATCTAAGGATTTTCAACCCTAAACCAAAGCAATAAAATTGACGTATCCGATGGAGAGATTCGAGTATTTTAAAATAACCTAGCAGAACTGTCTAATTTTAATGGAAAGGGTGGCCACCCTTAATAATATGTTCCAAAATCAGACCCAAAATCGAGAGCCACTCTATTTTTAGGTGTCCTCATTCTACATTCTACAGGGACGAAGTAGCAGCCCAAACATTGTTATAATGAACTAAATATAATGTTTTTTTACAGATTTGATAGAGAGCAAGAACCATGGCATATTCCACATTCTAGACGAAGAGTCCAAACTACCCAAACCGGAGTTCGGACATTTCACACACTCTGTGCACAAAGAACTTGGCGTTCACAATAACAGGTACGTCATCTACTATTTATGCAAATTCTAAATAACTGAAAAAAAAAACCATTTAACCATTATTAACTGTAAACTATAATGTCCTTACTAGGTATAAACACATTCATTTTAAACTGTTCCGGTATCTTTTTAAGTCGGGCGGGCGGTATTTACGTATGCCAAAACACAGGTCTCCTAGTTTGGGCACTTGTTCCTGTGTTTTTTCCTGGAAAACCACGAGGAGCGACCAATCCTATTCCTACCAATATTCATTGGCTCTCTATCAATTATCCTTCTGTATATTTTTATTGTGAAAAGCTGTTGAGTCAAAGTTGAAACTACGCGGTTCTAACTACACTACGCGGGTGAAACCGCGCGGCGCAGTTAGTTCTGATAAATTCTTGAAAATCGCTCGAAGATTACAAGGTTCACAGTGTTACAGTGTAATGTGTGGTAATGTTGCAGACTGCAAGTCCCGCGCGCGTCGCGGCTGAAGGCGCACCGCACCCTGCGAGACGACGAAGGGTTCCTACTGCGACACTTCGCCGGCGCCGTCTGCTATAACACTGTGAGTAACTGCAAGTCCCGCGCGCGTCGCGGCTGAAGGCGCACCGCACCCTGCGAGACGACGAAGGGTTCCTACTGCGACACTTCGCCGGCGCCGTCTGCTATAACACTGTGAGTAACTGCAAGTCCCGCGCGCGTCGCGGCTGAAGGCGCACCGCACCCTGCGAGACGACGAAGGGTTCCTACTGCGACACTTCGCCGGCGCCGTCTGCTATAACACTGTGAGTAACTGCAAGTCCCGCGCGCGTCGCGGCTGAAGGCGCACCGCACCCTGCGAGACGACGAAGGGTTCCTACTGCGACACTTCGCCGGCGCCGTCTGCTATAACACTGTGAGTAACTGCAAGTCCCGCGCGCGTCGCGGCTGAAGGCGCACCGCACCCTGCGAGACGACGAAGGGTTCCTACTGCGACACTTCGCCGGCGCCGTCTGCTATAACACTGTGAGTAACTGCAAGTCCCGCGCGCGTCCGCCTGCACACATGTAACCAGTGCACCTGGTGCTACTTGCTACATCTACTCTACTCGAAGGTGAGAGTATTGCGTGGAGGCAGGTCAGCACTTGCGTTAAAAGGATATGTTCAAACGGTATCTAAAAGCTTGCGCTATTGACCCGGAGTGTTGGGAGGAGCTTGCTTTACATATAGTAGAGGATCCATTTAAGACCGACCTTCACTTATCTGTTTAGTCGATGAAACATTTTTGTTATCAAATTTAGTATGTTAGAAAATACATCGCGAGTGGGTTGGCTAAAACATTCCTGGCCAGGCTATGATCTACTTAGGGGATCTCGGAAGCTATAATTGGGATGGGGGTACCGCTTGAACTAAATATGCTCAAAACCATGAGCCATTTCTGAATTTTTGAAAAAAAAGATGGCCGCCTTTCTAAATTAAATTGCAAATAACTTTTATACGGTTAGAGATAAGCAAGGGATGAAAAGTCATAGAGGACGATGAGGAAAATATGGAAGAATTAAAAAAAATGGCGGCCATTTTGAAAGTTGCTCCTATCTGATGCTTAGATAGGCAAAACAGCTCCATAATCGATTAAATAATAATATGAAATGTTTACTAAATGTAACTAGGTGGCAGCTCACTCGTTTGCTAGAGGCAGTCTGGGTAGATTATACCACTTTATCAGTTATTCTGCTGGCAAGCAGTAGTCTGCTTGCCAGCAGAATAATAAAGTGCTACAGAGTAATGCTTGCTTACTAAAGCAAGCATTACTCTGTTCCGATTGGAAGGGCATTGTCGCTAGTCAATTTAATTGGCATTGTGAGACATAAAGCCTATTGACCATCCCAAACGAATGAAAAAACTTTCTCCTTTCAGAATCAATTCATAGAAAAGAACAACGACGCACTCCACGCGTCGCTCGAATTCCTGGTGCAGGAATCGAACAGCGCTCTAGTGCAACAACTGTTCCAGACCACAGACAACAACAACGCCAAGGGGAAACTTAACTTCATATCAGTGGGAGCCAAGTTCCAGTCGCAACTGTCTCTGCTCATGGAGAAACTGAAGGACAATGTAAGTCGTTTGTTTATTTATAACTAGAAAAGTCGCAGACATAAAGTTATGACTCACATTTTTTTTTTGTACACTTTATAGATCTATGTTTGGCTACTATCTCGCCTGATGTGAAGCGATGATGTGGCCTAAGATGGAGCACATAGATCTAGAGAGAGGCGGCAGTTGAGCGGCTGCTCAGACCCGTCTCTCCGATGGTTCACCGAACATCATCACGAAACACGACATGTTACCACGTTTTTATTAAGTCACTTTTTTGTTTGTCTGTCTGTCTGTCGTTCTGGGTGGTATCTTGCAACTCAAATTTCGAGCATTTCCCGATTAGCTATCTGGCTGAAACTTTAAGGGTAGCTCACAAATACATGACAATGCATTCTAAATCCATTTATTAGCAAGCCATGCCGACCTTGCCTCAAAAGGCGCATATAAAACGTGGTTTTTATATCAATATGTTAATTTGTCACTTTCTTGTTATTTCATACATTCGCAGGGCACAAACTTCGTCCGCTGCATAAAGCCTAACTCCCGTATGGTGGGACGGGAAGTCGACGGGTCACTCGTGCTCACACAACTGCAGTGCTCCGGAACTATATCCGTGCTAGAACTAATGGAGCACGGGTATCCCAGCCGTGCACCATTCAACGATCTACACAACATGTACAAAGTGTATCTACCGCCCAAACTGCAGAATCTGTCTCCGAGAGTGTTTTGTGAGGTGAGTTACCATAATGTTGTCATACTATGTTTACTATATCCGTGCTAGAACTATTGGAGCACTGGTACATAACCCGTGCACCATTTAATGATCTACATAAAATTTTACAAAGTATCTACCGCCCAAACTGCAGAATCTATCTCCGAGAGTGTTTTGTGAGGTGTGTTACCATAATGTTGTCATTCTATGCTTACTATATCCGTGCTAGAACTAATGGAGCACGAGTACCCCACCCATACACCATTTAATGATCTACATAACATTTTCAAAGTGTATCTACCGCCCAAACTGCAGAGTCTGTCTCCGAGAGTGTTTTGTGAGGTGAGTTACCATAATGTTGTCATACTATGTTTACTATATCCGTGCTAGAACTAATGGAGCACGGGTACCCCATCCGTGCACCAATGATACATAACAATTTCAAAGTGTATCTACCGCCCAAACTGCAGTCTGTCTCCGAGAGTGTTTTGTGAGGTGAGTTACCATAATGTTTTCATACTATGTTTACTATATCCGTGCTAGAACTAATGGAGCACGGGTACCCCACCCGTGCACCAATGATCTACATAACATGTTCAAAGTGTATTTACCGCAAAAAACTGCAGTCTGTCTTCGAGAGTGTTTTGTAAAGTAAGTTATTATATTTTAATGTTATGTTAGTTCACGATACTATATCCGAGCCAGAACTAATAAAGCACGGGTCGCCGTGCCCTATTCAACGATCTACATATTATGTGCAAAGTGTACCAACCGCCGCTGTTTTGTGAGGCACACTATCGGACAAACATCGACTCGTGTAATGTCGTGAAAGTCTGCTGTTTTTATGTATTTATATACTTAATATATATATATATTATGTACATGTGTTGCATATATATTGGAATTATATAATATGTATATGTTTTATAGTATGTATAGACAATATAGATGTATTTATGTATAAATATTTGTATTGTGGTATCTATATATATTTGTATATCTATATGTGTATATATATATACATATACACATACATATATATATATATATATATATATTTCATATTTTAACCATTTTAGTTTAAAATCATTTTATACTTTAGTATGAAAGTTTTCGTGAGTTTGATTCATTATAAATATTTAATAAAACGGCTAGGACTCACGTAGTTTGTCGAATTAGTCGACCTAGGTTTCGAGCATGTCCGATGCTCTTCATCAGGGGCGAGTTTACGCTGCGAGATCCGTGAAAGTGGTCCAGTGGTCGCCGCGATCTCGCAGCGTAAACTCGCCCCTGATGAAGAGCATCGGACATGCTCGAAACCTAGGTCGACTAATTCGACAAACTACGTGAGTCCTAGCCGTTTTATTAAATATTTATCATTTTATACTTATTATCTATTGCACACTATCCTCTTTTAAGTGTTGTTTTCCTTACCCTATGGTTGTCTGGAGATAGAGATCGCTGCTTAGCGATAAGACCACCTATTGTGCTTATTGATTATCTATTACCAATAGTAATTCTGTTTTCTTTTTTAAGTGCAATAAAGTGTTATCTATCTATCTATCTATCTATCTATAGTCGTATATGTCGGGTTGTAGAATATAAGAATTTTAGTTAGGGGGCTATTATTACTATTAACCCTTAATCGCAGAATCTTGGAATCCTGCCTTAGAGCGCTTCCCCATTGGGCTGTCGTGTCGGCCTAATAAGGAAGCGTACTAATACGATATTACCTCCGCAGGCAATAGTCCACAGTTTCGGTCTCTCCGACAAAGACTACAAGTTCGGCGTGACGCGCGTGTTCTTCCGCCCCGGGAAGTACTCGGAGTTCGACACCATGATGAAGTCCGACCCCGAGAACCTCAAGTCCATCGTGGACGCCGTGCTCTCGTGGCTCGTCAAGTCGCGCTGGAGGAAGAGCATCTTCGCCGTGCTCTCGATTATAAAATGTAAGTTGTTACCTGGGGCAAACTTATATTTATTTTTTTACGCCTAATATGTCTATGTTTGGCCACTATCTCGCCTGATGTGAAGCGATGATGTGGCTTAAGATGGAGCACATAGTCTCCCCGATGGTTCACCGAACATCATCCCGAAACACGACTAGGTCGCTTGACGGCATGACTTTGTTCGGTGGGTGGTATTACAACCACGGCCAGAGCCACCCCTTTAAAGCGCGTAAGCGGGTTTCATCACGACGTTTTCCTTCACCGTTTTATATAGATAATGATAATGGGCAAAGATATTATAGTAGGGGAGCCCAAGCGGGGATTTCGGGATTTACTAAAGCGCGGCAGATTAATATACAGGGGGATACCTTGTACCCGGTTAAGTACCTCCACAAAACATGAGGCCCATATATAAGGCCGCCCGTGAAGAATACAGGATCAGATTAGTAAAAAAAAATTGACCATCAGAAATTCTCGAGCGCGTCAGATTAAGGTAGGGTGAGTTTATTACATCCTAAAAAGTGTATATTCCACTAATCTGACAATTTGAGAATGACGTAAAAAAAGGGGAGGGCAACAAAGTTGTAAAAAAAAAACGTCATCTCGACATTCTCGAGCGTAGCTAAATTTTTTTTTATTTTGAAGGAAATAATTCAAGAATAATGAAAAATATATAATCTGACGATTTCCGCAAGCCGAAATAACAAAAATTCGTCGATAAAGTTAAATGCGTGCAGCTGCGTATTTTTTTTATAAATACATGTAATCTACTAAAAAAGCATACACTTATTTATTTGCATGCTATTTCCTGAGCTTTTTAATTAATTAAGTTCAATGATTTAAAAAAATAAGAAAAAATTTTTTTTTGAAAGTGGTTTTTTTGGAATAACTTTTAACCGGCTTTATCGATTAACTTCAAAAACTAATCCGCCTTTGAGTTTGAAAAACCACGTCGATCGCCACCAAGCTGGTCAAAATCGGTTGATTCGTTCGAGAGATATCGTGAACGAAAGAAACCCGAAAAAGTGTTTTTTCAGGATTACTCCGAAATTTGTGGTTCGATCAATTAAAATTGCAAAATTACTTATGAGGATGATAAAACTGCGTCGAATGGTGCCAACCGCGTGAAAATTGGTTGATCCATTCAAAAGTTATTGCGGTTTGAAAATTCCAAAAATAGTGTTCTATGAAACTTCTATCAGACTTTCGAGCTGGGAGAGCTCAAATGCATAGAAATATTATTTCTTTGAACTCAGCGAGCTCAAAATATCACATAAATTATATTTTGAGCTCAAAAATGTCATAAGTACAATTTCAAGCGCCCAGGAATGGAATTAGCGGGAAGTTGCAGGGATGGCCTTTAAAGTGAACCGTTTTTCTAATTTTTTTTTGTCAGATCAGGCGAATCCCTCTAGATAATCGTCAGATTATGAGATAGTACGTTAAGATTATAAAGATGAACCATATACACGGTGTAATTGACAGGTTGGCAAAAACGAAAAGTATGAATTCAGACTGGTATTGTTAACATGTTGATAGTGAAATATTTTCCCGGAAATGATAGGTGAACGTTTTTCAATTTTATTTCGGCTACGCAATGTATAACGAACATTGCGATACGCGCGCGACCCTATACCCCGCGCGTCGTTCATTCATACTAATAGGTACTTCGGGACGTTTGGAATAAACACATAATACAATACACACACAAACACGCCTTAAAAAAATTTAAACACAAATTCAATACCTATGAAAAATTAAAATACTTATTCACTTACCTAAATTAAAGTCTCTCGGGTCGTATAAGGAATGGCTCGAAGTGGTTGCCTCCGAGCTGCACGCACAGTTGTGCTCGACGCAGGGTTTCGGCATGGAGACGAGGCATCATTGTCACATCCTCATTGATTTGATGGTTCAACGATGCGAAAGCGTCTCTTATGCGCTGCTCCATTTCGGCCGCGGTATCACACTCCGTCACATACACCCGTTCTTTGATATAACCCCACAGGAAAAAGTCCAATGGGGTTAGGTCAGGCGAGCGAGGTGGCCATGCATGTGGCCCGAATCTCCCAATCCATCGGTTTGAAAAAGTACGGTCCAGGTGCTGTCGGACTGGGAGCACCACATGCGGCGGGGCGCCGTCGTGCTGAAACCAGATGGTAGGTAGTTGAGCTAGGGGTTCGTTCTCCATACGATCCCATTCTTGATCTAGCTCAGCCCGCAGAGTGTCCATCATAGCTTCAAAATCCTGCTGTAGAAATTCGCAATAACGCCGGCCGTCCATTCTAGTTGGCAAAAACATGGGACCCAAAATACGGTTATGATACACGTCAGCCCACACATTCAGTGACCACCGCGTCTGATGACCCGTCTGCTGCATTGCGTATGGGTTGTGGCGTGCCCAAATGTGAGCATTCCGCCGGTTCCACATACCGTTTCGTGTAAAAGTCGATTCATCGGTCCAAATCACCCGTGAAACGAATTGGCGTTTTAGCTGCTGCCGATGTATCAGCCATCTGCAGTACGCTAGTCTACGGGTTGAGTCGCCAGGTACCAGAGCCTGCACTTTATGGATCCGATATGGACGTTGCTTGTCCTTTCGAAGGACTTAGTGCACAGACCAATGTGAAACCCGGGGTCCGTTATTACGCCGTACAAGTTTTGCAGCAGTACGGGTTCCCAAACGCGGATTTCGACGGACAACATCTAAAACCGCCTGCTCAGAACGAGCATTGATTGTCCTTCCAGCACCTTCCTGCCGCGGCACAATAGGTACATTTTCTAAAACACGTTGATATGCCCGTGTGATAGTACGACTATTAGCTGGATGTCTTTCATTTGGGTGTCTTTGAACATAGAGCCTTAATGCCAAAGACGCGTTTCCTCTAGCTTCACCCAAGCACATTAACATCTGGCCATATTCGCGAGCACTAAACGTTTCATTACGCCGATTCATGACGATATCACACAACACAAAAAACACAACTCAACTCAACGACACAGTCCCAAACTCTCGACAGTTGAAAGAGAACGAAACGTCAAGAACGCACCAGCAATCGCGGCAGACTGACTGAACTGAAGTGAGAAGTGACTCGACGTGGCTTACCTAAACCTAAGTTACCTAGTGTAGTTTGTAGCATAGGGCTGCCCACATGATATGAAATGAAACATTTTCATTTCGGTAATTAGTAGGTACGTTAGTCGAGAAGCCCATGGCACAGTAGCTACCGCGGTCGGTCTGCGATTGAGATAAAGATGAAGAACTAGGTATTGAAAAAAGAATCGTATCGTAATCGTATGATAAAGATTGTTATTAACCGCTATCTCTTGTAACTTCTACTCGTGGTTCTGCTTCTAACTTTAAACCTAGGACCTGTCAATCCCCAAGCAGCACGCACGCGATTTCGCGCCATTTTCTAAACACTAAGCAAACGCATAGATTATAAAATAAGCGTTTTTTTATAGGGTATTTATTTAAAAACACAAATTTTTCAGACAAAACAATCACAAATTTCAGAAGTTTTTCTTATGTAGTCTGTAAATATCGAAAATAAGCAAACCTTTTCGAACGCCAGCGTTCGCTCGGGGATTGGCAGTTTAAGGAATGTGAATCTGGCAATATTGACGCGATGTTTTTGTTTTATGTCCCACTTAATTGTCTAAACCAAACAATTTACATTACTGTAATGCAACGCGTGTGTACAGTTCGGGTGGCTTCGTAATTGATACTGTAGATCAAACTGTTAAACAGAGGACGCCGGCGTCCTCACACCTACCCCGTCTTTTTGTGTCTCTAATTACGATACTCGAAAGGTTAACGATTTAAAATAAGGTTTTCGGAACTAAGAAAGAACAAAGTCATTCCTGAGTATTTAATTATTAATAAAACATTTTACATAAATAAAAATAAAATTACAAGTATTCAATTCCATAAGCGGTACAACCCTAGCAGTGTCGGCGCGTAAAAGCAAAGGGCGGCGCCTTTGCTTTGACGCGCCGCCGCCCGGCGGGCTGCGCGCCCGCCGGCGGCGGCCAGCACTCAAAGGGAGGGTGCGAGCGAGCGAGCGGTATGCTGTCTCTGTCTGTCGTACAGTCTGTAGGCACTAAGGAGTGCAATAAACTTTTAGAGCTAACAGCTGATTCCGAGCGCGTTGTACAAATTTTCTTTTTACATCATTATTATTTACATTGCCGAGTTTAAGTTTTTTGCTTTTTTTCACTAAAATTATGTTTTTAGGGCTGGATTTTGTTGTAACAAATGAATAGAAAACAAATCTAGTTGAAAAACGGTCGGAAAATTCGACAATTTTCCTGAAGAAAATTCTAACGTTTTTCAGTCATAAATCATGGTCTGAAGCTACTGTTTCAGTTTTTGCCAACCTGTCAATTACACCCCGTATATCTTAATCTGACGCGCTTGAGTATTTCAAAATGGCGATTTTTTTTTGCACATTATGAAAATCGCCGCGAGTTTGCGTCCCATCGAAATCGTCAGATTAGTGAATGAGAGCTTTTTTTTGGTGTACTTAACACTCCCTTAGAAAATCTGACGCGCTCGATTAAATTTTTTTTTTTTTCATTTTCAACCCTTAAATACAACCACCCGCATCATGCAAACGATCAGATTAACATACGTACATTATTAAAAATACGTAGGGCATTGATGCTATCAATATCTGATGCGCTCGAGGATGTCCATGCAACAGTTTTTTTTTACATATTTAAAAATCTATAGCCGCTTCCCCCACCGATGTAAAGGTATATATCATATAACATTTTTTTCTTCTTATCATCTAAGCTTTGCATCCCAATAGGTCTCTACGACGCTCGAGTAAATCCCCATTTAGCCTCTTGGGCTCCCCTACTATTATATATGAGTACACCACCGTCTTTTGTCGTATCACAAATCCATCCAAAGGTTGTCTGCTCTTAAACGGGTGAAACAATTTGGATGAGGTTTTTTTATTTAAAAGCAGGTTTTCTGTTGGTGTTTCTTAGACATCATCAAAACTGTTCGGCCGTTTTTTTACATATTATAGGCCTTTTGTGTCGGGGGTCTTACCAAAATTTAAATTAATGTACCTAATTAATTAGTTTGATGACGTCTAAATGCGCTGTGATTGTTGGCCACTTCATAAATTTATGTACTACTAGCTGCGCCCCGCGGTTCCACCCGTGGTTGCCCGGGATAAAAAGTAGCCTATGTGCTATTCCAAGTCCTAAAGTACCTACATACCAAATTTGATTCAAATCGGTTCGGTAGTTTTTGCGTGAAAGAGTAACAAACACATCCATACATTCTTACAAACTTTCTCGTTTATAATATTGGTAGGATTTAGAGATAACTTTCAAAATTCCAGTGAAGAACAAGATCGTGTACCGGCGCGAGTGTCTCATAACGATCCAGAAGTCGGTCCGCGGGTACCTGGTGCGGCGCCGGCACCGGCCGCGGTACCGCGCCATCGCCAAGATCAACGCGCTGCAGAACAACCTTCGAGACATGGAGACTGTCACCAACCAGCTGAACACTGAGAAAGCTAACGCTCAAAAGAATATAGAGAATTTGAGGAACTCTATTAGAAATGCTGTCGCTACCATCAAGGTGAGTCATAAAAAATATTGCGTATCACTGCTTTGCATCACCCCGAGACATCAGATATTAATTCTCATATTAGTAGTCCCAGTAATTTCGCTGGCTACAATGCCTTTCAAACCGAAACACAGCAATGATTTCACACTACTGCTTGGCGGCAGAATAACTGGCAAAGCGTTGGTACCTACCCAGACGACCTCCCGCATACGAGAGACCTACAAGTAAAAGTTATCCACTGCAGTCTGTCAGGTATAAACCAATGAGGTGCGGGTCTGCCTTGATATAGTAATTGTCACTAGCCAAGTGAGAGACGGCTAATGCATAAAAGAAGATAGAAATGTAAGGAATGTATAATAAATCAAGCTGAGATGAAACTGTATATTTGTCTAGGGCTGGCAAGAAAACAAGTCGAGATTGGCTTTTTTATTTTAATTCAAAGCACATATTCAATAAGTCAAAAGATATTTTTGAATAGGGTCAAAATGCACAAACGTCATATACATATAATACAAATCAATTAAAATACGTTAAAAACTGTAACTTAAAACATCATGACTATGAAATAAAGTAAGCATGTCTATCCATTTCTTTCCCATACTCAATTAGGAGATCGGACAACTTTTCAGAAAGTGTTTTAAATTAACTACAATTATTAATATATATACAAATACAAATGACGTCATGCGCTGTGATTGTTGTTTCGTTTGAAATGAAGAATAGATTAAAAATGTCAGAATTATTAGATTTTATTTATTGATTTAAAAATATAAATCATTATTATTTCACAAAAATATTGATTGACTGATCTTTCTGGTTCGACGAACATTCGTTCTAACTACATTTTAAATTTTTTCACGATTACTGTCCGATCCCCTATTGAAGTCCGGACCCAGAAACTAAATGCGAAAACTGACTCTACCAGTGCTTCGGAAATACGCCCGCTAGAGAAGATAACCAAAAACTCTATTTTTCAAATTACTCGTTTTGAACTGTGATATTCCTTTGTAAGACAAACCTATCTCTTTATTTATATCCAAAACTAACTATCACCATCATCATCATCAGCGAATTCACCATCATGGACAATTTTCTCATCTACGATGTGATCACAGCACATGCTGAATTTACTCCGTTTGCACTCTGACTGTAGGTACATTATGTATAGTTTCAATTAGATACTAAGAACTCGAAAAAGCTGTGTATCTGTTTGTAGTTGCAATAAATAATTTCTTATCTTATCTTTATCTATTCTACAAGTGCAATTCATCAAAAAAAGTCCATGGTTTTTGCGTGATTGAATAACAAACATACATCCATCCTCACAAACTTTCGCATTTATAATATTAGTAGGAAAAAATATTACTACCCTTATATTTAACTGTCATCCCCCCTACCGACTAATGCCATTCTTGTTTCCATCTATTCACGTGATTTCTTGATGAACATAATTCTTTCCAGGGCAATGAGAACCTAAGCCGCGAGCAAATCGACCATTTCTGCACGAAGTTGACGAAAGACGTCGAGTTGCAAATGGCAGCGCTGCACAAATGCATGGTCGACCAGAAGAACAGGTCAGTCGATACTGTTTTTATTACCCTGGTGATTTTAGGGACTTACTGGTGGTCTACCATGACTGGTAATTACAAACTTCGTACTTCATACCGTTAGATGAAAGAGATAGCGCTATGCAACATGCTTTAGAGGCTTTTTCGAGGCTTTGGATTCGATCGAAAGTCGTGCTAAGAAGCTCATCAATGACGACACGTTGGTGGAAACTAGACTTCAAATTCTGGCACATCGACGTGAAGCCAGCCGGTCAGTATTTTACCGAATTCACTATGGAGAGTGTGCTCAGAAACTGCACAATTTATCCCCCCCATCACCATTTCACCATCGGACAACAAGACGATCGGCACAACGCCACCCCTACATGGTAGAAGTCCTACCTATTCGTAAAAAGCGATTTGGCTCATCCTCTTTAATACGTACATCGAAGGAGTGGAACACTCTGCCGTCATCTGTGTTTCCTGTTAAATACAACCTGGGTGTGTTCAAATCAAGAATGAATAAATACTTACTAGGAAAGCGTGCTTCGTCTTCGACGGCATCGTCACTTCCCATCAGGCGTGGTTAAACGGTTGCCTAGTGAGATGGAAAAAAAGATGCATAGATGTGTCTCTTTTATTCCGCACGAACGAAAGCAACTTGTGGCAAAGTCCCAGTACCCTGTCTCCAGTGAATCATTAGTTTTTAGTATTGATGTATAACATTTTTACTTTTCAAGTTAAAGTTTAAAGTGACACTTTTAAGCTCCAGGGCTTAATTGAATTGACGTTTTAAAACAAGATTTATGTTGAAAAATATATTTTTCAAGACAAGCTTTTAACAAACTCGTAATCAGAACCGCGAGCAGATTAAAATAAGCCCAAACACTAGTAGTTTACGATTATCCATCAAGGAGTTCCATTGTCCAACTTCCGGCCCCATCAGATCAGCTGGCTGTCACCATAGTATTGCATTGTCATCGGACTTTGACAAGTATGCTAAATTTCAACTCCGTAGGATAAGAGGAAGTGGTTCTGATTCAACTTGCAAGATTTGACCCAAACAAACAAACATTGCAAGTTAAATAAAAGCTTGTAATAATAATAACAAGGAACATTGTTTTCAGACACATTATTAAAAAGTAATGTGAAAAAAAAAATACTACACACAAAACGTTCATACATCGCGGCATAATAATGAGCGTTTGTTCTGTGCACAAATTTGAATAATAAAGAAAATAGAAAATGACAAATGATCAAAGTGTTAATTTCACAGGGAGGAACAAGAAAGGCTGCGTAAGATGGAAGCTGAGATGCGAGCTGCAGAGGAAGCGAAGAGGCAGGAGATGGACCGTCTCAGGCAGGAGGAGGAACATAGGAGGCTGTGAGTTGAACGTGCAATGCATTTTGATCTTTATTACAATGGGGTAAAGACCAAGGGGTGGTAACTTCATTGCAATAGTGCGAAGAATTTTCAAGTAATCAATGTTATAGGCCGACCGTTTATCTGAGTCCTCGCCTGCGCGGTACAGGGGCGCGGGGGTATGACGATAAAGGGGACTGAGACAGGTGCGGGCGGCGGGGGCGCTTAGTGACATACACACGAGATGAAATGCGCCAAGATAGTTCCTAAGATATGTGACGTCATAGTAAAGAAATTGTGATTTATTAAATGAAAAATTATTAATGATAATACAAAATTTTAATTTACTAACTAAAAGCTATGAAGGTACGTAAATAAAATATTTGGTAATAAACTATTGTACTATTTATTATATAGGATAATTAAATGTATGTCTTGTTGATATTCACTAGAATTTGGGACCAGTTTCTTTTTCTAAAATATTCGTACACGTTTAAAGCCATTTGCTTGCACTGACCATTCACTTTATGACCGAAGATCTTAAGATTCATCTTGAGATTGTTATCACATGTGTATCTCTCACAAGGCGTCCGCAACAATTAACACGTGCGATCGCTGTCCGCGTTGCGATCGAAATGAGCGATTACAAAAATTCGCCCGCCGCCCGCACCTTTCTCAGTCCCCTTTGTCGTCATACCCCCGCGCCCCTGTACCGCGCAGGCGAGGACTCAGATAACCGGTCAGCCTATAGTGATCGTTTTTTCTTTATAAAGCCATTGTTTTTCGAGTCCTTAGTTAGTTTCAAAGTTCTGGACTTGGACCATTTAGTCAATTTTGAAAATATTAAAAGCTTATAGCACCTACTTTATTTACCCTCGACGCAAAAAGGAGGGGTGTTATAAGTTTGAGCACTATGTGTATCTGTCTGTACACCGTAGCTCTTAAACGTGTGAACCGATTTGGTTGCGTTTTTTTTATTTGAAAGCAGGTTTTCTAGCGGTGGTTCTTTTATCAAAATCGGTTCAGCCGTTTTTTACTTTATATAGATTGTTTGTGTAAAGTGTTTTTTTTAATCTTAAAAAGTGTACGCACATTTATTCTTGAAAAAAAATGGATTCTGTCTAATCATATTCATAACGCGTATATCCCCACACGACAGTAAGGCGGAGATGGAGGCGCGTCGTAAAGCGGAGGAGGTGGAAGTGCAGCGGCAGGAGGAACAGGACCGGATCGCCGCCACGAAGCTGCAGCAGCAGATGGAAGAAGCCGCCAGGGCTGACCATGAGAACAGGGAAAGGTAGATAGTGCCTTTCTTTCTTTTATGGGACTGAGTGAAGGACGAGCAAGTCGTTCACCTGATGGTAAGCGCCACGCCTGCCCTTAATAATGACAGTGCAACCTAAAACTTTTAATGCCATAAAAAGGATTGCGTAGCAGTGCATTGCGCTCATCACCATGAGACATCAGATATTAAGTCTCATATGCCCAGTAATTTCAGATAGATAGATAAACACTTTATTATTCACAACATAGAAATTAAGATCAAGTTAAATGTTTACTATGGTGTAATAATGGGCGGTCTTATCGCTTAAAGTGATCTCTTCCAGACAACCTCAAGGTATCGCACTACTACATACAATAAAACTATCACTATCACCATTAGCTCTATCAAAAAGTGTAGTTTTTTTTCTCAAAAATGCACCCAATATTTCCTAAGAACAGAACTTCCTCACTGCAAAGGAAATACCTACCCTTAAGGTCCCAAAAGCCACACCCTGTATAATTTTTCTTGAAATGAAATTGTTTATTATTCCAGACTTTAAAATCCATGTAATCCATGCACACTCTACTTTTATACTTCGCTAGATGCCCCCGCGGTTTCCCGGGATATAAAGTATACAAGCTATCTCTATAATAAAATTCCAAAATGTATAACGGAGCTCACAGAAAGTAAGGTCAAATTATGCGTTAAGAATGTTCTAATGAGAAAATCATACTATACTCTTCGTAATTACATAGAAGACAAAGATGCTTGGAACATTCCGCTTCTGCAAAGTAACCAACTGGTACATAAGAAACATAACATTGTAGAAACACAAAAACTGGTAACAAAATCTCTAAAAAAATGCCCCGTTTCTTGCCGTATCTTCTGAGTAGTGGTTCTTTTTCCGATACTGTGGTAGACATTGAAATAATTGATGATAATTTGATGTTCATGAGTGCGTATGTGATGCCAAAATGATTAGAGATTTTGATTTTTTGATTCTATTCCGAATTTCACTCAAATCCATTGAACTGTTACAGCGTAAAGAAGTCACAGACATACATACTCACACACTCACAAACATTCGCGTTTATAATATTAGTCTGTAATAATTATCACGCGTATCGAAAAACATTTGTATGCGTAAAAGTTTTCCATGTAATCAATAATATCAAAATAATTCATAGAACTGTAATGCCCATCGAAGGAATGTGTGTAATAAATAAATAAATATTACAGCACTATTTAACACTTGCTCTAAAAACGGTGAAGGAAAACATCGTGAGGAAACCGGCATGTCCAAGAATTAATCACAAAAATTCAAGGGCATGTGACATCCACCAACCCGCACTGGGCCAGCGTGGTGGATTATGCCCATACTCTCTCTATGAGAGAAGGCTCGTGACCCAGCAGTGAGAACGTGATGGGATGATGATGATGATGATGAAATATTACAGGTTAGAACAAGAGAGGCGTGACCACGAAATGGCCGTGCGACTAGCTAAAGAAACCAACGGACATGTGGAAGGGTCCCCTCCACAGTTACGAAGGTATGTTCTCACTATTCAGCTTGCTTTGTCCCACAGCTGGGCAAACGCCTAGGTATGTTTTACTAAGTTAAGTTTCCCACGAAAAAAGGAATAAAGTGTAAAAAGGAGTGAACATTTTAAATGAGTGAACATAAAATGTTTGTGAATTATTAATTTTGTCAATACCTCCGGTGATTTCAATGATTGTTCATTGCAGCGATATGAATGAGATATTAAAATGTATTATTCGCACTACAGGGTTAGCGATATTTCTTCTTGTATATAGCTTAGCACTGTGATATTTGCCGTTACCACTTGTGATTGAAGTATCTATAAAACTAGAGGTTTTACTTGGAATTATTTCTTTGCGCGAAATTACATCGATTTAATTTTTTTTAATCAATGAAACATGCATAACGCCCGAATTTAATGATAATCAAAGGGTTTTTCATTTTAAACTATTTAACTTAACGAAATGAACGGGGAGCAATGTGTTTAAGTATGTACGTTTTGAATGAACACATCGAATCACTTTCGCTGTTCATTCAATAATTCATTGGCGTGAATGTAATATTCTTTAAAAAAATGTTTTCCTACATCTTATAATCTAAGATTCACTGCATGATTTCTACGTCCATCTATTTTTTAACTTATATGCATTTTTTTATATATAATCAATAATATTCTGCTGAGTGGCCTACCAAATTCAAAAACCTATTTTGATAGGCAATCCAGCGGAAACGTATTCATGTATTAATAATAATGTATAACAAATGCAGTTGCATACACGCAATAGATGGGCGTAGAAATCATGCAGTGGAATCTCGAACTATTAGCTAAGTAAGGCCTCTAAACTACATAAAAAAGGATAAAGCCTAAACGAATCGAAACCTCAAAAGCGTGGTCAACCTTACCAATCGACACATAAGTAATACAATCGTATGTCCGCACAGTTTCCCTACAATGGAGTCGATGAATGGAGAGAATAAATTGAACAGGTACTCCCAGACTTGGTCTATCCTTCGCACTGGCTTCCACTAACTCTTTACTAAACACTTAGATAACTGGATCTAGCTCTGACGCTTTCCTTCTGTATTGCACGAAGAACGTATCTAACTTATTTTTAACTTGTTTGTAGACTTTTTGCGAAAACAAGTCGTTTTCCGATAGTTTTGATCTGTGTATGGTCGGTACTTAAGCAAAACTGGATTAATTTGTATCTTAAATTATACGTTATATCAATCCGAAACGAATCCTGGAATAGGGAATATGCATGTATTTTTTTAATGCATGAATCAATTAATTATTCAATACTATTGATGAAAAATAATGATTATAAATTTTACGGCATCATTTGTCAATAAAATAATTAAATGAAAATTTGAATCAATTTACATCAACATTAACGCGCCTATTGCGTGTGACGTCAAAATGTGGGGACCTAGGTTCTCCTCATTGGTTTATCTATGCTACATGTGTGCGTGTGTCAATAATTTACCAATAGGGCGGGCTATTTAGTCATAAATTGACCAATAAGCAGCGAGCCGCGTGACGTCAAAATGTAGGTGCACGTTTTGCGATTACGTTCCGTTTCTCCAAAGTAATAAAAATAAACATTGAAATACAAAAACTACGCAAATAGTAATAATTATATCACTAAATGTTTACAGGAGTAATATATCATAAAAAGTGATTTCCAGATTTTTCGACAACACATGCATATTCCCCATTCTAGGGTTCTTACATGGTATTGTATTTATTTTAACCTTTAGTTGCCGGCAGTTAAAAAGATGTCATACGGGTATGCCACACCACCTTGACAAGTTTATTGACCGATTTTGTTTTCGCAACAAATAATCGTGTGCTAATAAAGTAGATTTAACTGTAGCATGATGCTTATGTGTTTCTTAATTATATTTAAGTATCTAGAATAACTCACGAATTGTATTCATGTTTTATGATATTATGGGGTCTCTTCGCGCACAGTTTTAAAATCAAAATGATATTTTCACTAACCTCGACGTTTCGATGAAGTTGCATTGATCGTGGTCATGAGAAATAATATTACTATTATTACAAAAAATAATATTATTATTAATAATTATTTTAAAATTTTGCGCGACGAGACCCGATAATATCATAAAACTAGAATAACTCAGTTAAAACTCTAATTATGATAACACAATTTTTAAAACCTGTGTTTGAAAGTATTAATTCTGTGGTTTAAATGAATAATCGCATGATCTAAATTAGCAGTAAGCATGATTGTGTGTTTCTTTCTACGATGTTTTACGGGCTAACTGCAATTTTTATTTTTTATTGGGAAATGTTCTCAACTTGATGCTCTCCACCTAGATTATATTCGGAAAAATTTAAGCATTTCTATACGATACATATATACGTGATACGTTGACACTCCTTTGTTAACGGACTTCAGAAAAGGGGGAGGTTCTATGTTCCACTTTATATTTTTTTTATGTATTTCAAACATTCTTTTTGCGTTGGGTTCAGTATAGCTACGAAGTCGTCCCATATTTTGACCTTGGACTTCGAAGATACATTGAAGTCGATTTTTATTTGGTAAAATGTATATTTATAATACCTGTTGAATATACGAAACTAGGGAGTGTCAACTAAATCCTAAAGGCCGCTGTCATCACCGGCGTGAATTTATTTATTTTATTTAATTAAAACGGTTACATAAGGCCAATCACATTAATTAAATCATAATTGATTAAATAATTGAGCTTCAAAATCGTGTCGAGCGAAACGGGAAATTTAGAAAATATCATTTAAGTTTAATTAAAGTTTATAAGTAAGTTAAACCACCCATGCACCAGGTCAGAGCGCGTGAGAATGCAGCAAGCCATGCAAGGCAAGCAGAAGTACGACCTGTCCAAGTGGAAGTATTCCGAACTACGCGACACCATCAACACGTCTTGTGATATTGAACTACTTGAGGTAAGCACTGGTGAAGCACCACTTAAAAGCCTTCGTTTCTCATTTTGTCCCTTTTCCAACTGGTGTAGCATGATCGAAATACGCGTCTGCAATACCCGATTGTATTGATCAGTTAGGTTATATGCATCAAGAGCGAATGTGGCTCAGTGGAGAACGTGCAAGTTTCGATCCGGCGCACCCGAGTTCGAATCCCGCTGGCCCCGCACCACTGACTTAAGTTATGTGCGGATCTAACACTCGCTATAAAAACAGTGAAGGAAAACATCGTGAGGAAACCTATGTCCAAGAATTCATTACAAAAATTCAAGGACATCCCCCAATCCGCACTGGGCCAGCGTGGCGGATTATGACCCATACTCTTTCTATGGTCCGTGTCCCAGCAGTGGGAATGTAATGGGTTAATGTGCTGAGTATAGAGTGAATAGGCACCTCATGGGCAAACGTGCTCCACCTTAGACCGCAACTACGCTTACCATCAGGTGAATTGTTGTCAAACGTGAGCCCATTTAAACATAAAAAAAAAATATAACTTATAAATCGCAGAACATGTTTCACAGTCTTTAAAAAGTTAAAGTACACTCAAATCAATGCGTGCAGCTTGCGGCGGTGGCGTGCACAATGGTGATCCAGTTACTGCAATAGTACTTTTAGCGGTGTTTACAAACCAACGCGTTCTACGGTCTGACTTTTGCACGCAAGTAGATCGCCACCGTGAACGTAAATTGGATGCCCGAGTTCAAATCAAAAATCAAATCCCTTTACTCAGTTTGGGCATCACAAACGCAATATACAATAATGAACGCACTCTACCTCCGTATTGGAAAAGATACGGCACTCAGAAGGTACGACAAGAAAGTGAGGGGTATTTTCCTTAGAGATCTGTTGGCCGATTCAGAACCTCACGATAACTCGTTGTCGATCGATTCGGTTTCATATCTTACAATGTAAAACATTGCACATAAAAAAATCCGTGAATGCAACATGTAATCGATAGCGATATTGTAATCGAAACATTTTTGGGGCGAAATAGCTCGAAAAGGAACATACAAAACGAGATCGATAATAGTCGAATCGATTCGGTATTCGTTATCGTGAGGTTCTGAATCGGGGGGCTGGTTGGTTACAATTTGTTGGTTTCGTACAATCTTATGTTTCTTATGTACCAGTTGTGGCTACTTTGCAGAAGTGGAATGTTTCGGGCATCTTTTTCATCTATATAATTACGAACAGTATAGTAAGTTTGAGCGCATCTTTAATCACAACAATAATGTACAAGTGAATATTTCCATATTTGACAGTCTGTGGTATGAGGCAGATCAGCTCAAAGCTCAAATCACCACGTAGATTGCAGGTTCGATTCCCGCTACGGGACAAATGTTACAGGTTAACAATGCAAATTTTTGCTCAGTGTCTGGATGTTGTCGGAGCATGGTCCTCATAGTTCCTCAGTTCCTGGTTCACTAGATAGAAGTAATCTTAGGGGCAGGGGGCCTACTCCGAGTCGCTTTCGTTTGTTCGTTCGAGCGGACTAAAAGAGACATTCTTATGCTTGTTGCATAGCGCTGTCCCTTTCATCCGACAGAACGAAGATAGTAATTACTATTCAGGGTAGGCCCCAGGGTCTATGTATGTTTTCGTTATTGTTTGGGCGGTACTGTTAGGGCTTTGTAAATTATTTGAGCGTTATTTCTGGTAGGCGTGCCGTCACGAGTTCCACCGGCGGCTGAAGGTGTACCACGCGTGGAAGGCAAAGAACGCGCGGAAGACTACCAACCTCAACGAACAGGAGCGGGCGCCGCAGTCCATCATGGATGCTGGTGAGTTATTACGTAAACTTGTCTTTTTTTCTCAAATATAAAAGTTTTATCTTAAACTATTATTTACTACTAGCTGCGCCCGTTGGTTTTACCCGTGGTTTATTCCAGGGTATAAGCTATCTCCTTACTTCATCTCCATCCGTTTAGCCGTTGCAGCGTGAAAGAGTAACAAACATACATTCTCACAAACTTTCGCGTTTATATTAATAGTAGGATTAAACTTAACTATTAATTACCGGGTATATGAGACTTAACATCTGATGCGCAATGCAGCGCCCGCCATGGAGTGCTTTTTAAGTTATTATAAGTTCTGGGTGGCACTGCAATTGTTATGGGCAAGCGTGGCGCTTACCATCAGGCGAACGTCCTGCTCGTCTCATCAATTAGTTCCATAAATAAAATCCCTTAATATTTTTTTCTCTAGCACTTCAAATGACTCCACCATATATTTTTAAAGTTCGGTAAAAAAAATTCACGCGCTTATTTTTCTGTGCAAAGCCATGACGTCACAGTATACCCTCCGCTTCACTCAGCTCGCAGAAAACGTACGTGTCGCTCTATTTTTGCAATGGGTGTATGGGAAGGATAGCAGGCGGGTGACGTCACGGAATTGGCGCGACGTTACGTGTTTTCACTGAACTTAAATCTAAACTAATATTAGAAACAGGAAAGATTTGTATTTTTGTATGTTAGTAAAAAAACTCAAAAACTAAAATATTATGTAAATATAGGAGGAACATAAATATTCCTCCATCTCCTTTCTACCATCGGACAATAAGACGAACGGAAACTCTGCATCCGTATATGGTTGACATTCCTCTTGCCCGAACAAAGCGTTTTGTTTCGACTTTATAATGCGAACAGCTAAGGAATGGAACACTTCACCAGCGACTTTGTTTCCCGATTTTTTTAATCTGGGTGTCTTCAAGTCGAGTGAATCGGTATCTTCTAGGCAAGCATGATCCTTTGTCAAACGCGGCGTCACTTTCTGTCGGGTGAGACTGCGGTCAAATGCTTGACTATTCGGTTATAGAAGTTTACCTACCACCCACACTATCTAGGGTTCCTATATTGGTCAGTTCAGGAAAACCACTTTCAGTTCGGTGTAAGGTGTAGGTATAGATCTATTCGCTCACAACTACTAGGTCTACTACAAAATTTTATTTATTAATTTAAGACCGTGTGCATACTTGCGTCATGCATTACATTCTGCAGAATCTACAAATGTAAAAAGTACATATGCAATGTGTCGCTACAAAATAATAAGTCAGAGTAACCGTCCGTTCCCCCGCCAGCGAAAACCCCGCGGCTGCCCCAAAAGGGCGAGATCCTCGGCGCGCGGCACCGCTACTTCCGCATCCCGTTCGTGCGGCCCGCGGCGGCCGACGAGCGCCGCGGCTGGTGGTACGCGCACTTCGACGGGCAGTACGTCGCCAGGCAGATGGAGCTGCATCCCGACAAGACGCCCGTGCTGCTGCAAGCTGGTGAGTGTTTACAAGGCAAGCTGCTGCAAGCGATCGTCTTGTTCCCCAAGTTTGCAAATTGACGATATCGAACGCAGCTGGAACGCTTGTGACGCGAAGTAAGAGGTACCTACTTTATGAGGTAGAATCGCTCGTCGTCATATAATAATATTTTTAATTGTCTCTATCGAAGAATTTTTACCCCTACCTTTTATTATTTCTGTGCTCGTATTGACTATGATACTTATCTACCCAAATAAACAATGCTGCCAGGCAATTATATAATCCGTAGAATATTAAATTTACCCCTACCGTTATACTTACTCGTTTGTTACAACACTTCTCTAGTTTAATAGGGATTTGCGAGACGATCGTCACTTGTTTCATGAACGGCTATACGAGTATGTGTATCGAAAACTCAGAAAAGTCATCTCGAAAGAGATGACGGACTTGCGATCTTCATTTGTTCAGCAGCTAGGCATCTTGTTGTCACCGGATTATAGAGATATGGATATAGATACATGTTTAAGTTGTGATGTTAACGTACTCGCTCGGCAGGTGTGGACGACATGCAGATGTGCGAGCTGAGCCTGGAGGAGACGGGGCTGACGCGCAAGCGCGGCGCCGAGATACTCGAGCACGAGTTCGAGCGCGAGTGGGCGCGCCACGGCGGCGCCACCTACGTGCCGCCCGAGCTCAGGAAACGTTAGGTAAGGGGAGCTGAACGTTGTCTCGTCGACTGTACCTCGCGCCAAACTTGATGGCGGCTGACTCGTGCATCACGTGATCTGCGCAGGTACAATTTTGTATGCGATTTTGTTACTGCGCAGGTCACGTGTCTGCGTCTGTCAGCCGTCATCATTCATTCATTTATTTAATGTGTAGGTAGGTACAACAGATGGTCAATTTGTAGTCAGTTCATTAAGGACCCCGTCGGGCACGCATTTAGACGAGAGGAACACTGCTTCTATAATCTATCTTTATAAGTATAAAAATTATATAGCAAAAATTATCAAATTAATAATAAAGAATAATAAAAATAATTGCGATTATTTAAAAAGTCTTAAGATTAATTGTATTTACATAATATAGCATTTTTAATTTTTTTAAATTTTATATTATGTTTGACGCGACTAATTCCTCTTTATCCTCTCTCAATACTCAATTATTTATTGCTAACATATATGTATATTTAAAGTGGTCTTAGTGGAATAGTAAACAGCCTTCGACAGTTCTTCGGTGATCCGACGCACCCGAGTTCGAATCCCGCTGGCCCCGCACTACTGACTTCCTTAAGTTATGTGCGGATTTTAACACTCGCTCTAGAAACGGTGAAGGAAAACATCGTGAGGAAACCGGCATGCCCAAAAATTTATCACAAAAATTCAAAGACATGTGACATCCACCGACCCGCACTGGGCCAGCGTGGTGGGTTATAGCACATACTCTCTCTTTGAGAGAAGGCCCGTGTCCCAGCAGTGGGAACGTGATGGGCTGATGACGACGATATATTTTATCAATATTGTTGTTGTTGACATTATTGTTATTGTGTTGTGTTGTTGTTGTTGTTGTTTTATTGTTAACTTTTTGTTTCAGATTCCAGATACACATTCCAGAACACGGTAGCGTGATAGCGTCGCTAGAAGATCGCACACAGACGAGCTACAACTTAATCAGAATTCTATTTATATGGACATAGAGTTTATTATAGAAATTAAACTAGTGCTTTACAACGTGCCTTTACACGTTCCTAGGTGTATTTTAGTGCAATATTGAGAGGGCCACCTTATTTTATTCAGATACGAACTAAAGTTGAACGATCACAGCGGCTTCTGTGGTGTAGCGGTTGAGCGGGTTGGCTCAACCCGTACGTAACTGATTGGTGTCACAGAAGTGCCATTAGAAAATAATAATCTTTGTTTAGTAGCATTGCGTATTCTTCGGTAGCTCTACTATATGAAAAAATATTTCGATACATAAGAAAAGCTCGAGTGTTTTTTCGTGTCTGATTGTTGTTGGGACCATAGTTCTCTTGTTCCTGATTCTCTAGGAGTGGGAGCAATGTAATGTAAGTGATCGTTTGGCTTGGAACATATCTAGATTTTGGAGCCGTATTTTCATTGAAGTCACAAGCTTACAAAATAATTTTATAGTCTCTTGCAAAGGTTTTTAGAACTGTTTCATATTGCTTTAGTCATGCAATACATTCATATTAAAAAGGAATATTTACAGTCACTGGCTAATGAATTATGTACAATATTTATTCTATTTTAGGTAATTATTGAACACGCAAAGTGTATAAAATATTTAATTATTTTGGAAATGTTATAGTGTTAGTTACACATGCTAGATTTTATGGCTGCAATATCAGAACCTTAGTAAGTAAAGAGGTCAAATAGTGATGTAATGTAACGGTAAACCCACGCCTGTAACCATACATTAGTATAGCAGCTTGGTTCAAGTAAACTGTATTTTCAGATATATTACAAAATTGTGTGTATTGTCACATTTAAAATATATTACAGTGCTGGAGAGTTATATCATCTAGATTTTATTAATTTTCCATTCTTATACATTTAAATGTACATCGAAATTCGTCTTAACATGGCAGCTTCTTTAGAATATATAACATTATATCAACTACACTGTGATTATTTTAAGCACTATAAAAAGACAGATGGACATTAGATATATTAAACATTCCTAACTATAATTTTATGTCTATGTAATCAGTATGTAAATAAGTATTTTAAACAGTATTTGAAACATTCCGTTCTATCTAGAACGTTTATATACATAGTATAACTATAACAATGATTTACAAAGTACAATGTAGTAGGAAATAATAACAGTAACGCAGAAGTGCCTTAAGTTTTATGCCGTGGAGTACATGACCATAGTAAATATAAATATTTTGACTTTATGCTTTACCAAAATAAATGAGAGTTGATTGAAATTTTGTTTCAATTCTCAACCAATTCCTGGTAGGAAACACCTTTGGGAAACAAGCCATCGGAACCAGGCATTGCAAAAAGGTAAGTACGTTATGTACTACGCGATTGTAACGACGAAAAGAGAGCGCGGTTGATATTACTTTTCTATGATAATATATGAATATAGATTTAGATGGCAAAAACCTGTTGATCGTGCGATTGCGAACCCATGCGGCGCGGCATTACTTACGGGCCATGCACGGCACGGCCAACTCGTGGTCATTCATTGCGTTTATCTTTCGTCGTTGGTTGCGATGCCGTCGTTGTGGACTAATTCAAGGGCCCAGAGCATCTGTAACATTCAAAAGTTAAAACCAAAAGTCCATGTTTAAAACTACGAAAACGAGGCGAGACTAGACTTGCGAATATTATTGTTCTGTGGCCTAGACTGCCAAAGCTGAAGTAAAAAAAAAACTACGTCAAATATATCAATGTTTTGTTTGACTTGACTTTGACATTGACAATTCATTAATTTTCACCTTCGGTCAGCGTTGCCGGTGCGGGTATTTTTACTCGATTTCGGGTAATTTAGGCCATAAGCGGGTAATCGATGATTGGTTGGTAATTTCGGGTGCTCGTGCAACTAAATAAAAACCATTTCATTTATCGTATCGTGAGCGAACGGAACGTGATCCTTTCCTTATACATGAGCCTTCTGCTAAGACTTACTCTTATTTGTAAGCGTATTTTCCGATAATTTTTATCCTTTTGTTCATACCATATGATTTTTATGATTACAGTATTAATTTATTTTTTAAAGAATAAATATAATATCTTTAACAGTTGCAGCAATACCCAAAGCTTTGTGTTGCGCGGCACTGCACTGCGCTCTTTACCACAAGACAATAGCTCTCAAGCATACATACACTACTAAAATCATAACCCTCTTTTTGCTACGTCGTATTAAAAGGAGAAGAAATTCAGAAGAGGAATGTATTTATTTATTTAAAACAAGAACCATAGTTCTTAAAAAATAAGTATAACATATTACAATGTAACTGACTGATAGCCAAAAAGAGCTTTACATTTTTTGAGTTTGAGTGGAGTATGTATGTATAGTCAGTAGATATTATATACAAAACGCTAAATAAAGTATCTGCGTAATATATCATTCATTGTTTTTTTTTATACACATCAAAAACACTATTACACAAAACGGGTAATTTCGGGTAATTTCTGTATCCGTTCCGGACTTTTTGATGTTTGACTGCCGGCATCATTGCCTTTGTTTCGGGATTCGGATTTTGTTTGATTCGCATGGCATCGCAGTTGTATTTTCACGAAATATCCTTTATATATATCTTTTTCTTGACGTAAATGTAAAAATTTAAAACAAGACAGTCTATACTGCACTGAATTAATTTTTCAAGTTAGCAAACATGGATCTCGACCGACGCTTATCGTCGTTATTATTGTTATTGTTTTGTGTTGTGAAAGTAAAGTCTCTTCCATACGATGGTAAGTTGAAAAGCCTAAATTATTTCATTATAATCAGCAATATCCAAGCAAACTGGTTTTTTAACTCGTTAGATGCCGAAAGAAATTGAAGAACGGCTTGATATATATTTTATATATTGATATTTATATATAAGAAATACTGTCTTCAATCACTCCCGTTCACATCCCTTGTTGGGGTAGAGAGAATGGAGAGAGATTTACTTATTCCTTTTACTTACTGTGTCAGCATTCATCAACTTGTAGTATTCCCGGTGATTTGGGAGTAATAACAGTATTCTCCATTTTCAGTGCACTGGCTGGGGGGTCCTACAACAATAGACAGAGATATACCATCTTCTAAACGAGCGGTTGATATATACTGCTTCACTGGGACTTCCAAGAATCTGTTTGCGTTGTGGCAAACAGTGAAAGTAAGTAGTCCTTAATGCTGCTTGACTGTTTGAGAGTTGATTTGTGCTTGGTGTAGTGGTTGTTGCATTTTGGGGTATATCCTAATTGTGTGTATATCTTGTATTACTAATTAGCCAATACTGTGTAGAATTATAGTTGTTCCCTAGAGAACTGTTGTTTTTCAGGATGATAAAACTTGTTTTTTATGTTACTGTTTGATAAGACGGGCTGGTCTTTCATGGTCAGTCATAAGCAACACACCTGCTCATATTAGTAACAGCAATACCTAGAACTTTGTTTTGCAAAATTCTGCAGCGGCAGAATAACTGACAAAGTGGTTGTACCCACCCAGATGACCGCTCGCATATGGGAAACCTTCAACAGTGAATTATAAACATACATCAAAATCCATTCAGCCACACACTAGTAACAAAACATACTCACACATACATTAGCAATTATAATATCAGTAAGAGCTAATCTAACACCCTTTTAGATGATAACTGTTTTGTTTTTCTTAAACTTGGGTTTTAGTGAAAGCTTGTTTTGATTTCAGTAGCTGAAGTTTACCTTGATGTTCTATAACTCTAACATCAGATATATTCTGTTTTCATTCCAGTTCCACATAAAAATAAAGAATGACGAGTTCCGACAGTATATTGGGACTGACCCAAAAGAAGTGTATAAAGAGTACACAGATGATAGCTATGGCTGGTCTGTCATAAACCCGTTTATGAAGAAGATGCATAAGACTGTTTCTGTTAATCTTTTCGAGCCAACATGTATGGCCATTAATACTAAGGAAAAGCATAGTATTGAGTTGCAGGTTCAAAGTGAGTACCTACTAGTATCTCTAGCTTTTAAATTTCTTTGTAATCGTCGACATCAATTATTTTGTAATATGTACCTTATTACCCAACAGGAGTAGACCTCTGGCGAGTTCTGTTAATGTTCCTCGGGATTGTGGTGATATTCTCCTCGAGGACGCTCAGCGGGAACCCTCTATTCTTCTACCTGTGTGGGATATTAGTGGGGGTGTTTGCATCTTTCATGGTGCTGGTATATTATGTCAGCAAATTGCTGCCAAAGGTATGTGCGATGAAGATAAGCTAATAAGGTTACTAATAACTTGTTCAACTGTGTCTAAAACAAAGACATTTTTTTTTATTGGAGTTCTTTAATCTATCATATCCATATATGATAGGTTAATGTAAAATTCATATTTCACATACCACAGCGGAGGCGGGTTCGATTCCCGCTGCTGAAGGTATAAAAAAATGTCATAAAAGTGTTTTGACATGCAGTTAAAAATTATATATGTCCAAGATTTAACCTTAATAAAAGCTGTAATCAAGTCACAATTATTATATTTGTAATTTTTCAGGAAATCATTACGTACGTGACCAAACTTTTTTCTTTTATTATTTATTAAATATTTGATAAGCAGATGCTAAAGCATATTTTTTAGAAATATCTCTTTATTTATATTTCAGAAAACCCTAACCTACGGTATCCTGATCGGAGGCTGGACGGTGGGGGTGTATCTATTCCAGCAAATGTGGGAGAACATCCGCAGCATCATCCAGCAATACCAGACGTATGCTTTCTGGTACACCCTCACCGTCAGCTTTATCAGCTTCCTCATATGCTACAGAATAGGCCCACCGAGGAACCAGCGCAGTAAGGACCTCGTCATGTGGACTCTACAGGCAAGTTCTAACAAACTCTAGAACATTCTCAGTTCTGATTATTTAAGCACTAAGGTACAGTAACTATAGATGTAGCTGGCATCAAGTATCAAAGGTGATTGTGATCTGATGTAAATAAAAGCAACTTGAAACGCTAAGTCCACTTTAACTAAGATTGGTAATCAAAAAAGTTTTTTTATCGCTTATATATTTAGAGACTGGTCAGGGCCTACCACTTCAAAGCTGATCGAACATCCTTTACAGAGCGCAGGTACCAAACTGGACGCATTTCGTATATGTCCTCTACAGTCATCACCTTTACCATCATATTTACCGCCATCATCAACAGTATCGTCAGCATTGCCATTGAAGCAGCTTTGCCAGCAACCACAAAGCCACACTCCGTTACAAAGAGTTGGGATGGCTTGGGTAGCTGGGTAGACGTCCCATGCGGGACGTCAGTGCAGGGCCCTAATTCACTATGACAACTTGGAGATTCCTTGCTTCGAGTGCACGTCGAATCCTTCAGTAATAAACGACATCTTTATTTGGAGTGGTAGGCTCTGGCCGTGGTTGTAACACCACCCACCGAACAAAGCCATGCCGTCAAGCGACCTAGTCGTGTTTCGGGATGATGTCCGGTGAACCATCGGGGACGGGTCTGAGCAGCCGCTCAACTGCCGTCTCTCTCTAGATCTATGTGCTCCATCTTAGCCCACATCATCGCTTCACATCAGGCGAGATAGTGGCCAAACATAGAACTGTTAAGTGTAAAAAAAAAAAGGTTACCATTCCAAAGCAGATCAAATATATGTTCTCTTTCCAGAGCGTAGGTGTCCTGATGGTATTCTTCAGCAGCGAGTACCAAGAGGCGGCGGCGGCCGTCATCGTCGTGTCGCTTCTTGTTAAATACTTCCCGCAATCGCTCACGCGCAGGGTACAGGGGTATTGGTAAGTGTCAAAAGTATATATATAAAAAAGCCGACCTCAATTTAGATGTAAATTTATATGGGACTACCTTGAAGCTATACCTACTAAACCCAACGCAAATAATTTTCCAAATCAGTATATAAATTACGGGGTTCTGAGGTAAACATAAAAAAAACCAACCAACCTCCTTTTCTTAAGTCTGTTAAAAAAAACTAAAACTAACGAAAACAAAAAACCTATTGTCTGCGGGTGACGAGCGCTGTGCAGTGCAGCGCAGGATTTTGTTTATAAATGTTCTGGGTGGTGCAACTGTTATGGGCAGGCGTGTTACTTACCATCAGGCGAACAAAGTGCTTTCGTCACTCAATAACAAATAATAACGAATTTCAGGAAACTAAAATTTTTAAAACCCCTGAAACAAAAATCCTATAAAAAAACCGGCTGAACCGATTTTGATAAAACATGTCTAAGAACCTACCACTAGAAAACCTGCTTTCAAATAAAAAACTCCGCATCCAAATCGGTTCACCCGAAGGAGCTACGGTGCCTGCAGACACACAGACAGACACAAATAGCCGTCACACTCAAAACACCCCTTTTTGCGTCGGGGTTGACAATTATAATGTTAAAGCATAGACAGCAACAACACTGGCTGTCATCACCGGCTACACCCATCTGGTGACGTCATTGGTTCTCTTCCAGGCGTCGTAAGTTCCCCCCGCAGCAGCGCTTGCTGACAAGCGAGGAGTACTACGAGCAAGGCGCTCGCGAGACCAAACAAGCGCTTGAAGCGCTCAGGAAATACTGCTCCAGCCCTGATTGCGCGCAGTGGAGTATCATGCTCAAGGTCAACGACGCCAAACGGTAAGATTCAGATTAATTTTTTTTCTTCGGAAGACAAACAGTGATAAACATCTACCAATTTTATTAAAAAAAAAACTAAACACCATATTGCAGTTTTCGCATTATTGCTTCCATAACAACAGGTGTAATTTGCTAAATTCTGTTCTTTTGTTTTCGTTTTGAATTTTCGCAAAACTGGCGAAAAATTTTTTGTTTTTCAAAAATTACTAGTGATAACACTGATAACAAGTAATAAGTGGCGTGAATAGGGCTTGATGTTTTCTCCCGAATCTTGTCAAATTTGAAAATCAATGATAAATTAACAAAATGCTGTCTACTGGGAACAACTGACTTGAAATCTGATGTCTCAGGTTGTTAAAGCGCAGTAACTTTGCGTTCAAAGTAACTGCATTAGTTCTGGTAAATTATGATATAATATATATAACTATATTTAATAAGTATGATATACAATGTGTTCACTCTTCTCAAAATTATCATTTGCTGCACCCTAACAGGGTCTGTGTGTAACATTAATTAAGTTTGATTAATGAATGTACTCATAGGGCAAATGAAAATGAATAAATATTCAGTTGTCGGTGCCACTGTATATAACTTTCGTAAGCAAGCGTGGTTGTAAATTTCCTTAAAATAAATAAAATATTATCGAAATTAAGATAAAAACAAGTATGCAATGTAACAGCTACTCCACCCCTTAGGTTCGCCAGCTTCGTGGAAGGCGACTCTCATCTTTCCGACGAAGAAATTCTCGACTACGAGTCGTATGCGTTCTCGTTGCACCGCGGCCGCAAGCCCGCGCACTCCACCGCCAACCGACTCGATATATCCGACGACGACGGCACAGAGACTGACGATGACGATTGAACTGAACAGATAGTAAGAAATCTTTTGATAGTACATTGCAATTTACAACTTAAGTATAGTCCGTCAAAGCTTTTTTTGAGAAACTGGAACTTATACATCTTTTATAGGTATCTCCCATTACTGTATTTTTAAATGTTGAATGCATAAATGCGACTTTGTATTTTTTTATACTCTTATAGATCTATGTTTGGCCCCTATCTCGCCTGATGTGAAGTGATGATGTGGCCTAAGATGGAGCACATAGATCT
Organism: Petrophora chlorosata; assembly: GCA_951640565.1. Taxonomy (NCBI): domain Eukaryota; kingdom Metazoa; phylum Arthropoda; class Insecta; order Lepidoptera; family Geometridae; genus Petrophora; species Petrophora chlorosata. The sequence goes on along the minus strand of OX621196.1, from coordinate 3,125,313 downwards.
AGAGAGAGACGGCAGTTGAGCGGCTGCTCAGACCCGTCTCGCCGATGGCTCACCGAACATCATCCCGAAACACGACTTGGTCGCTTGACTACTTGGCTTTGTTCGGTTTCAATTAGCCGGATCCACGCGTTCCGATCCTTGATCGTACATTTGCTTCGTTTGATTCGTCGTCACAGATTACTAGTTACTACGAATGTCTCGTTTGTCGTTTGGATCGGACGAGTCGCGTCCACATCGACCGCGCGTTTAGACTTGTGTGATTCTGCCGCGCGTGTTTGAGCGGATGTGGATCGGCCGGTGTGAACTCGGCTAATATTGACTTTAGCAGAATAAAAACAAAATGGGTGGCGTACTAATCAAATCATATAAAATCAAAAGTTCTTTATTCAATTTTGTCGTCACAGACGCACTTATGAACGTCAATTATTACAATTACTCTACCACCGTATCGGAAAAAGAACCACTATTCAGAAGATACGGCAAGAAACTGAAGGGCATAAAAACTGATTAGTTTTATATTGCCATAAATCCGACAGCTGGTGGCCTCAATGTTTGTCTACTCTTTTTGGGACAAATTACATATTTCATTTGTTGATTTTCGCTGCTGCGCTGGTCACGTGAGCACCCGGCAGCGGCCATGGAGTTTGGCGCCAAGTATATGTATGTCCCTTATGGGCAATTGATAGCGATAACTTTGAACTAGTGGAAAGATTTGTAACCACTAGTTCAGAGGCAAGCCAATTCACTCAAACATTGAAATAACATGCATTCCCAAAAATATCCGCAGCCAAAACGTGTCTCAGTTTAAGATGTATAAATTTAGAATGTAGAGGCCTGATGTATTGAAACATTACAAATCTTATTTATTTATTTTTGGGTTATAATGATAACGACTGATTTCCTGAAATAATGTATTTTGTATTTTTTAATCGCTCGCCACCGACATGTCGATTGCCATTTGTCCAATGACCGCGCAGTAGCTGCGGCCAATTCGCATTCGTAATTGCTTAACAGCGATTTATTTAAAATTGTAAAATAGTTTTAAATTATAGAAAATAAAATGAGTTAAGATATTGGGTTTGTGTTGGATAAGTTAGTATTTATTGAACAGAAGTTTTACTTTTGACTTTTTTTGGAATACGATTGATATATATTTTGAGATTTTCCGACGATTTGTATTCCTTTACATTATATTTTAAATGGAACATTCACTGCCAAACAAATCTAGGTAGGTACCTATATTGAGTTAGTAAAGAAGTCGAATGGGCATTAACATTGTTAGAAGATAACGCTCACCTGCTAACGCTAGTCTTATTATTAATTTATAAGCTTGAGATATAACTTGAATATACCATACCTACCAGTCATATTAACCTACAGAGCGCCTCTCTTTCTATCGCGCCGCTCTTATCTCTTCTGACGCGGCACGTGTAACGACGCGCGACCCGCTGTCGGTGTCCGGCTATGTATTTGTAGCTTCGTACATACAGTGCGGAGTGCGCTAGGCCTGATATAACAACAATTTCTTTTCTGTAATATCTGGAATAAATTGCTTTGACTTCAGCGTGGTCAACATACTTATATTACTTATAGAGTGTATTGCCACAAGCGTAACTGATCCGGTGACAGCTTCTTTGACATCCTATCTATAAAATTCTACTCTTTAAGTGCTAAACACACTGCAAAATTACTAGGCTATGAGACAGGAGCTAATTGTCTCAGAAGAGCGCAGTGGTGCAGTGCCGCGCAGGATTTTGCAAAACTAAGTTCTGGGTGGTGCTGTAACTATTATGAGCAGACGTATTACTCACCATCAGGCGAACGAGTTGTTCGTCTCGTCATTGAGTTTTATTAACGAAAAACAAGCCAGTCCCTGGTCGGGGCTACGCTGTATGCGCTGTCTGACGTAGCCCGGACCGCGACCGCCTTCTGTGTGGCGTTTCATACAAATTCAACAATACAACAGAGCCCGCGCCACCCCCTGCCCGTTCTCTATGTGGCATAGGAATTTTAGTCTGGAAGGTATATATGTATGGGCCTCTGATACTTTTAATTCGTTAACTGTATTATTGCCTGAAATAAATGAATTTATTATTATGTCGCTCTTTCTCACGGGTTATACACCCGGTCCTTTGGAAGGCTTGCGCGGAGACATGAGTCCAAAACGTAGAGGCCTCTGTGACCATTTAGTTTAGATTTGTAATGGGTAACACTTATCGGGGACTGTCTCTAAGTGAATCATTAAAAAGATGCAATCAAAGAAAGCCCCCGATAAGTGCAAGGACTATTATTGGAGATATGGAAATTACTTATGATTGGGCTATTGAGGTGCATTTTTAATGAGAACCGGTCTATGATGTGAGACTTCTTCTTAATGTTATTGCTGTCACTTTTTGTTCTGGGTTTCGTTAATTTGTCAGTTTTGGTCACAGGCTCAGATAAGTTTGTGTAACTCTACGTTTACGAACAAGGTCTATATTGTACAAATCCTAGAGTTCATTTCCGGAAAAATGGCGGAGAGCGCCATTGTGAGATTTATTTAGGCTATTCTTATTACGTGTTTGTGCCGAATAAATAACATTTATTATTCATTGCGCAGTTTTTTTGTAGTTCAATGTTTCTTTTTTGTATTTTTGTAGAAACGGATCGTAATCGCAAAACGCTTAGTACGTGCAACCACATGTTGACGTCACGCGGCTTGCTGCTTATTAGTCAATTTTAGACAGATCCCGCCCTATTGGTAGATGATTGAGACACACATACATATGTAACATAGACAGGCCAATGAGAAGGTTCTAGATCCCCAAATTTTGACGTCACACGCAAATGGCGCGTTTATGTTGATATCAATTTATTCAAATTTTCATTTGATTTTATTGACAAAAGATGCCGTAAAATTTTGATACATTATTTTTATGAATTGTTTATATTGAATCATGCATTAAAAAAATACAAGCATATTCCCTAATAATCATAAAGTGCCGCGATTATTTCGTGAAATAGCCAACTATGGAGCACTAGCCATATCGTTTGATCGTCAACGTTTGTCGGTTTGTTCCACGTTAGGCCATACCTTTGATGATGATCGTAGGGTGATTACCTCGACGTAGAGAACACTTTTTCCTTTGGCGAGTATAACCGACCTAATTCAAAATAATTTTGTTACTTGCTAAGGCAGCACTTTCCGGCAATGAACCGGTCGCAGTTCTAACGATATTGTTATTAAAAAAATAGTTAAACGATATTGTAAGCATTTATGCTTAATTAGATTATAATTAGCTATAAAATATAATCTATCGTGAATAACATTGGGACTGAGTAGGTATTTTATAAATAACAAAAAATTACTTGTTAGTACTTTATTAAATTATCGCATTTAGCATATAATATAGAATTGTAAATTGATATAACATCACAACATAATACATTTAACTTTAGCACCTTTGTAATTGAAATAAAGTTTTGTAAGGAAATAAACGGACATGCTTCACCATATTTTATGTAGATCCTAGTCGGGCACTCTTGTCAGAGTGGTGGTATAAAGTTGGTGTATACGGTGGTTCTTCAGTCTCGTGGTTTTTTAGGGTTACTGCTATCACAATGCTTCTCAATTTCTGGCGGTTTGGTAGCATTACGAGTACACTGGACTATGGTGGTTTGAGTTGCAATTAATAAGGTCTTTTTTTTCTTATTTTTCTCTTCTTTCTGTCTTTTTTTTTAAGGTCTGTCGAACGCGTATGTGATCGGCCGCGTGCTTTATGTAGATAACTGTTTTAAATGCTTGCTGAATCGTTTTTCATTGTATTTTTTCCATATTTTTGAAGCGTTTCTGTTTATTTCATTACAAATATACATGTAGTTCCTAACTTGTTAAAAAATATTGTTATAAGACCTCTATAAGTGCACTTACGTATTATAGGCTTATTCATAAGACGAGGATGAATCCTCTATCTCAAGTTGTGTGTGACATTGGATTAATAAATGAATTTATTCTACAAATTATTTGGTTTGTCTCCTTACCTCTTTTCACGATACAAAAACATCCATACAAAACTGTTTCGAGTCATGGAATAATTATAACTTACTATTTATATTAGTAAACACGTATACCTACGTTTTATCAAACAAAAAAACCGACTTCAATGTATCTTCGAAGTCCAAGGTCAAATATCGATGAAATTTATATGGGATCACTTCCTAGCTATACTGAACCCAACGCAAAAAGATTTTCCAAATCGGTTCATGAATGACATGGTTCTGAGGTAACAAAACTATAAAAAGAAACGAATAGAGAATCTCCTCCTTTTTGAAGTCGGTTATAAAATACTCTTAAATTAGTACACACATTAGTCCATCCAAGATTCACATCTAAAACAATTAGAATAAAGCATAAATTAGCATTTAGTAGATTATGGCACGTTGAAGCTAGCGTCAGTTCTACGCGGCACGGCTGGCTTTCTTGGTTTTGTCCAAATTCTGTGGCGGCGGAGGCGGCTTCGCAGACATGTGGCGGCTGTACAGACTGTAAGGAACATAAAGTTAATAATTAGTGTATACAGCCTTTGTGGTGTAGTGGTTGGGCAGGTTGGCACAAATCTCATACACCACTGAGCTTGCGGGTTCGATTCCCGTGACGAGACAAATGTTTATGCACAGAAGAAAAAACAACGCAAGCCTTTGTTTCGTGTCTGAGTGTTTTGGGACTAAGGTCCTCACAATTCCTGGTTCTCTAGATACATGGAATCCTAGTCAGGGACCAAGATCTATGTATGTGACCGTTGGGCGTATTTATTTATGTAGCGGCTAGTTGCTGCTGCTTTACTGGTGGTAGGTTGCTCGTATGCGAGAAGCCGTTTGGGTGGGTACCACCGCTTTGCCAGTTATTCAGCCGCCAAGCAGTAGTGCGCAAGCATTACTGTGTTCCGGTTTGAAGGGCATTGTAGCCAGGAAAATTACTGGGCATTATGAGACTCAACAGCTAGGGTAACAGCTAGGCTCGGGGAGACGGGTCTGAGCAGCCGCTCAACTGCCGTCTCTCTCTAGATCTATGTGCTCCATCTTAGGCCACATCATCACTTCACATCAGGCGAGATAGTGGCCAAACATAAATCTATTAAGCGCTAAAAAAAAAAAAAATTGTCTCAGGGTGACGAGCGCAGTGCAGCGCCGCGCAGGATTTTGCAAAACAAAGTTCTGAGTGGTACTGTTATTGTTATGGGCTGGCGTATTGCTTACCATCAGGCAAACGACCAGCTCGTCTCGTCATTCAGTTACAAAAAAATAAGAATTTGTTAATTTTTCGTATTTCTGTTTTCTTTATTTTGTTAGTTGTATAATTTTGTGGCCGTTAAATAAATGTTATTTTTCTATTCTTTCTTGCTTTCTTTCTGATACATACACTTTGTAGGTCTCGTTTTGCAAGTAGCTGAGTACGTGCGAGGGTCCCAGTTTGAGCTGGTCTTCAATCGGCGGTATCCAGAAATTGCCCTCCAGGCGAAGCACCGACTTGTTCCCAGCGAGATCCAATGTACCTGTTCAAAATCTTATATATACATATATAGGATATTTGACACAATTGAATTATGTATTTAGATACGACAGTATGATGTCTAATATTTTATTTTTGCGTCGATCAATGGCCTAGAAACTAGGGCCTAGAGTAGATGAGGTGATGACTGGTGCCTAGGACCTATCTAATGAAATTATTTTTTAGCTTTTAGTACATTATCTACACCATCATTTTTTTCAATAAACCCGTAGAAGTAAAAAAAAAAATTAAGTAGTTTTTAGTTTTTGTTTCGTTACTTAGTTAGTTATATAAATTATAATCATAAGATGTACTGTATTCTACTAGTCGAGCTCTTTCATTTGATACCCATATTGAGGGGGTTCAAAAAAGAAAAGTAATTTAAGCCATTTTGTGTGGTGGCCGCCATCTTGGATTTACAATGATACTGAACATACATAGTTGTACTGTTATCAGAACTAAAGGTGTGTACCAAATTTGAGATTAATTGGTCAACAGGAAGGGGGTTAAATTTTAATTACTAAATTTGACCCAAACAGAGCAAGCTAAATAATAACATGGGTGTTCGTTGGTCTGAGGCTAGTAACACTTACCGATCTCCGGCGGCAACACAACTAGTCTATTGCCTTGCAGGTGAAGCTCCCGCAGTCGAGTCAACTGGCCGAGTTCGCGCGGGACTTCTATGAGATCATTTTCGCGCAGCGACAGCTGGAAACATTAGTAATAATCATTGAGGATAGTGTGAGACCTCAATGGTATTAATATATTACATGTATAACAACCCCGCGTTCTTTTTCTTTTATTTTGTCTTGGTCACTAGTCTAGAACCTCCTTTGCCCATTTGTCTTTTGTCATACCAAATGGCCTACTTACGAGTAGTTCATCCACACTAATATCGTAAATGCGGAGGTAACTTTGTTACCCTTTCATGACGAAACCTTTTAGGCTCACATAGGTTCACGTACATATACATTCTTGCTAATATTATAAACGCGAAAGTTTGTATGTATGGAGGTTTGTTACTCTTTCACGCAAAACTACCGAACCGATTTTGATGAATTTGGTATGTACGACTTTAGGACTTGAAATAGCACATAAGCTACTTTTTATCCCGGGAAACCGCGGGGCGCAGCTAGTTCAATATAAAACTTGTCTAAATAGTTTATGACAGTTGCTATCTACATCCTTATATCTGATACGGTTTTCACTGTCATTTAGAGATTTTTTTACTGAAGGTTAATAATTATGTACAATACATTCTAATTAAGTTTTTGGTGGTAGAGAAAATTCAATATTTTATAATCAAGTCATGAAAGAATTACACCACATAAGCAAATTGCTTCTGTGTGAAGCCGCTAGTACAATATAAATATCATAATAATTATATACTTAAAAATAATACATATTATTTATGTAACTTACGATTTGCAAGTTCTTCAAATTACCAATTTCAGGTGGCAAGTATTCAAAGTCATTGTCTCCCAAATACAGTGCTCTGAGGCTCTCTGGAAGTATACAAGTAAGGGAAGTTAAGTAACCAAGCTTAGGTAGCATTATAGACCGTACAGTGGCTACAATTGTAAGATTTATTAAGGAAAGGTAGTTTGTGAGAGGCTGTCTGAGTTGGTGCATGCTTTGCCAGTTATTGAGCTGTCAAGCTGTACTGTGCAAACATAACTGTGTTCTGGTTTGAAGGGCATTGTATCCAGCAAAATTACTGGACAGTGCAGTGCCATGCAGTTTTGTAAAACAAAGTTCTGCGGGGGGTGGTGCTGAAACTGTTATGGGCAGGCATGTCGCTTACTATAGAATCACCATACCATATAAAATGACCTTAGAATCTACTAAGCAACAATGGGCGTGCATGGTGGATTATGGTCTCTACTCTCTCTCTGAAGAAATTTAGTTAAATATATCCATTGAATTTGATAAACATGTTAGTCCAGATAAGTAGGTATATCTTTGACAGTAGTGACAAGTGAGTTGATGGATCCAGATCCAAGGTGAGTTGATCTGCATAACAGAAACTTATTCTATACACATACTAACCCATTATAAAGAAGTTTCCGGGCAGCGTCTTTTCATTCAGGTTATTATATGTCAAGTCCAGAATTTCCAGTACGGGAAACACTCCAAAGCCCCGTGGTAAGGTATACAGCCTGTTGAGGGAAACATTAAGGATCCGGAGCTTAGGCAGAGACGAGAGGCTCACAGGAAGCTCCTGGATGTGGTTGTTGGCAAAGTTCAGGATCTCCAAATTAGTGAGATTGGCGAGTGCAGCTGGAACCGTTGTGATCTTGTTGTGGCTGAGAGATAGCCGAGTTATGTTAATGAGTGTAACTGAAAAGGAAAATTATATTTTGGGGCAAGCTTTGTGATAGTTTATGTTGAGAATCAGTAAAATTAACATAATACCCACACCAGTGGTTTGTCAAAGTAGGAACCATCCAAGCGGTATATAAGGGGCCGGCCCGTCCCTTAATTTAGTTAAGGGACGGGCCCCTTATATACTAAACAGGTTAGATCATTGTGAACTGTCACCTCTAAGAATCCATAAGTTTAAAAGGGGCTACTGAATCACTTGTTTATACCTCACATAACTAATAATACTAAAGTAAAAACGAGTTTCAGTGGCCTGAAAATAATAAATGACTTCTAAAAATACATTATGTGGTTTTCCTCGTAACATCACTGCAGATGATGTCATTGGTTAAAATAACTTCTAAACTAGGCAAAGTCGTGACAAAATGTAAGTAAGTACAACAGCCCCAAAGTAAATTAAAAAGTTAAAGAATAATTGAATATCAATAAGGTATGAAATTTCATGATTTGATGGAGGTAAACGTCAGTGTTTTCAAAAATGCGAAGCTTTTAAACCATCTACTTTAAGACACAGGTTAATTACTTTTGTTTTATTTCCAAAACAGTTGGAAAAGCGTTGAAAGCAGTCTGAAAACATTACTGCCAAAACAAAAAGAAAACAGAAGGGCTAAAACGAGTTTCAGCGAAACAGGTTTAACTCACTTTACTAAAACTGTACAAAACTAGTTTTGTAAGACAGACTTACACAATCCAGGTATTTCGTCGAGACTAGCAATCCCTTTGTCCACCAAATCTAATTCAGGATTCCCATTTTCTTTCGCTTCTTCTACAACTTTCTTAGCTTTCGACATTTTGCCTGTGTTTGGAATGCACGAAACTGGAGGTTGATGACTCATTATCACAACAGCTGTTTTTCCACGCCTAAGTGAAGTTGCGTTCCAGAGCCAAGCAAGTCAAGCATTTTACTAGCATAGCCTGCATAGGCATAGGCCCACCCCACCTGTGAGTGGGACTGTGCGACAACAATAACGGAAAATTAGTTAGCCCATGGGTTAACTTTTTATTTTTAAATAAAGATATAGGTATATTAAAAAAATATACTTGTTATTTTGCATGATATTATCACTGACACTTAACCAGACTAACCCTTAGATAAAATTGGCTGTCTACTCGAATTTCGAAGCTTTAACCAGACATTTTACATAGGCGTAAGTGTGCCCCTAACCCTAAAGTAAAGAATACATTGATATGTATCTCACTGAAAGAATATAAATAAACAAATTCCCTACGGGTTCAATTTCCGCGACGGACAAATGTTTGTGTATAGAAAAAAAGTTCAAGCATTTGTTTTGGACCATTGGGTGTTGTGGTGTGGTTGCTAGCGCTAGAGTATATGTTCCTTGGTTGTGGGACCATCCATGGTCCTTTTGGTCCTAGTTCCCTAGATATAAGGAACCCTAGTTAGGGGCCATATCTCTTACTAGACTGTGTTAGGGGCTAAGATCTATGTATTCGTTGGGCGCATTGACCTGTACTTGGGCGTATTTTTGTTGTTGTCATGAATGTCAATGTCATTGTAATACACAAAGTCACTTTACATTTCATTTACACTTATGACATGACAGTATAACAGTTTCATTGTGTGGGTGTGGGTGTATGTGGATTGTGGATTGTGGAAGTACATACCTATTATTTATTGTTCTGTGATTGTGGAGGTTGGTTATTGTAAACCCTAGCCTTAAGCCTTTGTTTTAATTAAGTCCTATTTGCTAGTTACGCCTCGTTAACACAAACCGACTGAGGCCGAAAATAATTATCGTTATCAGCAAACGGTTTTATCTCGATTAGTGAAACCAGTGTCAATATTGATTGAAGACTTGTTGTGAACTTTTGATAAGACAATCATTCAGTTTATTCGACTTTCCAGTTGATTATAGGTTTATTCTTTCTAATCTGTCTTTTAGACTTTGGCCCTAGCCTAGGTGAGTACATATTTAAATGAAAATAATGTACCTTAAATATAAAAATGAGTAATTTTACTGGCGTCTCATATTTACTCACTACTAATACTCCCTTTAACGTAATTTTTATTTTTATTGTCTTTAATCTTTATCAATACCATGTAGTTTACTAACAATAACATTATAAACAAACTTCTATACCATACCCTATTATATGTATATATAATGGAAAATATAGTATGCACCTACCCAGCATAGCAAAGCTATGAATACATAATTTAATTCTGCAGGTGTAAATTATATTAAGTTCTTACTTATGTATGTCATACTAGCTGCGCCCCACGGTTCCACTCGCGGTTTCCTGGTATAGAAAGTATCCTTTGTCCTTTTCCAGGACCTAAAGTACCTACATATCAAATTTTGACAAAATCTGTTCAGTAGTTTTCCCATCATCCATCAAATTATCCTGGATTATGTTCCATCTATCTATCCATCCTCACAAACTACCACATTTATAATGTCAGTACGATAATATAATTTAATATTATTAGAATACCTGATTTATATGTACACATTTTTTGTCCATGCTTGCCAGTCATGTTAAATTTGAAAATGGCCTTGGGTGAGTACAATAACATTACTTATTATGTAGGTAGGTACTGTCTTAACCACTGTAACTGGTACTGTCTTTACTCGCTAGAGTATATGTTCCTTGGTCTTAACTGCATGTGTCTTAATTTTTGTTTTACAACAATTTAGTATTAAAAAAGTGTGCCCAAGCAGTCCAAGCATAGAGTAGGATAAAGTTTCGGAATAAATTTTAGGTAACTCATACATATAGCATTTACTATTTGGTTGGAATATTATATCGCACAATATCAATAGGTAAATGTCTACCATTTTATGTTACACCACACAAAGCATATGTTATGAAGTAAAACAAAAGCTATTCAAGTATTGCCAAATACATTGGAATTTTATTATAAACGTAAGAACAACTGCTATTTGTTATCTCCTTTCTGTAAGTCGGTTTTTTTTTACGCTTAATAGATCTATGTTTGGCCACTATCTCGCCTGATGTGAAGCGATGATGTAGCCTAAGGTGGAGCATATAGGTCTAGAGAGAAACGGCAGTTGAGCGGCTGCTCAAACCTGTCTACCCGATGGTTCATCGTACATCATCCCGAAACATGACTAGGTCGCTTGACGGCATGGCTTTGTTCGGTGGGTGGTATTACAACCACGGCCAGAGTCTACCACTCCAAAGCGCGTTAGCGGGTTTTATCACGATGTTTTCCTTCACCGTTTTAGAGCGAGCGTGCAAAATCTGCACTTAACTATAAGTCATTGGTGCAGGGCCGAGTCGGGATTTGAACCCAGGTGCGTCGGATCGAAAGGCGCACGAGTTCCCGCTGCGCCACACTCGCTCTGATAGGTACCTCATTTGGGCAAATACAATTATTTTATTACTTCTTTTGTTCTGTTGATTGTATTAATTTAAAAAAATTGCATAAATTTCCAGAGATGAGCGAGCGTTCCAAACCACTGCAGGCCATCAACCGGCTTTTCGAAGGTCGAGAGCCATGGCAGATTGTGTCAGTCACTGCCTCCTCGGTGCTCGCTCTAGTGTGGGCTCACAGTCTTTACAATGCTAGAGAGAGTAAGTACAATCCCTTTTACTATTTGGCTCTTAACCTCAGAAATAAACAGTACTACATACTTAACCCCATTGAATTCCAAGCCACTATTACTGAGGTTATTTTTTATGCAACTGAATGATGAGACGAGCTGGTCGTTTGCCTGATGGTAAGCAATATGCCAGCCCATAAACAATAACAGCACCACCCAGTCCTTTGATTTGCAAAATCCTGCGCGATGCTGCACTGCGCTCGTCACCCTGACAATTAGCTGTTGAGCCTCATAACGCCCAGTTATTTCGCTGGCTACATTGCCCTTCAAACCGAAACACAGTAATGATTACGCACTACTGCTTGGCGGCTGAATAACTTGCAAAGCGGTGGTACCATCCACCCAGACGGCTTCTCGCAAATACGAGAAACCTACCACCAGTGAAACCAACAGTGTTTAGGAATGAAACCATGAAGTAATATAGAAGATGACTCATTTAAATTCTAATTAAAATAATAATTGTCATTACATGCCTTATCTAGCTTAGAAACAGAACCTTTAGACAAAGAATGTTATGTCCCAAATATGGATTTGTTATTTGTCTTTTTGCTTGTGCTCATTTTGTTCCCATATAAATTTTATCGAAATTCATTCAGTACTTTTTGAAAAAAATAGCAAAAACACAAAAAATAAGTTTAATCTTCAAGTCGGTCCTTGTTTTTTTCGTAACCAACTTTCTAAAGGTGGAGGTTTGTATTTGACTGCTTCACCTGCTTCACCCAGGGTTGACTTCCGGCGAGGGAACTCCTCAACGGTGAATAGTACAGACACAACATTTCGTAAATGGATTTACCCATAATAGCCTGTTCTAAATTCCATCATGACATGGCTGATACACCCAGGATTGACTTTCGGCGAGCGAGCTCCTCAACAGAGAATAGGAGAGACATGAAATTTTTTTGTACATGCATTTAATTGTGATTGCCCGTTTTAAACTTCGTCATGATGTGGCTTCTATATCATAAAAGCTTATCTTTAAAAACTTTTTAAATTAATTTAATTAAAACTTGTTTTTCACTAAAAAGGGTAAAATAAATTATTTTTCAAAAAAAACTAAACCGACTTCAAAACCACAAATAGGTACTCAAAAGTGAAAAATAAATTAATATAATTATCATAAGCGCTACCCACTCATATATTTGAAGTCGGTGCCAGCCAAGTCACCGTTAGGTAGCAGATAAATACTATGTATATAGTAAGTACTACTTGTAGGTAGTATCTATCTACTACCTCTTAGACTTGGCTGGCACCGACTTCAAATATATGAGTGGGTAGCGCTTATGATAATTATATTAATTTATTTTTCACTTTTGAGTGCCTATTTGTGGTTTTGAAGTCGGTTTAGTTTTTTGAAAAATAATTTATTTTTGAACCGATTTGAAAAATTCTTTTCACGTTGGGTTCAGTACAACTACAAGGTCGTTTCCATATAAATTTCATCGATATTTAACCTTAGACTCTGAAGATACATCGGAATTAAAATCGTTGTTTTTATGAAATGAATAACTCATTTAATTTCATTTTAATTCAAATCGTCAGCTGTTGCGGCGTGAAGAGGAACAAAGATACTTACACACTGACGCACAAAATTGCGTGTGAAAAATATTCTAATGAAAAAAGCATACTAAACAGTAAATAATTACATAGAAGACAAAGATGCATGGAACATTCCGCTTCTGCCAAGTAGCCAACTGGCGCATAAAAAACATAATAGTGTCAAAAACAATCATAAAATATTGTAACAGAGTTCTAAAACAAAATGCCCCTCAGTTTCTAGTCGTAGTATCTTCTGAGTAGTGGTTCTTTTTCCGATACGGTGGTAGAGTCATTGTAATAATTGACGTTCATAAGTGCGCCTGTAATGCCAAAAATAAATAGAGAACTTTTGATTAATTGATTGATTAAATATATCTACAAATATTTGCATTCATACAAAAAGTGTGATATGATTTTTAACTGAATAATGCTCTTCGAAAATGAGGAAACATAACCGAAAACTTAACCGTCTAAAAATTCCAGGTGTACCCAGCCGCCTTCGCAAAGAGTTCTTCCGATGGCTCCGCCGAGTGCCCATCGTCCGACGTAAGATTGACGAGAAAATGTCGGAGATCAACCGGGACTTCCGGAAAGATGTCGCCAAGAGACTCGCGGGAGTTACCACGCGGCGAGAACTGCCCGCACATGGGCTCACGGCAGAACAGGTGGCTGAGGAAGTGAGGGATCATCTTAATTTAGGTAAGGGCAGAGCGAGAGTGGCTTAATGGAAGAAAGTGCTTCTTTCGATCCGACGCCGAATCCCGCCGGCCCGGCACCACTAACTTTCTTCAGTTATGTACGGATCTAAAACTCGCTCTAAAAACGGTGAAGTAATCATCGTGAGGAAACCGGCATGTCCAAAAATTTCATGTGACATCCACCCACCCGCACTGGGTCAGCGTGGCGGATTACGGCCCATACTCTCTCTATACGTAAGAGAAAGCCTGTGAGCCAGCAGTGGGAACATGACGGGCTGATGATGATGATGATGATGAGTAAATAAAGCTTTACATCAATGCGCGTATATACCAGTTTATATTGAACTGTGTTTTAAGGAAAAATAGACTAGATTTATCATTCGGCAGCTTATATCAGTCCACTGCTGGTCATAGGTCTCTCCCGTAGCACGCCTCTGAGCACGATCTTCGGCTTTCCTTCTCCAGCCACTACCTGCAACCCACTTCTTCAGCTCGCTAATCCGCAGAGCTATGTTCTCTTTGTTCTCTGGCGAATAATTTCGTTCCGGTTTCGATTCTTAAGAGTACCAAATAATATAAGAATAGTTCTTTGTGGAGTTGGTGGAGAGAGAACTTTTGCTCTTCCGTGTAATCCATAGTAAATAACGATATACCCTTACTATTGTATGAAAAGCAAAATAAACCAAGGGTTCAGATACAACATATGTACAAGGCAATTGAATGCAATGTCGGTCGTGCGCCCGTGTCAATTTACATCCATTCGGCTCAATTACATACAAGCCAATGTACGAATTTGAGCCTCACTGTCCTTTGTTAGGCTACAAATGTAACGACCGTTACTCTTTTCCTGTATGTGTTTATCAAATAAATGTAACTCATGCTAAAATATTAATAAAATAAGTTAAGTATGTAAAATAAGAACAGGAAAAATAAATAAAATATGACTATTATATGTATTCTGGCGCTACAGGGAGGCGAAGCCGAAATTAATTCCATAATCGTAGTTTTAGAGTTTATACATTATATATATACATTATATATTTCGTGTACCTTGTTTATTTCTTGTTTGGTGTACAATAAAGCATTAATTATTATTATTATTATTAATTATTATATGTTAGTCTGTAAGGTAGATATATATTTTTATGGGTCTCTGATCTTTTATTTTGTGACTGCGTTATAGGCTGATATAAATGAGTTTATTTATTATATTATTTCGCTCTTTCTCACGGGTCATGCACCCGGTCTGTTTGGAAGGCTTGCGCGGGGACATGAATGCAACACGTAGAGTCCTCTTTGAGCATTTAATTTAGATATGTAATGGGAAACACTTATCGGGGACTGTCTCTAAGTGCATCATTAAGAAGATGCAATCAAAGACAGCCCCCGATAAGTGCGAGGTCTATTATTTATTATTATATCGGCACAACGAAATATTCCTTCTTAATTGAATTTATCAATTGATTAATCAAATTCAATTAGAATAGAATATCGTTTATTGCGTAAAACTGTGTATAATTGCTTCTTGCTAAAATTCCATAACACATACCTACTATTTCCAGGTGTATACGACTGGAAAAGCGGCATGATATCGGGCGCAGTGTACCACGTGTCGCAAGAAATATCCGCCGTCGCGACCGACGCGTACGCACTCACCGCGTACACCAACCCGCTACACGCTGACGTGTTCCCAGGGCTTAACAAGATGGAGGCCGAGATTGTACGGATGGCGATCAACCTGTTCCATGGAGATGATGATTGTTGTGGCACGGTTAGTATCCTATAACAACACTTAAAGAATTTGATAGTATAAGAACTTACGGCGTATACCAGCCTATTACACGCAGATGTCTTCCCAGGGGTTAGGGGAGGCCGAGATTGTACGTATAGCGATTAACCTAATCCATGATGATTGTTGCGGCACGGTTAGTATGCCGAACAAAACGCTAATGTACGTACTTAAGGCGTATACCAAGTAATGCTAGCCCGATACACATTTTGAAAGTTTGTGGCAAATTATTTCTTTTTTATTTTTTATTTATTATTATTTTTTTGACGTTGTTTATTTTTATGTTACTAATAATAAGTGTAATTGGCCTGTTTCCGTTCTTATTAAAATAAACTAGCTGCGCCCCGCGGTTCCACCCGCGGTTTCCCGGGATGAAAAGTAGCCTATGTGCTATTCCAGGTCCTAAAGTACCTACATACCAGGGAGAGGGTTGTAAGTGGTCCTAAATAAGATGCAATGAACCAAAATGATAAGAGTAGCATAAGATGCTGGGTTAATAATAAAGTTATTCGGTAATTATTTCAGATTACGACTTCCAATTTAGATTTATTTAATATTGCTGCACAATATTTTATTGCGTCGAAAGAAATGTAACACGACTCGTGTTACGTTTCTTTTGACGCAGTAAATCGCATGTAGTTTCGGAGTCCAAGTTAACAAAGCCAGCTGGCCGATTCAGAACCCCACGACAACATACCGAATCGATTCGATTGGATAACGATCTCGTGTCGCGTAGGTTTCTTTCCGAGCTATTCAGAACATCCGCCCCGAGGATTCGATACGGTTTCGGTTACGATATCGCAATCGATACGACAACGTGTTGCATTTACGGAGTTGGTTTTGTGTGCAATACTCGTAGAAAATTGTATTATTATCTAGACGATATAAAAATGTTTTCAAGTTCTCAAAATTTATTATAACAACGTTTATCACGAATTAAATTATAATTAACAATTATAAGCGCCAGATATTGGTAGAAATATAAAAAAACAAGAGCTTCGTAAACACCCACCTGCTAATATCCACTTGACATTAATGTATTATCTATGCTTTTGACATTGACAAACCGCCAAATTTAAATGTGTATCGCAAATTGTTTTCTTTATCATGTTTTGAAATTATTAAAAGAAGATCGAGCGAGAAGACGAGCCTCATCAAGATTCGTTAGATATGTTAAGTAAATACCAAAATTACTATTACATAGTATAACAGAGTACTTTATAATAATTATAGAGGTACAGTGATTTTATTTCGGTAGATTTATGCATCTTATTAAGTAATCTTATAGTAGTAGGTAAATAGTTCTAAAACAATCAAAGCGAACTTAACCTATAAATAAATACTAGACTTGGTAGGTACTTTATTACATAGAATTAGTTTATGTTGAATCTTACTGTGAGTTTTATTTTATTTGTAGTAGAAAATGTAGTTTATTTAACAACACACGGAATATACTCGGTATTGACGGTCAAATCTAATGCTTTCGAGTGATATGTTGCATTCGATAAGTTGTCGTGGAAATTAATCGGACGTTCGAAAACTTTGCTTCGATATCTGCTTTGTGAATAACGTTCTCGGTCGATAAATATGCGTTTATCGTACGGTCACGATTGGTTATCGACTACGACAATTTGAACGTCGATTCGACTATTGTGAATTTAAAATATTTTGAATCGTACGATATCAAATCGAATCGATCGACAAATGAGTTGTCGTGAGGTTCTGAATCGGCCAGCTGGTCACATAATTAGTACAAACAAAAACCGTTAAGAATAGTCGAGTTGTCGAAGAATCCGGGAGAATATTGGAGATTTAAACACAACGAAAAGCAAACAAAACAGTGTAAGTCTAAAGTCTGACTGAGGCGTTACAGACTATGATTATATAATGACATCGATAGCCGGCATTGACATTTGACAGCTGTCGGACACGTGTTATAGATAATAAAACATTCAATATCGCAAAGCCAGTGTTGCAAGCTTATTTACTTTTCTTTACCATTACATTAATGTTTGAATTAAAAAAATAATTAATTTGGATGTGTATATAAATAAAACGTAACTTCATTAAAAATCCTTAATAATTGATCTTCCTATTTACATCTGATATAAGCTGGTTCGTTGCACTCCGAATAAAAACCAAGGTCCATACAAAAAGAGACCTTTCCTTTCATCAAAATCCATTCAGTAGTTTTTGCGTGAAAGAGTAACAAACATACATCCATACATTCTCACAAACTTTTGCGTTTATAATATGAATACAAATACAAAGGGTTACAAGATAGAGTTCCATGAATATTGTTGCGGCAAGGTTAGTATCCTATACTGACATTTTGGAGATCCTAAATAAAAAAGTATTGAGTTTTCAAACTAGGACCATTACATTTAGCTACATTAGCATTTAGTAAAACCCATCTAACGGATCGTCTTGCTTTACTTACCCCTGTGTTCTAATATTTCATTCCGTGCATACAATACAGAATTACAGCCATCGGGCAAGACACACAGCCCGGTGTTATTTTTTCTATTTATATATAAAAAAAACGGCAAAGGTAATAATGAAATTCCACTTCCACTCTATTATCATCATCATCATCAGCCCATTACGTTCCCACTGCTGGGACTCGGACCTTCCCTCGTAGAGAGAGTATGGGCCATAATCCACCACGCTGGCCCAGTGCGGGTTGGTGGATGTCACATGTCCTTGAATTTTTGTGATTAATTCTTGAACATGCCGGTTTCCTCACGATGTTTTCCTTCACCGTTTTTCGAGCGAGTGTTAATTCCGCACATAACTTAAGAAAGTCAGTGGTGCGGGGCCAGCGAGGTTCGAACTCGGGTGCGTCGGATCGAAAGTCGCACGTGCTCCCACTGAGCCACACTCGCTCATGCTCACACGCACGCACACATCACTCTATTATACCTACTTATTAGACATGTGTAAGTAATGCGATTGATGCATTACGCGTAATATTACCCGATCGAGTACTGTAGCATTACATATTACTCGACTAAATTAAACATTACACATCACACCATAGCATCACACAGTGCACTGTTCTGTTCATTGCATTATGTCTATCGAGTCTATGCCTCACTGACACTATTCGCGCGCGCGTCTGAGAGAGAGGAAGCGAGCTTCATCGCACGTGCGCCCTGCCTGCCACTTGATTGAACTTCCATTTAAAACCGTATTACTAGAAAATTAAGGCGACAATAGGTTATTTTGGCACCGCCCCCGCCCGTAATATTTGAATGTTTTGAACAAAGACGTAAATCTTTGGTTTTGAACCTCTCGCTCAAAACGATATTGTTATTTTGATTTGATGTACTCGCTCCAGTCACAAAAAAATAAGTAACTCGCTATCTCATGTATATGCGCTATGACTATCACTTGCTATTGCATTCGAGCATTCCATTACAATATCACACAAGTGATAGATAGTGCGTCCGACGCGACCATCTCAGGTTCAGGTGATGTTTGGGGTGATGAAGTAATGAAATATTACTCGGTACGAAATGTGATGCCATATCACATTACTTTTCAAAGCACTGTTTTGCGCATATCTACTACTTATATTATGAAAGTATAGAAATCTAAGTCGCTTTTCAACGACCCTTCAAAAACTCGCGGCTGTAAGCCGCGGGCAAGCTAGTTTAAACCTAACGAATTTTTGCTTGTCTGTTTGTTTGTGTATCTCCTTCACGTGTTGTCCGATAGTCCCCCTGAGTCGCGGCGACAGGCGCTAGCGTGTTTTAGGGGTGCTTAGCGCCATCTAGTTTCATTTAGTGAACTAAAATGAACTTTCGTTTGTCGAAGTATCAAGTACATGTACTTTTTATACACAAGATGATGACACTATACAAAATTGTATTGTTTTATAGTTTCAAAGAGAAGAGAGAAATATTGGATATTCAAACAATTTAATTATTAATTAATCAGTTAATTCCAGATAAATATTACCATAATCCTATCCTACTAATATTATAAATGCGAAATTTTGTGTGGATGGATGTTTGTTACTAAATCACGCAATAACTAGTGCACGGATTTTAATAAAATGTGGTATGTTTAAACCCAAGACCTAAAGTACCTAACTTTAGGTCTTGGAAAAAGACAGGCTGCTTATTTTTATCCCGAGAAACCGCGAGTGAACCGCGAGCTCAGGTAAAGTCTACTCGAAGACCGCGAGGCATCATTCAATGTCTTCAGCCCATTACGTTCCCACTGTTGGGACACCCTACTCATAGAGAGAGGGCCATTATCCACCACGCTGGCCCAGTGCGGGCTACTGGATATCACATGTTCTTCATCATGTACATGACATGTCGGTTTCTTCACGTTTTCCTTCTCCGTTTTTAGAGCGAGTGTGTTAAATCTAGACATAAAAGGAAGTCATTAGCGGGTTTCGAACTCCGGTGCGTCGCATCGAACGAGTTTCCGCTGAACGAACATTTGTCCTTACAATTTGTTATACCATTGAATCTATCTTTTAAGATTTTATTTATGTATTTTTGATATAATTTTCATTACTTTCAGGTAACAACCGGCGGCACGGAGTCTATAATAATGGCTTGCAAGGCCTTCCGTGACTACGCTTACGAGCGAGGAATTTCTAACCCTCAAATAGTCGTGCCGGCCACAGTGCACAGTGCCTTCGACAAGGCCGCGCAGTACCTGGGGCTGGGAGTGGTTACTGTTCCGGTGGATCCAGTCACGTTGATGGTTGATATCGAGGGGGTTAGGAAGGCGATTGGGCGAAGGACTTGCTTGGTAAGTTTTTCTTATTTTTGAATAAACGGTTTTATCGGTAAGTTACATTCTACTGGCCGGCTTTCAAATTACGGTTTATGATAATTTATTTTCGCCCAAAAAAGTTACCTGTAGCGGGAATCAAACCCGCAACCTCCGTGGTAAATGACATGAGCTAACCAATTCACAACACACACACTACAGGGTGTAGTAGTTAGTGGTAGTTTATATTTTAACTCAAAATATTTCAGTCAGACCATTTTACGGAGCGTCAATCACAGACTGATCAACTAACTTTAATAATTCATTTTTCAAAACCCTTATTAATTAAAAAAAAACAAAAATCGTCTTCAAGACTATACCTATATTTTTTAATAATAATAAAAGCATTTATTGTCTTCGCAAAAGGTACAAATATAGGTCGACAAAATTGTTAACAAGTATAGTATCTATTTATCAAGAGCGAGTGTGGCTCAGTGGGAGCTCGTGCGACTTTTGATCCGACGCACCCGAGTTTGAATCCCGCTGGCCCCGCACCACTGACTTTCTTAAGTTATGTGCGGAATTAACACTCGCTCTAAAAACGGTGAAGGAAAACATCGTGAGGAAACCGGCATGTTCAAGAATTAATCACAAAAAATCAAGGACATGTGACATCCACCAACCCGCACCGGGCCAGCGTGGTGGATTATGGCCCATTCTCTCTCTATGAGAGAAGGCCCGTGTCCCAGCAGTGGGAACGTGATGGGCTGATGATGATGATGATGATACTACTATCAATTTTGTCGACCTAGATTTGTACCTTTTGCGAAGACCATAATATTTTTTGTTTTCGTTGATTTTTTTTAAAAGTGCTGAATCGTTTTCGATAAAATTTACATGGGACCACCAATATCATCAACATCAATCCATAATTGGCTGTGAAATCGCGAAACAAACATACAAAAAAGCAACAAACAGTCGAATTGAGCACCTCCTCCTCTTTGGAGGTCAGTTAAAATGTAATACTGAACTCTTTCTTTCACCTCTATTTCAGATAGTAGGGTCTGCGCCTAACTTCCCCTACGGCACAATGGACGACATCGCAGCCCTATCGGACCTCGCGCTTGAGTACGGAGTCCCGCTGCACGTGGACGCGTGCCTCGGGGGCTTCCTTGCCGCCTTCATGGACGAAGCCGGACATAACGTGCCTGTGTTCGATTTCAGACTGCCCGGGGTCGCGAGCATATCCGCCGATACGCACAAAGTGAGAAAAACATTCATTTTGCCACGACTTCTCAAGGTTTAGCAGGGTTTCCCTACCTTTTTTGCACAGTGCCCCCCACCCATTCCGTCCGTGCTTTGATGAAAAATATAAATTATTAATACGACATTAATTACATACGAAAATTTAATCATTTATTTGGTGTTACTTACTAACTAAAATGTAAACAATCAGAAAATCGACCACAAATGGATTTCTGGTCATGTGCCATATTGGTGATCATGAATTAACGTCTCTGTAATATCAGTGAAATTCTTTCTGTGCGTAAGTGTTATAAATTATAAGCAATGATAGGTAATTAGATTAAAATATCCGATCACTTCATGCCCCCGTAAGATCTCTCCACGGCCCACCGGTTGGGAAGTCCTGGTATAATGTATAACATAACATCGAACTAGGTTTAGACTGAGTAAAACGAATAAGTCCTTCATCAGCAGTTGCGTACGTTTTTACAATAAAATTCCAAAATGTATGACGGAGCTCACAGAAAGTAGATTCAAATTGCCTACAGTTAGTAATTACATAGAAGACAAAGATGCATGAAACATTCTGCTTCTGCCAAGTAGCCAACTGGCACATAAGAAACATAATATTGTCAAAAACAAACAAAATATTGTAACAAAAGTTAAAAAAAAATGTTCCTCAGTTTCTTGTCGCATCTTCTTAGTGGTTCTTTTTTGTGGTAGTCATTGTAATAATTGACGTTCATAAGTGCGTCTGTGATGCCAAAAATGAATAAAGAACTTTGAACTTTGAAACAAATATCTATATTATAACCGTCTTTAAACGGTTGTTTTTTTCTAAAATGATAAGAAGATAAGATGAGAAATTATTTATTGCAACTACAAACAACAGGTACACAGCTTCTTCGAGTACTTAGTATCTAATTAATGACTAACCATACATTAGCAATGTACCTACAGTCAGAGTGCAAACGGAGTAAATTCAACCTTTTTGGGACTAAAATGATCCTTTACGGACTAAAATGATTCTTTTCCGTACTAAAATTGTCCTTTTCGGGATTAAAATTATCCTTTTCCGGAATAAAGTGGCTCTTTTTCGATTTAAAATGATCCTATTCCGAACCGAGACACTTCTGTAGATGTAATGTGGTCCATCACAGTGGAAAGAACGCGGAGAGGCCTTTACCCAGCAGTGGGATACCGCAACAAACAAACAACTGAGTTCTGTTATTGCTACTATTAGTATTTCTCATGCTGTTAAGAAATGTAGCTAGAAATGTATAGAAGCTTGCGTTATGTTTCACAATCCTTTGTCCTACATTTCCAGTACGGCTTCGCCCCGAAAGGGACGTCGGTGATCCTGTACCGGAAGGCCGAGCACCGACACTGCCAGTACACGGTCACCACCGAGTGGCCGGGCGGCGTGTACGGGTCCCCTACTGTCAACGGTAAACAAATCTTTATTATATGTACACCTAGGAACGCACTAGTTGGCGTCGACACAGTAAAATATAGTATATATCTCTCGGGGATAATGTTCTTTATTTTTTCTGAACGTGACCTAATTAACAAAGTATTGACATTTAATGTGAAATAAATAAATAAAATTATGTTTGACAATAAAACTGTTTAAATATTTGTGCCTGTTACGTATGACGTCATGGTGCATACCAACTGCCCGCAGGAGCGAGTCACGAGGCGCTGACGCAGCACATCATGCCCTCTCTTTCTAACATTTAACCTTGTATAGCTTTCCCCCACACCGTCACTTCTGGTTCTCACATCGAACCGTTGTCACCCATTAGGATTATTAGCATGTAGGAACTTTAAATGTAATTTTTATATTTAATTAAATGTAGAACCAAAGCATTTTGGTTTCCTTGGCATCCTCCTGCCTGTAGCCTACATAATTCGCCTACAAAGGCTGAATTTCGTTGAAAAAAACTATAGCTATGTCACCTTGCAATATTGTACCAAAATTCTAACAAATAAATTTATTTCATTTAATTTCATTCAAGATGAGTTTTTAACAAAACAACATAGTTTGTTTTGTGTCATTTCACCCCCTTTGTCATGTTGTCAAACAAATTCAAATAAAATTTACTATCGACCCGTCCGGCTTCGCACAGATGCAATTTTGTCATAGTGGTGTTATTTTTTACGATTTGATTACAGATAATTGAATATTCTCTACTATACAAAATTTCATTACAATGTATTATATAATTATGTTAAATTTCATAAAAAAATCTAAATGATTGTGAAAACTGTATCAAAATCAGTTGTGTGGTTTAGAAGTGGAGAAGCAGAAATGAGGACGCGGGTAGTGACCTTGTTTTATTAATACAAGTTTTTATTTAACTTGCAATGTATGTATGTATGTATGTAAAAAGATAAATTAGAACCACTTCCTCTTGTCCTAGGAAGATGAAATTTTGCACACGTGTCAAAGTTCGATAACAATGCAATATTATGGTGACAGCCAGCTGATCTGATGATGGAGACGGAAGGTGGGCAATGGAAGTCCTCGACGTAACGTAAACTACTAGTGTTTAGGCTCATTTTAATTTGCTCGCGGTTCCGATTACGAGTTTGTTAAAAGTTTGTCTTGGACAATATATTGTTCAACAAACATGTTGTACTATTCAGATATTGTCTAAGTAACAATCGACTATACACCGTTATTGATGACAATTTATGACTAATTATAAATATAAACGGCTGCGCTCATGTTATGATTGTGTCGGAATATCTCCGACCAGGACTAAAGTAATTCTAAGACCCATATTATATATACCTTACAGACTAACATACATATTATAATATTAAAAACTATTTTTATTAAGCTACAACAGGGAATTGTTTTCGCCTACGTTCCCTGTGCCGGCGGCAGATTATCCCTGTAGGCCAGAACTCGGGGGCGAGGAACATCTTCACGTGTTCCGCTGGAACCTGGAGCGCGTAGGACTTGAAGTCAGTGGTCCTAGTCTGCTCCAGCCGCGACAAACTCACGTTGATGAGCTCCTCACGCGAATTCCGGTACATGCTTATTCTCTCTCGGACGTATCGAAGGACTTCTTCACCCTTCGTCTCTTTCTCCAGGCGAGAGAGGTATATCTTGATGGACGGGGTTACAAATCGTAACGTTGAAGTTGTAACCGTGGCGGTGCCGCGATCATTATGGCTAATCTGTCGAAGCCGGTGCTTTTTCTCCACGAGCGTGAAGACGTCGTCGGTCAAGCTTCGGGCAACTGCAGTAGTAGTAACGCAGCTGATGATTGTTGCTGCGTGTTTGCGGAGGCGCGCTTCACTGACTGCGAGGCACTCACTTTAGAGCGAGTGTGGCTCAGCGGGAACTCGTGCGCCTTTCGATCCGACGCACCTGGGTTCGAATCCCGACTCAGCCCTGCACCAATGACTTATAGTTAAGTGCAGTTTTTGCACGCTCGCTCTAAAAACGGTGAAGGAATACATCGTGATGAAACCCGCTTACGCGCTTTGGAGTGGTAGGCTCTGGCCGTGGTTGTAACACCACCCACCGAACAAAGCCATGCCGTCGAACGACCTAGTCGTGTTTCGGGATGATGTTCGGTGAACCATCGGGGAGACGGGTCTGAGCAGCCGCTCAACTGCCGTCTCTCTCTAGATCTATGTGCTCTATCTTAGGCCACATCATCGCTTCACATCAGACGAGATAGTGGCCAAACATAGATCTATTAATATAAAAAAAAAAAATGTATGACTCGTTTATAGGCAGCCGCGCGGGCGGGCTGATCGCGGCGTGCTGGGCTACTATGATGTACGTGGGCCGCGAGCGGTACGTGCGGATGTCGCGCGAGATCATCGACACCGCCAGGCATATCGAGGCAGAGTAAGTACAACTACTACTTTACTGGTTTTTTTTTATGTTTAAATGGGCTCACGTTTGACAACAACTCAACTGATGGTAAGCGTATTTGCGGTATAAGGTGGAGCACGTTTGCCCATGAGGTGCCTATTCACTCTTGTCTTAAAGAGACCCAGGTTGTAATTGGAAGGAAATAAGTATTCTGGTAGAGAATTCCACTCCATTACGGTACGTATAATGAATGAGTCAGCGAAGCGCTTTGTGCGGACTGGTGGTATGTGCACAACATAAGGGTGAAGTGACTCCTCGCCTGGTGGTCCTAAGATGGAATGGAGATGAAGGAATCAGCTGATGCAGGTCTTGTGCACACTCCCCGAAATGTAGTCTGTAGAAAATCGACAGGCTTGCCACTTGTCTTCTGTGTTTAAGGCTTTGTACCTTGTTCCCTTCAAGAGCCTCATCGCCAATCAATCTAAGAGCACGTCGCTCAATCAAGTCCAGAGCCGCAAGCTGATATTTAGCTGATCCATCCCATATGGTATGGTGGTAGGTTTCTCGTATGCGAGAGGCCGTCTGGGTGGGTTCCACTGCTTTGCCAGTTATTCAGCTGCCAAGCAGTAGTGCGCAAGCATTACTGTGTTCCGGTTTGAAGGGCATTGTAGCCAGCGAAATTACTGGGCATTATGAGACTCAACAGCTAATTGTCTCAGGGTGACGAGCGCAGTGCAGAGCCGCGCAGAATTTTGCAAAACAAAGTTCTGGGTGGTGCTGTTATTGTTAAGGGCTGGCGTATTGCTTACCATCAGCCAAACGACCAGCTCGTCTCGTCATTCAGTTACATAAAAAAAAACAGTCTTCAAAATCATCGACAAACTAGTGGTTCGCCCCGAACTGAGCGATTTCCACATTTTGAACCTTTAGCTCTTGAACGTAGAAACCACCTTAAACTAGCTCATTGTGAAATTTTGTTATCATGTATTTTAATTTGCTCTATGAGAACATTAATTAATTAAACTTAATTAATGTTAGGCACACACCCTAGATACAGACGCTGTTAGGATGCTGCAAATGACAATACAATTTTGAGAAGAAGGAACACATCATATCATGCTTAAAAACTTATTATTAAGTACAATATAATGCTATCCTATTATTATTATTATTATCAAAGCCCATTTATTCCTTGGAAATTAAACAATTAAATTAAAATTTAAAAATATGTTTAAGTAAGGACCCCTCTTAGGGTAAAGGCCTCCTCAAAATAAATATATATAAATACTTCCTTACTACTTTAATATATAAATACTTCCTTTATATCTATGAAAAGTAATTATTTTGTAAACCCCCAGGTTACGTCAAATAAAAGGCATCTACATATTCGGCAAGCCGGCGACGTCAGTCGTAGCGTTCGGTTCGGAACAGTTCGACATTTTCAAGATGGGCGAACTGTTGCATAAAGCCGGCTGGAGCCTCAACGCGCTGCAGTTTCCTTCAGGGTAAGGAATTCATTGCTTCCGAGTGGCCCATCCCTATAGCAAAACTTCCCTTGAACGTAGCTTGTCATCTTGTATGCCGCTACCAGACTGAGTTTACATAAGCTGAGTTAACATTTACTGAACATTTACCGCTGAATTTTATATTACACTAGATATTTTCATTGCGTTTCAGTTTTGTGATGAATTTCCGGAACGTCACGCCTGCCCTCCTACCCATATGTCCCTCAAGCGCCAATCTTATATCGTGTTGAGCTCAGATTAAGGTGTAAAATCACTGCGACAATGTCTTATGATGCCATATAATCTCATTAAGTTTATCTCAACTCGTAGTCATCGTATTTTTAACCGACTTCAAAAAAGGAGGAGGTTCTCTGTTTGATTGTTTTTTTTTTAATGATTGTTACCTCAGAACTCCGTCATTTATAAACCGATTTGAAAAATTCTTTTGCGTTGGGTTCATTATAGCTACGAAGTGGTCCCATATAAATTTCATCGATATGTGACCTTGGACTTCGAAGATACATTGAAGTCGGTTTTTGTTTTTTTCTAAAAATTAATGGTATAAATGAATGAGATTAATTCGATTTCTTGCCTGCATCGACAATAATTAGACCGTATCTCATTAGTCGCAATGACGCTATACCTTAATTCGAGCTCAACACGATATACGATTGGCGCTTGAGGGACATATGGGTAGGGGGCTGATTCTATTAGATTACAACTTTTGTCGTTTGGACCGTGATTCTGCCGTTGGAGCGGACGTGAATCGTCGGTGTGGACCCGGCTAATGTGAACACACGTAACAACACAAAGAAAAAACTTAATTTTTGATTCTTGTCATATATCCTAATATAATAGTGATATTATTTATGTAGTCAATAGTCATTTATTCATAATAAAATATACGTCAACAACTATACAATAAAATTAAATCATTACTGATTAGTTTACCAATGTCAAATTAAAAAAATAGTAATATTAAATTACAACCAGATAATAACAATTAGTACAATAAAATTAATTAATACGATAAAATTCATAAAAATAATTTATCAAACGTAGACTATTTAACATTATTTACTCTACTTAGCAGTTTAAGTTAAATTCAAATTACTTATTAGCCTTATTAGGCTAGATTGTAATGTTAATGAAGTGTCATTTTGTGACACGACATTATAAAAAAAATAAACGTAGACTATGTTTGCTCTATAAGCTATCGTTTCAACCTGATTTTGAAACACTCGATATTGGAAGCTTCAGTAATGTTCGTGGGCAGTCTGTTATACCAGGCCTAGCGCACTCCGCACTGTAGGTACGAAGCTACAAGTACATAGCCGGACACCGACGGCGGGTCGCGCGTCGTTACACGTGCCGCGTCAGGAGAGATAAGAGCGGCGCAATAGAAAGAGAGGTACGCAGCGCTACGAGCTGAATTGAATTTTATTGCGTCATAGCAAGAGTCGCTATTTGTATAAATTTATTTGCGGAGTGAAGCTTCTGTCCCTTAGTATTCTGTGGTTATACACAAACGGACCCATGACATGGGTAAGCTTGCCAGACTAGCTAAGTGTTCGAGGTTGTTTGTTATTAGTGTTTTATGTCCTTCGCAGTATCCACATCTGCGTGACGCACGCGCACACGCAGCCCGGCGTGGCGGGTAAGTTCGTCTCGGACGTGCGCGTCGCCGCCGCCGCCTGCCTCGCGGACGCGGGCGGGCCCGTGCAGGGGAAAGTGAGTCACTGTTATTTATTCATATGTTTATCATTTATAACTTCATTTATTTGTTCTTTTATCAATTAATTAATTTATTGCATTAGGTAACTAAGAACCAGTTGCCGAAACGATCTTTAATAATTAATTATTTGAAATAACGAGAACGGACTTCAAGACTAAACCTATATTTTTTGTTTTGTTAATTTTTTCAAAAAGTGTTGAATCAATTTCGATAAAATTTATATGGGACCACCTCATACAGGACTACCTCATCACCTCATCTTGATATGATATGGGATCACTTCACCTGAATCACCTTTGAACCTACCAAAGAAAAAAAAACAATTCATAATTGGCGGAGTAATCGTGTAACAAACATACAAAAAAATATATACCGTCGAATTGAGAACCTCCTCCTTTTTTAAAGTCGGTTAAAAACGACTTAAAATTACTTATCTGTCATTAAATTAAGTTCGACTGAAAATACTTCGATAACACAAACGGCCTCAAAGACTGGGTTAGGTTAGGTTAGAGCAGCACATCACGCGAGCCGAGCGAGCGAAGCGAGCGTACCGCGGCAGCGGCCGGCGAAGCGCCAGACATTAAATTTAATGTTTGTGTTGTCGAAGTATTTTCTGTCGCACTGTACTTGTCGAACTATATTTTACGAAGTAAGTATCGTGTCGAAATAAAGAACTGTCGAAGTTCAGAGGGACACCTGTTCAAAAACTCATTGGTTGAGTTTTTGAACAGAAATCAAAAAATTGTAA
Organism: Petrophora chlorosata; assembly: GCA_951640565.1. Classification (NCBI taxonomy): domain Eukaryota; kingdom Metazoa; phylum Arthropoda; class Insecta; order Lepidoptera; family Geometridae; genus Petrophora; species Petrophora chlorosata. Next base: position 3,095,986 of record OX621196.1, on the reverse strand, counting down.
CAATGTCTCTAAAAAATGCCCCTCAGTTTCTTGCCGTATCTTCTGAGTAGTGTAGTAGTTCTTTTTCCAATACAGTGGTAGAGTCTTTGTGATAATTTGACGTTCATAAGTGCGTCTGTGATGCCAAACATGAATAAATAATAATAATAAATTTTTATTCAGGCTTTGTTAGTAAATACATTTTTTTTTATAAAATAAAGAGATTTTGACTTTGACTTTAACTTCGTTCCAATATATAACTTTAAAATCATTTTTAACTATTTTTTTATTTAAATTTTCAGATGGCGATCTACGGCGTAGCACAAAGCATCTCTGACAGAAGTCTAGTATCAGATATCACGAAGTATTTCATCGACTCTATGTACTACTTACCTAAACCTGAGGACGAAAACTGAAGTATCAAAATAGGTCTAGCATTCGTATAGTTCAAACTAGCAACTCCCAGCTACGCACGGATGCAATTTACTTATATTGTGTAATTTTTTGACGGTTTGATATCAAAACGTTGAATTTTCTCTACTATGCAAACACTTAATTGGAATGTATTGTACATATTAACTTACCGTAAAAAAATCTCTAATTGACAGTGAAAACCGTATCAAAATCCGTTGCGTAGTTTAGAAGAAGTAAACGGAGAAACAGAAATGAGGACGCGGATAGTGACTTAGTTTTCCCACAGAATACTAAGGGACAGAAGCATCACTCTGCAAAGAAATTCAAACAAATAGTGACTCTTGCTATGACGCAATAAAATTCAATTCAGCTCGCGTAGCGCTGCATACCTACCAGTCATATTAACCTACAGAGCGCGTCTCTTTCTATCGCACCGCTCTTATCCCTTCTGACGCGGCACGTGTAACGACGCGCGACCCGCCGTCGGTGTCCGGCTATGTACTTGTAGCTTCGTACCTACAGTGCGGAGTGCGCTAGGCCTGGTAATATACTATTTAGAGATCAGACTTATGTGTCTAGAGACCTAGATCTATGGTGCAATATCGATCTTCTATATGTCTATGTTCTTGACTTTTATACTTCTTTTGTTATGGATCTAAGAAGAATGGAACTGAGTGGATGAGACGAACAAGTCGTTCGCCTGATGGTAAGTGCCACGCCTGCCCATAACAATTGCAGTGCCACCCAGATTTTTTAACAGAAAAGCACTGCGTAGCACTGCATTGCGCTCATCACACCGAGGCATTAGATATTAGGTCTCATATAGTTTATGATATTAAAACGGGACTTAATCGCGCTAAAAACATTAATTTTATTTACCTCGACGTTTCGACCAAGTTGCATTGGCCGTGGTCACGAGAAGACTGGAGAATGCGGGTATCAGCGTCGAGAAAGGCGAGCGTTGTCACCAACTACCCGCACTTGGTCTTGTAAAAACATAGGTAAATTAATGTTTTTAGCGCGATTAAGTCCCGTTTTAATATCATAAACTATGTGTTCGAATCGCGAAAGTTTAAAAATTACTAGGTCTCATATGCCCAGTATTCGCTGGCTACACACTGTAATGCTTGCGCACTACTGCTCGGCGGCAGAATAACTGGCAAAGCTGTGGTACCTACCCAGACGGCCTCCCGCATACGAGAGACCAACTGCGATCTTTGTTAAAGATTTAAGTGTGACAAAGGTCTTTAAAAATGTGGATGTTGGGATGATATTTGGTTGGTGGCGCCACCGTCAACGTCGAAGGGACGTCACGAGATGACCAATGATACTGATAGAAACAATTAATTCCAAAATTGGTCATGTTCATTAAGATCTTTGTAGAACATCCTTGTCTGTGCCATTCCTGTGAGCTTGAACGAATAAAAAAGGCGGACGGAATCCCGTTAAGCAACAACTGAAGCTTAGCAATGGAGGGTGGCGTAAGTTTGTAAAACGACTTCAATATGTATACGTTTTATCAAACAAAAAAACCGACTTAAATGTATCTTCGAAGTCCAAGGTTAAATATCGATGAAATTTATATGGGACCATTTCGTAGCTATACTGAACCCAATGCAAAAAGAATTTTCTAATTCGGTTCAGTAATGACGGAGATCCGTGGTAACAAACATCAAAAAGTAATAAAAAAATCAATCGAATAGAGAACGTTCTCCTTTTTGAAGTCGGTTAAAAAGAGGAGGTTCTCAATTCGATTGCTTTTTTCATGTTAATTACCTCAGGATTCCGTCATTTATAAGCTGATCATGAAAGTCTGCTGTTTTTATGTATTTATATACTATGTACATTTACATGTGTTGCATATATATTGGAATTATATAATATGTATATGTTTTATAGTATGTATAGACAATATAGATGTATTTATGTATAAATGTATCTATATATATTTGTATATCATATTTTAACCATTTTAGTTTAAAAGCATTTTCTACTTATTATCTACTGCACACTATCCTCTTTTATGTGTTGTTTTCCTTACCCTATGGTTGTCTGGAAGAGATCGCTGCTTAGCGATAAGACCGCCTATTGTGCTTATTGATTATGTGTTACCAACTGTATATTATGTTTTCTTTTTTAAGTGCAATAAAGTGTTATCTATCTATCTATCTATCTGATTTCGAAATTACTTAATTTTGCGTTGGGTTTAGTATGATGCGTTCCTAGCCGTTTTCGGCTACGGCGACTGTCTAACTTAAGTTAATTACGTGTTTGGTGCATCCTCACGACTGACGTATCCGATTTTATCTGTAAACGTACGATTACATGTGCTACATGTAAGGACACCGTTCAAGTAATTATAAACTATGTTTGAAGGAGGTTTACTTTTGAGGTGGTCTCGTTTCGCATCAAGGTCTCTCCTTCGTTTGTTTTCAAATGTGTATACGTTTTGCTGCACTGATCGCCTCCATTCCAAACGTTTGGGTTTAGTATAGGTTCAAGGCGGTATCATATAAATTTCATCGATACTCGAACTTGGACTTCGAAGATACATTAGAATTTATATCGGTTTTTTTGTTACAAGATGTATTATTTTGTGTGACGGAGGGCCGATGTGACGGCCGATCGGCATAGCATGATGTAAATGTATGCGACAGGCTTGTGTACAAACGAACGGACTGGCATAGCTTGAGTGCTTCATTGCAGAAATTGGCGACGTGGTTTCCGCCTTTTTATTCGTCCAAGCCTGAGAGATAAATAGTATAAATGCTTCGAAAATGTATGTCTATAAATGTGTCAAATGAAAATTGTGTAAAAAAAATATTTGTATAGCAAGTCTATTGGTGTTTTTATTTATACGAAAGTTTTTAATTGGCTGGACCAATTTTGATAGAAATCACAAATAATTTGTATCACAATGAAGTATTGTTAATATTCCGGTTTTTTGGATGATATATTATATTTATATAATTGCTAATATTCTTTAAATTAATTCTGGTGTGGAAAACAAATAAGTATCTTATGTTTTATTGTATTATATATTCAGAGTTTCTTCATAAAGCTATGAATTTTAGAAAATCGTGATTCTGTAGTCTTACTTTTAAATATATGATTCCGATTTAATTTTAAGAGTTGTACTATGTTTTTGAAAGTCGTATGTTAAGGAAATGTTTGTAACACAATTGGTATATGTATTTTAAATAATCTCAAGTACGACTTTGTCTTACAAAATGAAGGCCAACTATATTTTGTCGTAGATTCTGGCCAATTTCAATTGAGTTCCTGTATCAAGTGAACTATGTAACCAAGTTCCTTCAACGATCAATTATATTTAAGTATTTTTTCTTTTTGAGTGCCTATATTCGAGTGGAACTCCCTGCCGTAATCAATCTTTCCCGATACTTATAATCTAGGAATCTTCAAATCTCCTGTGAACAGGTACTATCTTGGTAAGCGTGCTACATCTTCGACCGCATCGTCGCTTACCATCAGGTAAAATATTGGTCAGACGCAAGCATGTATAAAAAAACCATTTCTGCTTCCTTACTTTATTCAAATATACTTTAATATTTTGTTTGCACTACCTTATGGAACAACACATTAAGTTCGCCTATGTACCTAGAAATTTGTGCAATAAAGAATTTTCTGTCTATCTATAACCACAATGAGACAGGACAAATACAAGCGTTATTTTTCAGTACTCAAATGATTTTCGTACCGCGGGAATCAAACCAGTACCATCCGTGTTCTGAGCTAATGCATGATGGAGGCTGATAAAATTTTAAGATAAGATAAGAAATTCTTTATTGCAATTACAAACAAAAGATACACAGCTCTTTCGAGTTCTTAGTATCTAATTAAAACTTTACAATATAAGCAATGCACCTACAGTCAGAGTACAAACGGAGTAAATTCAGCATGTGCTGGGTTCACATCATAGATGAGAACGCAGCGCTGTTTTCCAATTTACTCCGGTGCTCGAACTCTTTGTTTGTTTTTTGTATTTTTCGAAAAAAAAAACAGTTGTGCTATTTTTTAGGTGACGGAGACACGGCAAACATTTTGATGGAAGCGACGTGAGACCAGGAAGCTGGCTCTTATCTCGTATTTGCGATGCGACCAGCGTTCTGGGCACTTCTCCTCCACCAAAGGGCCTTTAGATTAGGTTTATATATATTTTGTTTAATTTTTAATGCATTTGTATAAATATCGGCCAGTTTTATAAACTTATATTCGTTTACACAAGCCCCATAAAGTTTACTTGTTTGTAAAACAAATAATGTAAAAATCACAATTTTGTGTAACGTATTTATTTTGTATATTATGACTTTATATTGTTACTTGCATATTCAGGTGAATATTTGAGGTGGATATGAGAGGCCATATTAGACATTATTATTGAACCTGTACATGCCTGTTTATGCATTTTTGAATAAAGGACAATTTAATTGAATCACGTCATTGTTTATTATTGCAGGGAATAATGCCGGTAACACGTCTTGTTATGAAAATAAACCAAAGAAAAACTAGGTATATTATAATTGGATGAAGTCATCATCGTCGCCAAGAATTGATTAGACACTTCTTGGCGTGATTAGTAATCACTCATAACTATGCCATTTCCTGGAACCAAGAGATAACGATAAGAAAGTTACTAGGTTTCTCCGGCGGCATGGATCGCACTTATCGGAATCTTAACACTTGATGAAATACGATTGTGTCTAGATAAAATAACGAGGGTAGGAAATACGAAAGCTGAAAAAAAATATGTTTTTAAGGTTGTAATTTTATCCTGCAGGACAAAAAAAAGGATCATGTATCTTTTATTTCAATCAAGTTCAATAAGAAACCAGTTTCGATGATGGTTTTGCGATCACGTAACCCGTTCGTTGCAATCAAACGTCAACGAACGCTCCATTGAAATAAAAATAAGTTTTGACAAACAAAGTTTATATCGATATATAAACTAGACAAAAGAGCCGTATTACATAGTAAAATGGAATTGATAGGGCGTACACATACGGTTTCATAGCATAATCTCGCTTTGTAAATTTGTCGGGTTAACTGCGGTTCACCTTCGAAGTTATCGATAGGAGCACATTGAAATCGAGACATAAAAAGTTACGTGATCGCATTTTATCGATTGAATTAAATTTCTATCACACGTAGCTTCGCAACATGCAACAGACTTACGTGATCGCCCTGCTGGTGCAAGGCCGCGTTTCTACCACGTTTCTACCTTTAAGAAAACCTCTGCAAGAAATGTCTTTGTCAATTCAGTTTCTGTTCTTACCAAAAGACGTATTAAATCTTTGGTTCTTACAAAGTATTGGTTCCTCTATGGTTTCTGTCACATTTTTACCAATGTGAAAATCCAAAGCAAAACGAGGGAAGAAAACTAAATCCAAAAATGAACAAAATTAAATGTTTCGTGTGAAAATGTACAGCTCCGCTGCGTTTATCTTTTTCAGTTTGTTTTTGTTAGCGTCCAGCTATGAGGTCAACTATTGCGGGTCCAAAATGTGTGGCTACACCGATGCACACACATATTGCCAGTTTGAAGTAAGTTTCGTAGACTTCCCTTGCGTTTCCTCCACATAGTATGACGTTCAAAGTGGAAGTCATTTATGTGTTTCACGATAATCGTAACTTAAGAGTAGAGGAGGTACTTACTTAGATATATTCCGGTAATTAGCTTTTACCCGTAACTTCGTCTGCGTGGACGATAGAGGAAGCCTATTCGTCTTTTTCCCACGGCCATTTTAGCAAGACGCAGATTAAAAAGTGGGAGCCCTTTTAGCAGAGACCTGCATATCAGAGCGCGTACTACGAAAAGGTCTAGCTATATCTTCGTAATCACCCAACCAATGTTGATGTAACATACACTATCTTCGATCATATATACCCGAAGTACAATATAATCTAAGTTGGTACTTATGCTACCAAACTCTGATAACCACATCAAAATCCGTTCAGCAGTTTTTGAGTCTATAGATACAAACACAAACAAAAATTCTAAATACCATGTATTCCAGCCCACTACCTCCTAAATATTATAATTGTACCTATAGATAGATAGATGACGAAGAGGGGGCATGACATAAGTCTATAGTGTCGAAAGGAGGACGATCGATACAAGGACGATGATATAACACGAAACACTTTCACTAGCTATTATTGGTCGGGGATTCTTTTTGCAAACACGAGTCGCGCTTACGCATTACGTCATGGGCCTATCGGGCTCAACACGACTGGAACGGACCCCGGAGAGAATAGTGTGGTTTGTTAGGCGAAACCCAGGATTGGATCCCTATATATATTTGACAGCCACTGTGGTGTAGTGGTTGGGCAGGTTGTCTCAAATCTCATACATCACTGAGGTTGCGGGTTCGATTCCCGCGACGGGACAAATGTTTGTGCATAGAAAAAAAGCGCAAGCATTTTGTTCATGTCTGGGTGTTGTGGGACCATGGTCCTCATAGTTCCTGGGTCCCTAGATACTGTTATGTATGTGATCGTTGGGCGTTATTTATTATTTACTTATTTATTTATAGTATACCTATTTCCAGTGTACCTAGTTGCAGTAGTTGCAACCCACGAAAAGGGCTCTGACAAGTGATGATTTGAATGCGCTTCCCTTTTCCCGCTAAAGCTGAGCTATGTTGAGAGTTGAGAGAGCGGTATGAGAGAGGGGTGTGCTCTTGCAGGATACCCCACGGCCTAGTCTTGATACAAATTCTGTCAATTTATATCTCGACCTAGTATAATTTGTAGGCCGCTCCAAGTTCTGATTGTACCGCCTACATCCCCTCCCATCTGACGCAAGAAGAGAAGTCGCGAGTCCTAGCACGCCTCAATCGGAGGAGAAACGAGGCAGCTAGCGGGAGACTGCGAGGCTTGTCTAGCGCTGCTAACATGCTGAAATTGGTAAGACTATTCTATTATTCACTGAAGTGAATCAGCTGAAGTGGCTGTGGGCTGGTCATATTTGCCGCAGGACCGATAACCGTTGGGGTAGACGTGTTCTAGAGTGGAGACCGCGAATCGGCAAACGTAGCATAGGACGCCCTGCGACTAGATGGAGCGAGGATATACGTAGGGTTGCTGGTAGCAACTGGAGAAGGAAAGCCGAAGATCGGGCTCAGTGGCGTGCTATGGGAGAGGTCCAGCAGTGGACTGATGTGGGCTGATGATGATGATTCTTCTATTCACTATATGTAGTCAGTACAGGAGGCACCTTGGAAAGTAACAAACCTTTGTAAGATATTCCTCAATAGCAAAGCAAAAGTGTGCAATATATCAGTGTTCCGATTTGAGGAACACAAACCGCATCACAGTAATATTACTTAATTACTGGTCCTGAGACTTACGAATAATTGTCGTAGGGTGAAAAGAGCAGTTCAGTTCCGCGCAGGATTTAGCAAATAAAGTACTGGGTGGTGCAGCAACTATTATGAGCATCTGGGCTTACTGTTAGGTGAACCGCCTGTTCCCCTCGTTGTATAAAAGCAGTCAGTGTCAATCGGTGACAGTTGTAAAAAAACCAACTGCTTGCATTTTCTGATTACACATCAGTTGAAGAGTAAAGAAAATTCTGATGCTGGGGTGCATCTGCGTCTGTATCGGAGTCAGCGCTAGAATCAGTTTCGGCTTTGAGGTGTTGACGTCGTATACTTATGCCCGTTTTCACTAACCCTAGGAGTCGCCTAAATCAGATGCTTAAATATTTAAGAATTGCCTAGAGCAAAAAATCGTTTCACCAACCCTAAGGTGTTCCTACCTAACGATATTAAGCACTGTCTTAACTGTTGTTAGTGAAAACGGGCATTAGACGCTTTAATTAGGTACTGCCTATAGCGACCTTCTTTATCCTTTATTATTCTTTACAGCGATGGGTGGGCGAACTGGCGACTGAAGCCCAGCTGTGGGCCGATCAGTGTCGACCGCCGCAAAAGCCGGAAGAAAACGACGCGTGCCGCGATCTCTGTGTGTTATTTTATTTATTCAAGTCTTGTTCTTAGAGTTCCTTAGTCAAAAAAGAAACCCTTAGGTTGCTACCTATCATATAAGGAAATAATGTAAGGATATTGCAGATTCAATCACGGTGGGACAGTGTGTGGCTTCAGTAGTTGGTGAAGCGCCAGGCCTGCTAGTGGAATCCATGGTGGACATTTGGTTTATGCAGAGCGTTCTCTATAAAGGAAATGTTACTATGTATAAGCCGTGAGTTCCTTCTTTTGCCACATTATTCATAGACGAATATTCGTATATTCGTAATTCGTACCTATCAATTTTTTCGTAGGTACTTACTAAACGTTTTGGGTCATCCTTTTTCGTACGAACGTCGAAGAATTGAACGCCTTGTCGTAGTCTGTGTACCACATAATTACAATCTGGGTGTACCTTTTCTGAAAAAGTTCTCAATAATCAAGTGTCTGCCTCTGTGGTGTAGTGGTTGGGCAGGTTGGCTCAAATCTCAAACACCACTGAGGTTGCGGATTTGATTCCCGCAACGGGACAAATGTTAGTGAAAAAAAAGCGCTAGCATTTGTTTCGTATCTGGGTGTTGTGGTGGTCCTCGTAGGTCCTGGTTCCCTAGATACAGAATCCTAGTTAGGGGCTAGGATCTATGTTTGCGATATCATATCGAAAAATATACATATCCAGGGGATCGTTGTGTGTAAATAAGTAACGTACTACTTACATTGTACCTAATGCCGTAATGTAGACTATCAATGGTGATCTAGTTTAGGGTCCTTTATCCAAACGATTTCGATATCCTGCTCATATTAACGTAGACGGCAGTGCAGTGTTCGCTAGATGCTGTTTTACCAATAGTGTAGTAATTCCCAATAAAAGTATATCACGCTATCATTGTTTCTAGATATAACATAAATTTTATTCTTTTAGGCCCGAACCAAATCAAAAGTTCTATGGAGATTTCGCTCAGATGATGTGGGCACGAACTTACATGGTCGGCTGTGGAAGAAGCCGTTTCATGGTCAGTATACAAACCAAGTATTATTAATAAGCTAATGTATATAAATAGTATAAAGGTATATAAATAGTAATATTTATATGTGTTTTTATTTAACAAAGGTAAGTATGTGACCGGGCAATAACTTGTGCAAATTGAATTTTGACTCACCAGTATTTAGTACTCCAGTGCTCCAGAGCTACGCCACTGGGTAGAGGCGTAGCTACCGGAAGGCTCGACGGGGCAGTGCCCCGGGGCCCCTAAGCTCAGGGGGCCCCTCGGACTCTGACTTACAAACTATAAATTGAACTAGTGAAAATTTCTCCCACATTCGGAATATAAATAAACCAGATTCCAGGAACGCGACTTTAATAATGGCAACTTAAAACAAACTTAAAATAAGTTACAATTTGTATTTGGTATTACGACGAATCTGGAGTACGACGAATCTGGATTACGAAAAATCTGGAGTACGTTGAATTCGGAACACGACGAATACGGAACAAACGATTTTAAATAGTTTACTTGGGGCCCTAGTTAATTTTTTGCCCCAGGGCCTTTGGTTACCTAGCTACGCCACTGCCACTACCTACACATAATACTGTTCATATCCGAATTCAACCTCGCCAATGCATGAATGATCTCGTTATAGGTTTATACAGATATTTTACGCTCGCTCTGAACACGGTGAAGGTGACAAACCCGCATGTTATTGTTCAATAACCATACCATTCGAGGACGTGATTGTGACATTCTAAATAATATAGGTACAGAAAGAAGAAAAACAAATAGCTCGGGCAAGACTCTTTGTCTTCGGAATACCGTATCAACGCCTTGACCACTAGGTCACCGAGTCGGTGTCGTAACGATATTCTGAAGACCAGGTACGATTTTCTCTCGAGAAAATTATTTTTCTTATATTATAGGTTTTAAATTACGTGTAAAGACTTCTAAAGATAAAAGCATACTAGATATACAGTTAGTAATTACATAGAAGACAAAGATGCTTGGAACATTCCACTTCTGCAAAGTGGCCAACTGATACATAAGAAACATATTTTAAGAGATTTTTTTTGTTTTCTATTTTGTTGAAAACAAAAAAATAACTAAAAAAGATGCCCCTTAGTTTCTTGTCGTATAGTGGTTCTTTTTCCGATGCGGTGGTAAAGTCATGGTGATAATTTGACGTTCATAAAGAGATTTTTATTGATTGATAGTATTCCATAGCATTGGGATCAAACGGGCTAATAAATTACCCATGATTACGTATTAGTTATTATATTCTTAGGTACCGTATCGAGGGCGGCACAGATCAATAGAGCGTTTGGTGTGCAATTTCGCGCCACAAGGGCCGATTGCCTACCGTCCGCTGTGGATGCCCGGTGCCCCGGCTACTGCTTGTCCTCCGAGATCTCGCCCTTACAATTTGCTGACGTCGCTGTGCGACTATCGTTAGTATCCATATCTACCTATGTATTTCTTTTTGGTACTCGTGGTAGATCTCTCGTATGCGAGAGGCCGTCTGGGTAGGTCCATAGCTTTACTAGTTATTCTGTCGCCAAGCAGTAGTGCGCAAGCATTACTGTGTTCCGTTTGAAGGGCATTGTAGCCAGCGAAATTACTGGGCATATGAGACTTAATATGTGATGTCTCGGGGTGAAGTTCTGAGTAGCACTGCAATTTTTATGGGCAGGCGCTTACCATCAGGCGAACGACTTGCTCGTGTCATCACTTAGATCCATAAAATAAAAAAGTGAAGAGAAGCAAAGTGTTAATTTCTCGCGATCTAATCGCGACTAGTTTGAAAGGAAATGACGCCGACTTCGACCACGTGGAACGTTCTTTTTTATTGTAGTTATTACTTTATTCTGTTTTAAACTCAAGATTGCCTGTAATGTTGCTGGTTTGTTGATAACAAACTGCTATCTTGGCTACTAGACAGTGAGATTTTCTATTGGTGCAATAGCATAGGTACCCACTTCATTATTTCGAAAACTGCATTGGTTTCATAATAATAGGATCCAATACTAATTATGCTAAAGGTGGGAAAGTCTTCAGAGAATTCCTGAACTAAATTACACCACTGAATACGTCCAACGTAGGTAAAAAAAGATGTGAAAACCAATTAAATTACTAGAATACAACATTTCTTTACTAAATGCAAACACGACAAAGACCCGTAAAACAACGTTAAATTAAACTTAGCATGCAATAGAACCCTACCTTAGCACGTTCAAAACCAATTTGCTAATTGCAGAACATGAAATAAATCAACCAAACGACGTAGATAACTCAATGACATTGGAAGACCACGTTCTTTTAAATGCAGTTCTAAAAATAGAAAAAAATGAAACGCAGCAAGGAAGTATAGATCAAATATATCTAACTTACTTAGCGATAGTGACAATGCAACAATCTGATGCAACTTCGTCACATTACAATTCTATGCAGAAGAGAGATATAGTTGAAAAAATAGACATAGAAGATGAGAGCAATAGAGAACCATTCGAATTGGCACATATTAATACAGCAACCGAGTCACAAACAACCAAAATAATGAAGCCGCGAAAAAAGAGAATTAAAATAATCGGAAGACACAAATCTTACAACATAGAAGAATTGTCTGACATTGGCGGTGACGAAAGAGACGAGAGTAAGTCATTTATACAATTCAAAGGCAATAGATACAAAGGCAACTAATCAACTCTCGTTCGTTGCAGATCACGATACAACTGAAAAGATGTCAAAACATAAAAAGGATTTTTATGAAGAGTATAATATCCATGAAGACATAACAGAAGAAAATGTTATAATGACGACTGAACATATGGACACAGAAAAAGCTTTGCATGGTCTGTTATTATATGAAGCGATACATGAATTACCAAATGGAGATATTAATTGCCTGTTTGAGACAGTAACATACAATTTAATTACAGAAACCACCACTTTTGAAGACCACACTTATGCTATGTTGCCTAAAGCAAACGTTACGGTTGTTTTAAAAGATCAAATAGAAGTTACAACAAAATACGAAGAAATGGTACTTGAAAGAACTGAAGTATATTTAAATGCCAATTTTGCTGTTATCAATGACTCGCTGGCTACTAAAGATAAAATTATAGACGATTATTTGTCTGACCGTGAGTAACAATTATAGAATGGCACCACCAATCTCAAACGTGACATCTTTGTGGAAGACAATTAAAAACTCCCTAATCCTCATGCTAAATATAAAATTAGTCCACTAACTACACATCAGACATCAATCGTCAGCATTTTAAATGTGTTACGGAAAACTAAGAAAATAAATTATTTTAATTTTATAGTGATTTCGTTGTTACAGCTGAAACAGTTCGCCAGCTGCAAGAAGCGATAGATCGCATGGAACGTGACGGTAGTCTCAATGCTTCAAGGAGTTCCGGAAAAGTAAATACATTTAGCTGGTATATTGAACTTGTAGGTCTACGCTTAGTATGCAAATATTTCTTACTTATCATAATAATATTTTTAGTAGTGTTGTTAAAAGAGGTTGCCTACAAAATACTCGTTTTGCTTGATGTTTTCTCTGGCACTTTTACTCAATGTTTAAACTTTTTTGACTATATATGTAATTTAGAGCACGGGCACCTAAGAGTTTTAACAATAGATTTCTGATATTTAATGCATTAGCGCAAGCTGGGCAAAAATCTTGATATTTTAAATAATTAGCAAGAAGAAAAATGATATTGCTCGGGCAGGATCGAACCTGCGTCTTCGGAACCGTCCCGACGCCTTAACCGCTGGGCCACCGAACCAACTGCTTGAGCAACCAAATCCCTGCCCGAGCCATATCATTTTTCTTCTTTCTAATTATTTAAAATTTTAACAATAGATGTTCATTTGTTTATTAATTGAGTCATCGAACATATGTAGTTATAACATAATTTCAGAGATTTCTTTTTTAATATTGCCAGAGTCGTCGAGACCTTAGAGACGTCCCATCAGACGAGTTCGAAAAGGATAATGGAATGTCTCTTGTTTCGAACGACCTGACCCTTTTCACAGACTCCGATATCGAAGTTGCCACAACTTTATCCCCTGAAGAAGAACGGAACAAGACCCTGGAAAGAGGACCCATGCTCAATATGGTGCTGAAATATATGCCGTACTTGAAGAACTATGAAACGGAAATAATAGGTACAAGTTCGGCAGTTCGTGTTTCTCCGTCGGCACTTTTGATGGTGTTAATTTTATGTTTGATATCTGGTTTAAGTTTTTAATTGTATTTTATTTTGATTAATGATTTTTTTAAGATTTTTCATCGTTTTGTTTTACTTACTTCTGTGAAAACGTGGTTTCTTTCAAGATAAAAAGATATTTGCAATTTATATCTATTCTAATATTACAAATAATGAATTGTATGTATGTATGTGTGTATGTATGTTTGTAGAAGGTAATCTCCGGAAATATATATCCAATTTTGAAAATTTTTTCCCTGATAGAAAGTTACACTATCTCTGACTCAGAGTAACAGGCTATGTCTTATTACGTCGACGCGAACAATGTCGCGGGCAGTTGCTAGTCATATTTTTCTTCTATTAAGATAGGTATAGTGCCACGGCGTCTTCAATAGCCTTTAGATGTATCGGGGACGCTGCTTTATTTAACATTATGATAACAAGGTGATAAGTTCCAATTTCGGCCGAGATTATCAAGGACTGTGTCGCACTATGTTTAAGATCAAGATTTACTAAAAGAGCTGGTTAAGTAGGTGATAGGAGTCTTTGGTATCATTAGTTTATATAGTATATATATGTTTATAATATGCAATAAATAACGCATGCTTGGCGAAATCATTAATTTTATAATACCTATGCAAAATATTTCTTTCCAGCCGAGGTTTGAACTCGGGACTTCTTTCTTCAATGCAGAAAACTCTTTAACCAAACTGAGCCACCGGAGCAGATAACTCGGTGGCTAAAACAATAAAATATTTTGTATATCTATAAAGTTTTTTTACGAAGTCTTATCTAAAAAAAATATTTTCGCTCAGCGATCACATACCTAGATTCTAGATCTACACATTCTAGATCTTACAATGATTTCCTGTATCTAGGTAACCAGGAAATATGAGGACCATGGTCTCATTATAATATTACTAATGATGCCCATTGTAATGATGATGGCTAACCTACCAAAATGTAACGAATTTAATATTTATTCAGTATTTAGTAGGACATCTAATGTCCTACTAAATGCGTAGGACTAGTAGGTACTTATCTATGTCAGTGAGTGACCGTCCGTGGTCTTTATTAGTTCTTATTAAATATTCATATAGTGCGTCCTAGTAATGCTGACCTAGTGGAATTTAGTGAAATTAATGTCATACAGACGGAACAATTAGGCCTCCTTATTATAATTTCAGTGGAGCGTAGTCTCCTTCGTTTTTTATAATTCTAAGTATTTTTTCTTATAAGTCACTTACACTTATTGTATTTAAGTAATTGCATAGTTATGGGACAATTGTAAAATTGTAGGCAAGACCGCGAGAGTTGAAATTTATCTCTAAATCTATATATTTTATTTTGTTTTATTAGATGATATACAGCTTATATATAGACATATAATTTACAGGCTAAAGTTATCATAATATCTTTCTTATTATTACAATTTTGTCCTTAGTATAATATAAAACAAAGTCGCTGTCCGCGTCCTCATTTCTGTTTCTCCGCTTCATCAAAATAATGCAATGGATTTTGATACGGTTTTCACTGTCATTTAGATATTTTTTTATGGAAAATTAATATGCACAATAAATTTTAATTAAGTGTTTACAAAGTAGATAAAATTCAATGTTTTGTAATTAAGTCGTTTGTAATTAAGTTGTCGCTAAATTTAGTAAATGGCATCCGTGCGAAGCCGTGGCGCGTCAATAGTAATAAATTAAGTCCTTGACACATGTCTCGCATCTAAACCACACAAAGAACTTTCCAGTTATTTCAGTGCCACAATCCTTTTGGGAGCATTGATGAAAATGTAGAATGCCGACATTGAGTCCTCGGTCATCGGCACTGAACGCTACATACATACTATTCAATACGCTGTGACTGCACTATACAGACTAAACTACAAAACCCAACCGTATTTTATAAGAGTTAAAGTTGAAAATGTATTAGTTTATTGGTTTTTAGTTATGTGTAAGTATTGTGGTCATGCATTTATTCGTTGGTCAGTCAAGTCGCGTCGGCCAGTCGTAGCGGGTGTCCGTAGCGTGTCCGTAGAGGGTCGTAGCTCGTAGACCCTCTACGTTGCGTGTCGTAGCAAGGTTTTGTGTTGAATTTTGGTAGGTCAAATGGTAGAACTGATTGTAATCAGAATTTGGACAAATGTTTTTATTGCTTGGCTAAAATTTAGGTGAAGTTATATTCGTATGGTGTAGTGATTATTTCAAATGTACTTACAAAATCACAATAAAAAAACCGATGCATGTTTATGCGTAGCTTTAGAGCTCTATATTCTATTTCAATAGGTTTAGGAGTGTCTCAACCGCAATTCCTCAGTTGTTTTGCGCCACACATGTGTCTTTTCGGTCACGTTCAATATAATATAAATGCATTTTTTATTAATTTTGAACATTAAATGCTGATTTAAATATAAGCTCATTTTTTACATTAAAGTGAACATATACAATTTAAGAAAAAATAGTTCCAACATTAAATACCTATGTTCTACTCGTAAATAAATCCACGATTCTAACCAACCAATATTCAACTACAAAACGACCTGCCTCCTACAAGAAGACTAGAAGACCAGTAGACCAGTAGACCAAAAGACCAGAAGATCAGATCACAATGACGAACGACAATCCGAACCCTGAGGCTGCAAACTCCCGCGGCTCCTGGTCCCGGCGAGCTGATGATGTGAAGATCGAGTTCGGTTTCGGAGTACCCCTGGGTGCCATGAGCGCGCATCCCGTATTCCGTTCCGCCTGGGATATTGGCTGGTGAGTGAGGTCATCACCTATGGTCATCGCTAATGATCATCACCACCTTGAACCTGAAAACCAAGGTTCAAGGTCATCACCTATGGTTATTCTCTATAGTCATCACTTATTGGCATTATCTATGGCCATCATCTGCGGTTATCATTTGTTGACATCATTACCCAGCAAATAAGAAAGTTGTTTGTGCCTTTGTAGTAGCCCTAGCTACCATAAAGGTGCATCCCATGTTTCGTCCCGTCTGGGGCAGTCCTGTAAGTCTTTCCTGTACGTCTCGACGCCAACGCCTTAACCACCTTAGCTGGGTGGCCAAGTTTGTGTTTGTGTTATAAATTTCTATACAAGAAGGGGTTTGATAGACCACGATTACAAACTTTGGTCTTTTTTGCAAGTAAAACACCTGCACCGCCCAGAACTATTAAGTACCTACTTCTATAATTTTTTTTATTTCTATGTACAAATTATTTGTGTATAAAAGACAAAAAAAACAGAAAAATATAAATAAATAAAATATTTTTTCACATGGAAAAAACTACTTTGTCTTATTTTAGCATTGAAAGTATCATGTTATTTCCACCGTCTCCCGGTTTTGTTCGTCCGCCATGGAGCGTAAACTCATGGACACATTTAAGTAACATGACCCGTCCCTCATGGACATGCGATCTCTTGGTCTAGAATCCTAGAGATCCTGCTATATTTGTTGATGCTATTTCACGGCAGATTTTAGTTTGACTGACTTAAAAAGTAAGGTACCTCCCTTATAACGCTCTTACACTTGGTACTAGAGCATCAGCAAAAAATGATCCCACAGAACAGCAGGGGAATCAGCAGGGGAGTCTAACTCGAACATCGATCCCGATCGCTTTCAAACGTGTCTTGTGATCGGTATTTGTCCGCGAAACTGTGAAATGTAAAAAGTCGGCGTCCCAATCCCGATCCCAACCACGATCGCTGAAAATGATCGATATTGCAGTTTGAAAGATGCTAACGCCTACCAAATTTGGAATTGAAAGATGATTAATTCAAGATCATTAAATGAGCATAATGTTCACTCAAATATCTTTCAGAAATGAGTCGCGATCGCTATCGCAATCACAATCGAGATGTCAAATTGAAAGGTATCGCGATCGATGTTTAAGTAAGACAATATGCTCCCGGGTTCGGTGTTCGAGTTACGCGTTTCCTCTGCAAGACTAATTTTCATTCCTTCTAAGTAAGAGTACCTACCGAACGTCTATCAGCTCTCATGAAGAAAGATTTTTGGCCAGTGTGTGTTGTTGTATATCGCCGTTTTCGAGGCCGGGTATCGGATATTGCATGGGACTTATTTTATTTTTAAAATTTTATTTTTTGCCCGATAACCATTTAACTTTTTTTTAGAATGAAGTTGGTTATCTAAATTTTCTAAACGCATAAGTTAGAGATAGGCACTATTTGTGCTTTTAGCCGAGATCTATTTCTATAGAAATCTAGGCTTACTGAAATCAATATACTATACTTTATTTACCAAAAAACAAACAGGAAAAAACGTCAACATAAATACGTGGAAAAATAGAAAATATAGGCTAATGCGTCAGCTGTATCTAAAATATTATTGTAAAGAAGACAATACAATGGAATCGATTGGGAGTTTCAGAGATATGAGCGGCTTGTATGCCCTGATTCGAGGAAGTCGTTAGTTATTTTATCCCTTTCAATACAGTTTTGCTGCCATGTTCCCTATAAGAAACGCACGACTTTACGAGTACAGAAACAACACTTCACACTTTTTGTTTAGTTTTATGGCTTTAAGTGACTTCAGCGTAATTACTGGCGTGAGTGACCTGTGCATGCAGATCTTGTCTACGATAAACTTACAGTTATTACTTTAAGTTCGCAGTTTACTTGTAATTAAATTTTCTGTGCAATTTTTCTTTGACCATTAAAGTTGACCTGGATTTGCCCTTCCAAGAAAGGGACGTTGCTAGGAGTAATAAAGTATTGAGGAAATTTATGAAAGAATTTTTTATGCAACTGTATGACGAGACGAAAAGGTCGTTCGCCTGATGGTAAGCAAAACGCCCATGACAGTTGCAGGACCACCCAGAACTTTGTTTTGCAAACTCCTACGCGGCAGTGCACTATGCTCGTCATCCTGAGACAATTAGCTCTTAAGTCTCATAATGCTCAGTAATTTTACTGGCTTCAATGCCCTTCAAACCGGTACATAGTAATGCTTGCGCACTACTGCTTGGCGGCTGAATAACTGGCAAAGCGGTGGTACCCAGCCAGAAGACGGTCTCTCTCATACGACAAACCTACCACCAGTAAAGCCTGATATAAATAACTTAGATTATACATACTATTTTAGTAGTTACCGAAACTGTGTATAAATCTGTAGCACCGTAACGTTTAATTTGTGACAAGAGAATCAACATTCATAAAATCGAAGAAGACCCATCTTAGACTATAATAAGTAATACTTTATTTCATTATTTACTTTATTTAGTTCCTCATCAGTCATCTTAGTAATTGTAAGCCTTCATAACGCCTTTTCTAACACAATGCCATACCTAAGTAACTTTAATTGTACCCTTCAGTAGAAATACATATTTTCTAAGCGTTCAAGGCGAGGCATTATTTGCATATTCGTTACGAGTCAAGGTAAAAGTTAGAGTATTTTTACAAAGCGTAAGGACGTCATAGAATGGGTAAAATAATTATATATATGGCAGCTGGCAGGCAATCGGACGAAGAGTTACGCTGCTAGCCCATTGCTGCGCATAGACACTTTACACAATATGTAAGACGCCAACGCAACGTAACGGTGTTTGTGTGTTACTGTACCTGCTTTCATTGTGAAACAATACACACATGATATGATATACATGATACATATGATATAATGTACAGATGCGAGTTTCATGACATCACTGACACACGCGTATTTTGTTCGGATATGGAGTCCACGCTTACGGTACCTACTCAAAGATTCATAGCATACTTGACACATTTGGATACAGACGCTTTGCTTTGGTGTTCGGGCCTTTTTAACCGACTCAAAATAAGGAGGTGGTTCTCAACTCGGCTTTATTTTTTTTGTATGTTACGCTATTACTCCGTCATTAATAAACTGAGTTAGAAATGATTTTGCGTTGTGTTCAGCATAGCTTTAAGGTGGTCCCATATACGTTTCATCGCCATTCGATCTTGGACTTCTAAGATATATCAGAATTGAAGTTGGTTTTTTTCTTAAAAAATATTTCTTTATGTATAATTGCTGTAGCTGTATAAAGCTGACGTACCTATTATGTATAAGCCCGTCCACGTAAATTATGTTTATTTGGGTATCCGTGCGCTGTAATGAGCTAGCGGCTTTGAAGGCTAAGTATCAGGCTTTCTGTTGAAATAAATCTGAGATAAAAGTAAGATAAACCTGTACCCATCAATTGTGTCAGTTCACATTTAGGTACCTGTTTTTTATATACATTTACTAGCTGTGCCCCGCGGTCCCACCCGCGGTTTCCCGAGATAAAAGTAGCCTATGTGTTATTTCAAGTCCTAAAGTACCTATATACCAAATTTCATCAAAATCGGTTAGGTAGTTTTTGCGTGAAAGAGTAACAAAGGTCCATACATCTATACAAACTTTCGCGGTATAATATTAGTAAGGAGTAGCTGCGCCCTGCGGTTTCACCCGCGGTTTCCCGAGATAAAAAGTAGCCTATGTGTTAATCCAGGGTATAAGCTATCTCCATACCAAATTTCATCAAAATCCATTCAGTAGTTTTTGCGTGAAAGAGTAACAAAGGTACATCCATACATCCATTCTTACAAACTTTCGCGTTTATAATATTCGCAGTCGCATGTTTATAATATGCAGGTATAGTCAATGTTAGACAAAAAGTTGTAGTCTAGACGTTTGTTTCAGTAGGTAGCTAACCTAGAGGTACTAATGGTCATTCCATGACGTCTGAATAACTTATGATATAGGGTGTGTCCAGTATGTGAATCGTTTAATTACACGTGGACATTGTTTCACTTTTTTGAACTTTGATGTGATAGTTTTTACCTAATAGCGATGAAATTACTTCCACTTCATTTTTTTTACGCTTAATAGATCTATGTTTGGCCACTATCTCGCCTGATGTGAAGCGATGATGAGTGTTGAGCGGCTGCTCAGACCCGTCTCCCCGATGGTTCACCGAACATCATCCCGAAACACGACTAGGTCGCTTCACGGTATGGCTTTGTTCGGTGGGTGGTATTACAAACACGGCCAGAGCCCACCGCTCAAAAAAAATTAAAAATTTAAAACTAGTCTATCTACCTAATAACATGTATTATTATTTGTTAAGAGCGAGTGTGGCACAGTGGGAGCATGTGCGACTTTCGATCTGACGCACCCGAGTTCCAATCCCGCTGGCCGCGCGCCACTGACTTTTTCAAGTTATGTGCGGATTTAACACTCGCTCTAAAAACGGTGGAGGAAAACATCGTGAGGAAACCGGCATGCCCAGAATTTAAGGACATGTGACATCCACCAACCCGCACAGGGCCAGCGTGGTGGATTATGGCCCATACTCTCTCTATGAGAGAAGGCCCGTGTCCCAGCAGTGGGAACGTGATGGGCTGATCATGATGACGAGGATTATTTGTTGTCTAGCTATTTCACTTATGACGGATGACAACGAAATAACAGGATAAAAACAACTCAAATTAGTAATTAGAACTCTAGGCGAATACATATTGAAGTGCCAAAAGTTTAAATGCCCATGCACATGTTAATTTTGGGAGTGTATAAGTGTTTCGGTATAATATAATGTATTATAGTAAATATTTTAAAAGTGACACATCTCGGTCGTTAAACCTTCTATAGACAGTATTTCACCCATGTTTGCAAATATAGATTTAACTATTTTAAAGTTATCATGGTGCGAATACTAAGAAGCCTAGAACTGATAATTAATTTTTAGAAAAAAACAAAAACCGACTTCAGTGTATCTTCGAAGTCCAAAGTCACATATCGATGAAATTTATATGGGACCACTTCGTAGCTATACTGAACCCAACGCAAAAATAATTTTCCAAGTCGGTTCACAAATGACGGAGTTCTGAGGTAACAAACATAAAAAATAAAAAAATACAACCGAACAGAGAACCTCCTCCTTTTTTGAAGTCGGTTAAAAAGGCCTAGAACTGAGAAGCCTAGAACTGAGAAAGCCATTAGGCTTGCTATATTTAGTCTAGGCTCTAGTTGTTATTATGTTTATTAGCTTAGATATCTACGCAGGTACCAACATATTTTGTACTTTTACTGCCTCAGATATATCTATACTAAAACTGTAACGAGGCGGCTACTGTACATTGAAAATCTATTTTTAAGAGTATTTCGGAGCAACAGAACCCAAAAATACAGTTTTTAAAATGTTTGTCTGTCTGTCTGTCCGTTTGTCCGGGTTAGGAGGGGTCGGTAGCGGGATATGTAACAGTATATGGGTATAGAAACGGGACGGTAATGGTATAGGAAAAAGACGTGATCTGGATAAGAGCGGGACGAAAGCAGGAGTGGGACAGTGAAGGGATAGGACGAGGACGGGATCGAGATAGGAGCGGATTGCAGGAGCAGGATTAGGGTGGGAAGGAAAATTGTCGGGAACATGTTAGATTACTTCACTACGCGTACAAAGTCACGGGCAACAGCTAGTTCCGCTATATAAACCACGATGACCGAACCACGTTGTTCGATCACTTTTAAAGCTCATTCTCTCGTACGCGTGTCCTTTCTTGTTTACACATTGCGGATGCCACCCACGCTTACCGTCTCGACTCAATAATCTAAACGAAGGAGTAGGCGTCATGTGTGAGCATTTTGCCACATTATCCAATTGTCCCTGACACGTGTAAATTGATGCATCTCTTGGGATAATCGAATTTGGGCACATACATAAAATAGTTAATGTAGGTTGCTCGCCTTCTGCCTTGTTCGGATTACCGATGTGTCGCTGTGTCGCAGTCTATAGGTTTTACAAACAAACTATAGACTAACATATTTTCATATTTGTAGCTAAAGACGCTCGTAAACAATCCAGTTTATCGTCGATTCTTGCTGCAACTAGGTAGGTATATATATATAGTCTTTGAGTTGCAGCTTGTAATTTTTTATTTTTTTTATTTTTGCATTCAAATAGTTTACATGTACAGCAAAAATGCTATTTTCCTAGCCCATGAAAGAGACCTATAATAGTGTTTTTAAAACACTGTCGTACTCTTACTAGGTAGCAGTTCCACTAGATATATAGATTAATACTTTATTGTTAGAAACCTTTAAAATACGTGAAAAGCAAGTGCATTTCACAGTCAGCATATTCAATCAGCATAACAATAGGCGGTCTTAGCGCTCTAAGTGATTTCTTCTAGACAACCTTTGAACAGAAAGGAATAACATCATTTAGAAGAACGGTGGTTTTTTTGTCGTAATTACTACAAACAAAATAATAAAACCTGCTTTGGATGCTGAATTAAAGATTACTACGAATAGAAAGAAAAATTAAAAATTAGAATTAAGCCTCGATCCATTCTCATTGGTGGGGCGTAAGTCAGACTCAGAAGGTTCAACGTTCTCAAACGAGGGAGGTCCGCGAACCACAACATTTTAATAACTCTAAAAGTAGTGTCCTACAAAACAACGAGTTGTTTCACTGGACAAAGCCTTACGCACTAGTTGATAGTGTCTTCATACTATCGATTGCATTACATATGAATGGAAGGTGTCGCGGTTGTCGACCTCACAGGGTGAAGAGCCTAGTCGTCGACCTTTGCCCCACATTTGGAGGGAAGCAGCAGCTGTCAAGTTTACCCTCCTTCAGTCAATGGGTAAACAAAGTTCAATTACATTGCAATTTTGCGTTGTAGGATTTTTGTTTGCAATAATTGTTACTATGTACCATATAAAGAAAAGTTCTGGGATATCATGGTTGACTTAGTAGACAGTTTAGATAATTTCGTTTCCTTGAAAATATGGTTCATGAAAATCTTGTTACCTAATAAACAAATGGCTACATTGAAATTACTTCGACCAGGGTTCGGACATTTTGGAATTCCTGCTTCTTGAAGTTATGAGATGAAGCTGCGACGTACGTCGCCTGCCTCAATAGTCAGTTGATAAATTGATAGATACAAAGGCTAGATCAAAATGAACATGGACTGGGAGCGCTACTTTGACATGAGTCATAGATTAGGGCATGGAGCTAGGTAAGAAACCAGTAGGAAACCCATCGGGGTTATCATTACAAGACGGCGTGTTCCAATTTTGGCTGTCTACTTGTAGTAGTATAACAAAGACATTTTAATATAACGTCTAGTATATTGTATATTTTATTTTTGTATAGTTCAGCATTGTAGATTTACTTAGTTGCTGCATAGTTACTATTATTATGTCGCTCTTTCTCATGGGTTACGCACCCGGTCCTTTATTATTATTATTAAACTCTAGATTTCAGGCAATACTAAAGTACAACAAAGTAAAATTAACAGAGAAATTAAAATATATACCTTACAGACTAACATACATACAAATATATAACATTAAATTTAAAAAACCACACACACTACTTCTCAGCGTTCAATAATAGGTATAGCTCCTTCCCTGTATCTCCGGAATGCTACCCCTACGGGCCTGAAGTCAGAATTCAGGAATAGTTTGAGCCTATAGAACTTGAATTCAGTGGTCCTAGTCCACCATAGTTTATGTACAAAAAAGTTCATCTTCAGCAAAGAAATGGAGATTAGTCATAATATATCTTGAGCATGGATGAGCAGTCTTCCTTCTTTGGCATGTAACGATAAACAAAACTGACAATGTAAATAGGGGATCGGACAGTAATCGAGAAAAAATCTAAAATGTAGTTAGAACGAATGTTCGTCGAACCAGAAAGATCAGTCAATCAGTATTTTTGTGAAATAATAATGATTTATATTTTTAAATCAATAAATAATTCTGACATTTTTTAATCTGTCCTTCATCTCAAACGAAACAATAATCACAGCGCATGACGTCATTTGTAGGCAAATGCCGTGAGTCAAGCTTGTGTTTATTTTACGTTTTTGCTTTTCATAAAATATATTTTTGCTAATTTTTTCGTTCCATTACTACAATATAGTGCCCAAACTTCACAAAACGTATTAGAATCTCTTTGCAAGTTTTATTTCGAAGAGTTTGTCGTTTTCTACCTACATATGACATCACAAGTTTTGAGCCTTTTGCGCGGCAATATTTGAAACATAATATTTAAACATAGTTTAGGTACTTTGAGAGCGTTATTTAATTAAAATATTTTTTTTTTATTGCTATATATATTATTGTAGTTAATTTAAAACACTTTCTGAAAAGTTGTCCGATCCCCTATTATACCGGTCGGTCCAAAGTGTCTTTGTAATCATGTGTAATTATAGGCTCAGTTCATAGCTCCACATCCACAAAAATTAACGAGGTTCACCGAAAGTAGACCAGTCAAGGACCTAAATCGAGCTCGTTTCTTTTACCCCCAATCAACCCATCATCATTATCTTGGTGGCCCCTAATGACTAGACATTAAGGTCGGCTTTCTTTTGTGTAAAAACTGTGACAAGGGTAGAAATAAGGTTGTCAAAGTATACGCACGAATCTTGCGGTTCGGTTTCCGCAAACGCGTTTCCATAGAAACCGTCATCAAACAAACCTGTCAAATATAAAGCACACAATTTTCCATCAAGCAAGTCCAACAAAGTAATGACACATTTCACAGGAGAAATTATGATTTCGTGACCCCAGTGACCGAATAAAACCACATGTACCTCAATGCTCTTAGGCTGTTAGGAAGAACAATGGATTTCGGATTCGGAGATACCTTGGTCCCCAACATTCGGGGGATCAGACAGTTCTTCAATCATGATCCATTTTTTGGGTACGTAAAAGCATAGAAGTACACTACATAGTACATCCTATCCTACTAATATTATAAACGCGAAAGTTTGTAAGAATGGATGTATGGATGTACCTTTGTTACTCTTTCACGCAAAAACTACTGAATGGATTTTGATGAAATTTGGTATGGAGATAGCTTATACCCTGAATTAACACATAGGCTACTTTTTATCCAGGGAAACCGCGGGTGAAACCGCAGGGCGCAGCTAGTTATGTCATATAGGTAGTAGGTATAGAAGATTTGCAACAGTATCCAGTATAAGTAATAGTCTTTGAACAGGTGTCTGTAATAACTATGTCTAAAGACCATATAGGTAGAAATAATGTTAGAAGTCGATGTTCACTTCTTTAGTAGTAGTAGGTAGAGTAGGTATCCGCTACAATGAGCAGGTATTGGTACTTATTACCTAGCCATTTTCTTTAAACAAAATGCTGCTGTCTGCGGTTGCTGAAACCGCAGTCCTACTTCGCAACTGTGAGGGGAACCTCTCGTTACCGAAAGTAGAAGTCATGGCAAAAAATGACTTTGCAGTTGAACAAAACATCGCCAATTGCATCAAGGATCATCGTCGGTCATCTTTCTAATTTAGCAGATTAAATTTATGATCGTTTAACTTAACAGTTGTCCTGTTCTTAATGAATATGTCCGCGAGCTGCATTTGTTGCAATTTTTTCTTGGGCTTTTTTACGTCTCGCGTACTTACAGTATTGAGGTCAATTAATATCAATGTACGAGGAGGAAGGTCCTTCTTCGACTTCTGTACTTAGGTAATGATGTTCATCAAAGTAATTGAACGTCACTTTGTATGAAATTAAGGTCGTACGGTCATACCTTTATTCTTGGATTTCCATTTAAGTTTTAATTTAATTTAAAATTTTAAGTTCAGTTTCTGCATGCTGCTCAGTTGCCGAAATGTGTACAGGTTCTTTGCATTGTTGACATCTATTTAACTCACATTTTACGCAAATAAATTCTATTCTATTATTTAAGATTCAATAAGTATAATATGCTTTACTGAACGCTCAGAAGCTAAAAGGACTCACACGCATTTTGGTAGTTCACTAAAACAAGTACCTAAACAATTATCTATGCTGTATATAACTATGCAGCTATATCGCAAACTTTAAGTTTGTGAGCATCACAATATAGTTTCGGAGAGTCCGTTATGAGAGTCAATGACTCAGAGATTTAATAATATATTATAGCTTTTATCTATTCCCTATTAGTCACACATTTCTTGTATAAAACAAAATCCTTTTAAAAAATCTGTTTTTGTCATTATAAAATTAAAATTTAAGAGTTGTTTTGTAGTGCCGAAAAATAGGCTGAATAAAAAATAAATAAACTATTGTTAAAAAGTGTCAGATTTCATGTGATAAGACTTTATGAGCAGTTTTTATTGTTGTGTATCGATTATGTTATTTTCTAACAAGAAAAGAAATAATGACCTAATGAGACATGCATGAACAATCCTATAATAATATGTATAGGGAAGCAGACTAATGCCTCGTTCTCACTAGACGACTAATTCTCACGAGTTTGTGTAGTATGTCGCCTGCAATATCGAACGACGCGCGACGTCGATGTCGATCATGACATGGTTCGCTTGACATTTATCACCTAGTAAATACGATCCTGGTAAGTGTTTTAACGGTGAAGGAAAACATCGTGAGGAAACCGGCATGTTCAAGAATTAATCACAAAAAGGGGATGTGACATCCATCAACCCGCGCTGGACAAGCGTGGTGGATAATGGCCGATGCCAATTCTCTCTATGAGAGAAGGCCCGTGTCCCAGCAGTGGGAACTTGATAGGCTGATGATGATGATGAAGTGTTTTAAGCGAGATCCCAAACACAATCTTTAAAAATATCTTTATTTGCTTCCAGCCCAGCATCAGGCTTCCACCACATGGCAAACATGATGGACCGCATGATGGGGGACAGTCTGCAGCCATTTGGTTTCGCGCGAATGACCACTCGTCGAAACAACCAGGGCTCCCGATCTGGCGGCGGTCAGGACCCACCAAGAGACGGTCTCCGTACCGAGAGGAGTGAGGTCAGGAGAGAACGAGCCAAGCAACAGGGTTCAGACACTCACGCAGCTAATGGCACTAGGCATCCACCGACACAAGGTAAAAACTACCTATAATTTAGATTGATGTAAATAGTTATGCAAAGGATCTGACAAAATTCTCCCTTGGCAAATTAGAAGGCCAAATTTTATTTATTGATTTTATTACATGCAGACATGACAGCAGAACTATAGCTTTAACAAGGAAGGTAGATAAGTGTCGCACAAAAATTATAGTTTTCACGCCAGAGGCAGAACTCACAAAATTGATTGCTTTCGGAAATTCGTCGTTTACCTAATCACAGACTGGATTCACGTTTGGATTCTATTTGATATGTTTTTGATATCATCAGCCAGCTATACCTCCTACATTCCTTGTTTCAGTGGTTAAACCAACTCAGGTGGCCACATTCCAAGAGAAACCTTTAGACCAGACAAAACAGACAGATCCCACAACAGAGAAATGGGCGGGCACCCTCCGCCGCCGCGACCCCGACATACAACCTACACTACCTTCGATAGTCACCGCCCGTAAGACTTCGTCCACTTCCTCCTCAGTTGGCAGTGGAAGAAAAGCCAGATCAGTTGAAAGAGTAGTTCGACCAAGCAGAAGACAACTTGCTCCAATAAAACCGATTATGAGAAAAACTGATGTTCCTTCCGAAGGCGCAGATGTCACTATATTCGAAAAGGACGAGAAGATCTTCGATTCTACTGGTTATGAACTGCACTTAGTGGAAACACTAGAAAGAGATATATTGCAGAAGAATCCTGACGTGCGCTGGAAGGATGTCGTCGGGCTGGAAGACGCGAAGTCAGTTTTGCAGGAGGCGATGGTCTTGCCGCTTGTTATGCCTGATTATTTTAAAGTAAGTTGATCTTCCTAACAATCTCCTTAACAATCATTATTAGGTTTCAAAAATATTGTTACGAAACTTATCTAATAGTAAAGCAATAACTCGCAGTAGACCTTGTTCACGCGTGTGCCCTTGATCTAACCTTCAGTTACCTAATTCAAAAATTACGCGGTTTGGTAAGCGTTAGAAAGTCGAAAAAAGGCTATACACAAAGTCTAGTCTAGGCACCTACTTTATTATATGGTTGATTTGCGTGCGAGATAACAATCGCCTTGCGGTTAACTCGTATTTACCCTTTGAAGCCGTCACGCTGCTAATGATTTTCTGAAATTGCAACTATTATGTATTGTGGTCAGGAATATAGGTCAACTCAGTTTTTCTACTATGTCTAATTGCAAAAGAAATGGGAAGGCTCCGCGCGTCTTGGAGGATGTCACAATGACCTTGAATGTGATCGGTATGCATGTTCAGAAATGAGAGAAATTATGTTTTTGCTAAGCATGCGCTGACGCATTCAATATGAATTATGAAATACATGCGTTTGCCTCACGACTCCGATGTTTTCCTTTATAGTTTTGGAACGAGTGTGAAAAATTCACACAATATCTCAAATCATAAAGGTTGGTTATTGATAGGTTGCGCTGGTATTCGAATTCCAGTGTGTCGAATCAAAAGTAGCACAATGTACCGTTCATTCACACGCGCTCGTTGTTCTGCAGTGATCATGACATTATTTCGATATTGCCCTGTCAACATTAAAATTATTTAACGTGAGTGTGGGACGTATATATGTTTATTTTATAGCGTGACAAAGAGTCATGACTGCACGGTAATTGGCAAGTGCAATAATGGTTTTGCTTTTGACCATGTACGTGACGTAAAGGACGTAAAGCCGGCAGACAGGTAGGTAGTTAGGCTTAATTACTCTCATTGGGTGTGAGATCTCATCACTACTACGTCTGACAAGTTAATAGTGGCTGGATTACATGATTAATAAAATGATATACCTAAGCTAATATCCGGTCATTATTATTAAGAGCGATCTTTTCAAGACTAAGTATTTTTTTTAAGCCTAAAGTGTCCCAGTGCAGGGCAAAAGCCTCCCTTTCATACTTCCACGTTAAACGGTTTTTCGCTATTGTTGTCCAGTCTTTCATGAAGGGGTCCAGGTTATCCCGCCATCTCTAGGTAGGTATTCTAATTTTATATAATACCTGGTATAATGCCTAGAAAGGAATATTCTGAAGGCGTGAGTTTGAACCTCATTTAATCAAATAAGTTCTTTCTGGATATTTAAAATCCCAGATTTGCAAGTCCTTAGCATGTGCTAATGTATTCGATTAAAAAAACACAAACTAATTAGTACTTCACTCGGGTTACTCTACAATTCCCCACTGACTTGGCCCCGTCAATCAGAATTTGTGAACATTTGGTCCACAAATCCCCTTTTATCCCCTGGTACTTACTAATAAGTATTAATTGTTCTGGCTATTTATCTTTCTAAAAATAAAATACAAATATCGACACGTGGCAATTAGGATGTGAGTGGCCACGGATTGAACCCATAATATTTTATTATAGCCTAAATAATGGGTACTAGGTATGGTAAAATGTACCAAGGTAAAAGGCTGATGAACAGTTGCGATCGACATAGACATAAATAAATGCCTAGTCTTTAATGAATAAACAGAATATATTTGATGTCAAAACCTACCTAAATCTTTAACGTAACATGCTTCATATCTTTCCACGGTTTTTAGGGCATCCGAAGACCTTGGAAAGGCGTCTTGCTCACAGGACCTCCTGGCACCGGGAAGACCTTGCTGGCCAGGGCGGTCGCAACTGAATGCAGGACTACGTTCTTCAACGTCTCTTCGGCTACACTGACGTCCAAATACAGGGGAGACTCTGAAAAACTCGTTCGGTTGTTGTTTGATATGGTAAGTATTGTTAGGTAATATTAATATTCTGTAGACTAATACCTATTTTATTCTAGTTTAAATTATATTTAACGGATTTATTTTAAGAAATCGTAATAATCTTGACTTGGAAGTACTAGTGGCGCCATCTAGATATTTTTACGGTGGAAAACCCAAGATGGCGACCACTAGTGCGTAGGGGGTCGTGTTTCGACTTTTGAGCGGAACGGTTGTGTGTTTAATTGTTAGCGGTTGTACTGTAAATTGATGCTCGTGAAATGTGATAGTAAATATTGAGGGGAAATATAATTGGAATACGTGAAATCTATCTGGAGTGTTAATTTTTCCCTTCTGACCCCCAAAAGGTCAGAAGTGGGATCGACGGGAAAAGAACCAACTTTTTCTCGTACCACGTCCATAAAAACGTAAGTACATTTTTTTTTCTTACCTGCAGTGTTATTTGGAAGGGATCAGACATAAAAATAAAATGGGTTTTTGTGAAAGCATAAAAATAGCCTACTACTTTCTAAAATAATTGCCGTGTCGTGAATATTTAATATCAACTAATCTAACGGGCTATCATGTTCTATGATTTGATTTTTTCTTTAATTCGATTGCTTGAATAACCCCAAAAATCTTAAGGTTTCGAAACTATCGTAAGTCGAAAGATTCATTATAAATATAAACAGCTACACTCACGTTATGATTGTGTCGGATAACTCCGACCAGGTTTCGGACAATTAGGATGTCCTTCTTCCGGGAACTTTGAATTCGCGGCGCAGGCCCAAAGGACTTCATAATACAATGCCAGGAACATGATTATACCGACATACATTTCTGTTTTGCTCAAAGGGATAGGTATTGGTGAAGGAAATTAGGATATTGGGTTAGGGTCATGGTTAAGGTCATGATTAAGGTCATGGTTAAGTTCATGGTTAAGGTCATGGTTAAGGTCATGGTTGAGGTCATGGTTGAGGTCATGGCTAAGGTCATGGTTGAGGTCATGGTTAAGGTCATGGTTGAGGTTATGGTTGAGGTCATGGTTGAGGTCATGGTTGAGGTCATGGTGGAGGTCATGGTTTAGGTCATGGATTAAGGTCACTTTTTAGGTCATGGTTAAGGTTATGGCTAAGGTCATGGTTTGGGTCATACTTTATGTCTTTTTTTTTAGCGTCAAAGTGATAAAATAATAAATAAATAAGCTAATAGGGTAAAATCTGTTTTATTTTACTTTATTTATCTGACGTCTAGTTTTTATATTTGCAACCCATTCTGTGTTTACGTCGAATAACATAACTATTCTACGGATTCTAAGCTGAGTTTTGAAAGTTTCAGATTAACAGGATTATGGAGGATGAAATAACCGGATACGAATCCAATGATCATGGTTGTGGGGAGGCCCGAGGAACCGGGTCAAGTGACCGTGATCGGAGGATAATTGAGGATACTGGACAGAACGATCGTGATTGCGGGAAGGCCCAAGGAACGCGACCAAGTGGTCACGATCGCATGACTTCTACAGGTAATGACCATGGTTGCGGGAAGGCCCAAGGATCGCGGCCAAGTGACCGTGGTCGCTGGACTTCTAGACAAGATGATCATGATTGCGGGAAGGCCCAAGGAACGCGGCCAAGTGATCGTGATCGGAGGATAATTGAGGATACTGGCCAGAACGATCGTGATTGCGGGAAGGCCCAAGGAATGCGGCCAAGTGGTCACGATCGTCTGACTTTTACAGGTAATGACCACGGTTGCGGGAAGGCCCAAGGATCGCGGCCAAGTGACCGTGGTCGACGGACTTCTAGACAAGATGATCATGATTGCAGGAAGGCCCAAGGAACGCGGCCAAGTGATCGTGATCGCATGATGGCTAGAAGACGTAACCGAGATTGCGGGCAGGCCCTACGAGCTGGGTCGAGTGATCTTGGTAATGATAGAATGGAAAGACAAGAAAATATGGAAGAGCATGCTTCTGGAAGAAAAGGATGGAGCAGACGAGATTATTATGAGTCTAACGACTCTAATAGCTCGCACGATGATTATTATGAAACGGAAAAAAAGAAGAAGAAAAACTAAAAGCAGAAGAAATGGTAAAAGACACTACGAGAGTTCTTCAGACGAATCTGAGGAGGAACGATGTTGCTCGCCGAAAAGGAAAATGACTAAAAGTAAGGTAGATGACACTAACAAAATTTGGATAAGGTTTTAGGTGTACTAACTCAAGTAAGAAGTTCGGATAAGCCTAGGCTAACTTTTAACACTAATGTCATACCAGAATTTGTTCCTATGTCTAAAGAACAGACCATTCTTACATGGTTGACAAAAGTTGAAGAGTGTGCCGAAATATATGGATGGGAGGAGAAGGAGATCATTCATTACTCATTGCCAAAACTAAGTGGTGTCGCTAAAACTTGGTATCATGGGTTGCCTTCTCTCCTGCACACTTGGGGGGAATGAAAAAAAAAGTTAGTTGAGTCATTTCCTTGTCGCGAGGATTATGCCGAACTTCTTACTGAGATGCTTTTGAAAAAGGTTAAATATGGAGAGTTTTTAGAGCACTATTGTTATGCTAAGGTTAATCTCTTAAATCGTTGCAAAATTTACGGTAAACAAGCAAATAATACTATAACATGTTTTAACTGTAATGAAGTAGGTCACCCTAGTTTCAAATGCACGGAGCCTCTCGTAAAATGCACAAATTGTGAACGTATAGGTCATCAAGCGAAGGACTGTTTTCGGCGTAAAATATTTGACGATAAGAACATTCCAAGTAAAGATTCTGAAAAATAGGTAGTGAAACTTTTAGTTGATGATGATACTAACAACAAATATATCACCGAAATTCGTATAAATGATTCTCCGGTAACTTGTCACATTGATCTCGGCTGCCAATGTTCACTAATCAAAGTAAGTCTAGCAAAAGCTCTTAATCTCCAAATCCTACAACGAGAGAGCTTGCCTGCACTTATTATTTATTTAATTCTTTATTGCACTATTAAAAGTAATGAACAAAAGGAAAACTTAATTTTAAAGCATTTTCTGCCAGTTATCCAGTGACGGTAAAAGAAATTTACAAAGCGGAACTTACACTCCACTTAGAGAAATAGCCACTAGTTTAGTTCGACCATTACTGAAAAACTATGCGGCTACAGCTGCACCGTTAACTGACTTTCTTAAAAGAAAATGATTTTGTTGTATTTGAGTTTTAGTTTTCAACGCGAAAACTATTCACATAACACACAAATTAATAACTATTCACATTCTACATTTTGACTGCACTACTTTGAAGACTATTATCGTACGAGTCGATAACATAAATTAGTTTTGTCATAACACTCTAATAAGATTCTTATTATCCACTTGTTTACTAGAAAAAATGGCCGCGTTTGCGCTCCACACGATAAGTGCCATTGTGCCTGCAGTAACTCTGTATCAATCTGTGACGTGTGAACGGCACGCACACGTATTAGAAAAGCAATTACTTAGAATTCATATGATAAAAAAACAACATTGATAATGAAATCGAGTTCCTGGATTAATTTGCAATAAACTTACCTGTGTTTCGTAGAATATTGAGTCAAATAAATACACAACATCACTAAAAACATGGCCAACAAGACCACCATAAAAACCGTCATGATAACTTTGCACACGTTTTTTTTTGATCAAGGTACTTGACAAACTGGTTAAACCAAATAGTTTATACACATGCTACACGAAAGGTCCCACAAAATGATATATAACACATTACTATTCACTGTACCGCTACTTTATAACAAACATTTTAAAATTGCACTAAATCGCCACAACCGCCATAATGGCGGGCTCGCGAAAAACTAATCGACTGCGTTCAGAAATAACTTTATTTTGAATTATTTTGCGGTTGGATTCCATGGAATCGAGCGTTGTTATGTTGCCTAATATATGACTGAACCAATGACGTATTTAGTTAGGCAGCCAATCAATAAATATAAATTTTTTGAACGAATTAAAATAGCGAACGCCGTTAGAGTCACACGTGTGTCTCTTGGACATCTTAGGGGGTAGAAAGGGTCCATGTGGGTATAGAATGGAAGTCCAAACGAGGCGTTCTGTAAGGTAAAATCTCAGCATAAAGAACGTCCGATACTTGCTCTTTATAACCCCGCAGCTGAGACACAGCTACACACAGACACAGCAAAGAAGGGATGGCGGACATACTGCTCTAACGAAATCCAAACGGTGTGTTTCAACCAGTGTCCTACTTAAGCCGCAAGGCACGGACGAACAAAAATTCCAATCACACGAGTTAGAAACACTTATGAATAGAATAGAATAACTATTTATTGTAACACCAAAATACAGAAATAATTAAAAACTAAAATAACAACTAACTTAATAATAATGTCACAATGGGCGGTTTTATCGCTCAAAGCGATCTCTTCCAGACAACCCACAAGTGAAGGAATGAAGACAGGAATATATATGGACGGTGTTACTTTAAGATAATTTTGTTATATAATATAATATACCTACATAAACCAAAGTCATTACATAAAATACATAACATAATTAATAAAATATACATAATAAATACTTTCACATAAAATATACAAGTAAATTAAACATAGGTAAATATACAAAATTACAAATGAAAACATAAATACTAACAGTAGACGAAGCATAGGTAGCAGCGATTTATTATTATTGTGCAAGATAAAACTGCTTAACACGATTTTTAAAGATTTCAAGAGAAGGAGCTCGTTTAATTGAAAGAGGTAAGGCGTTCCATAATCGAACAGCTTTGACAGTGAAGGAAGAATCATAGAAGGAAGTACTATGAGCAGGCGTTGTCAACAGTAGGTTCTGTGATGATCGTAGTGACCGCGGATTTGAAGTGTGAAGGAAATCAAAACGTTCCTTAAGGTAGCGCGGGGAACTGGGATAGAACAGAATACTGTAAAGGAGAGACAATATATGAGCATTCCGACGAAGACGTATGGGAAGCCACTTGAGATTTGTAAGAAATTCAGAAACATGGTCATACTTGCGTAAGCCAAATATAAACCTAATGCAGAAGTTTTGGAGACGCTCAAGTTTATTTAGCTGGTCCTCCGTGAGGTCAAGATAGCAGGCGTCAGCGTAATCGAGGATAGGAAGTAAAAGAGACTGTGCAAGCGCAATTTTAGTGGTAGTCGAGAAAAAAATTGCGTAGTCTGCGTAAGGAGCCTGCCGAAGCAAACATCTTACGACTAGTAACAGCTAATTGCGGTTTCCAGTTTAAGCACCGGTCAATTGTTATCCCTAGATTTTTCACTGTATCACTGAAAGGGATAGTGACTCCATCAAACACCACTCGCGGAAGCAAACCCCAATCAACCCTGGAAATCGTTCGAGAGCTTCCCACGACAATGACTTGCGTTTTAATGGGGTTTACTTTCAGACCATAGGAATAACTCCACTCAGATATTTGACATAAATCTCGATTAGTAGCTCAATTACTGCCTCAGCTAATTGATTGAGAGAAGCCTGATGATATAGTTGAAGGTCGTCTGCGTAGAGGTGGTAGGAAGCGGAAATATTTAGAGAAATTGATTTAATGAAAATAGCAAAAAGAAGGGGAGATAAGACGCCACCCTGAGGTACCCCAGCAGACGTGTTACACCACGAAGAAAAGGATTCTTCGAGACGAACCTGCTGTCGGCGACCATACAGGTAACTACGAAACCATTCCCTTATGAACCAGTCCCTTATGATCGAGTGGTTATAGAAGACACCCATTTAACACGCAAAAACGGACAATACGAAACTATAGTAGCTATTGATAAAATCCAACCATGGGTAATGTTCAATAGAAATTTCGAAAGTTATGGTGATTCTATTAGTGATAGTTTGGAAGATGATTGATTAGAATAAAAATAACAAATGTGTGTAAGAAGCATAAATATTATAATGATTATATAGCTTGTAATGATAATGATAAATAATAATTATTATGATAATGATTAATAATTACAATAGTTATATTGATTTTATAAAATATTAATTATATAGTACAAAATAACATGAAAACGAAGCTAAATATTTGTTTAAAGAATAGAAAATTGTATTAATGATTACTTAATAATTTTTTTCTCTTATATAGCACTTAAATGTAATTTTGTATAAAAGTTTAGATTAAGTACTTAAGCTGCGTCATATTGAATAGTTCTTAGCTATCGATTGTGAATGAATTTAAAATAGATCAAAGTATAACTTTAGTTTTTTTTTTTTTTTGCGTTTTGTATTCATAGCGAGAGGACTCGCTCCGCGCAGGATGGCCGAGCTGTTAGGTAATATTAATATTCTGTAGACTAATACCTATTTTATTCTAGTTTAAATTATATTTAACGGATTTATTTTAAGAAATCGTAATAATCTTGACTTGGAAGTACTAGTGGCGCCATCTAGATATTTTTACGGTGGAAAACCCAAGATGGCGACCACTAGTGCGTAGGGGGTCGTGTTTCGACTTTTGAGCGGAACGGTTGTGTGTTTAATTGTTAGCGGTTGTACTGTAAATTGATGCTCGTGAAATGTGATAGTAAATATTGAGGGGAAATATAATTGGAATACGTGAAATCTATCTGGAGTGTTAATTTTTCCCTTCTGACCCCCAAAAGTATTTATGACAATCTTAATTTGGTCGACAGTGTCTTAGTCATAGGCAGGTCAAGTCATATCGTGATTTTAGGTTTGATTCTAGTTACGGAGTTATGTGCCTGTGAAAAGAAGAGCTCAAGGCGTAGCCTTTTGGCAGCTTGATCAGATAGTAATTATAAGTATGTAAATAAAATGGCCCACTTGAGTTAAAAATTATCACATGTTACACTTCTTCTATGTTGTCCATCGCCTTGATCTTTCGTTCATTTAATTATTTCCGCAGGCATCATTCCACGCGCCCAGCACCATATTCCTTGACGAAGTGGATTCCCTCTGCGCGGTTCGAGGAGCTGATTCAGAGCACGAGGCTTCTAGGAGATTCAAGGCTGAACTCCTCATTCAGATGGACGGACTCGCCGCTGCGTTGTGAGAACAAACTTCTGAATATATTAAAATTAAGATGCGATTATTTTCATACCTGGTTAAAAAATACGATACTATTGCTGTCGTGAAATGTTTACTTATCGTAAAAAGTAGTCTTGAGCTGATCTAAACTTTTTGTTACAGTAATCGTGACAAGATTATAATGGTACTAGCGGCGACGAATCACCCTTGGGACATCGATGAGGCTTTCAGGCGAAGGTTCGAGAAGCGGATCTATATCGGCTTGCCAGACGGTAACTACAGCTTATGGTTCACATTTTATTAATCGTGTAACTGCAACTTGTAACTTACCTGTTACAAGTACTAACCTAGGTCATAATAATAATTTAGGATGCAATTGTAAAAAGCTATAGCATTTACATATTTACATATTCATCTTGATTGTGATCCCATAAGTAATTAATATATTACGCACTTTGATCTTTGGGAATATGGTACGCGTCACGCGTCCATTGGTCCGCTAAGCAAGCAAGGCAAGAAACAGATTTTGGTTTGCTTTTCAACAGACATCAAAAAAATATTTTTGAGTTGGGATCAAAATAGCTTCAAGGTGGTCTCATATAAATTATCGATAATGAACCTAACGATAATGGATAACAGTGAAGGGAAACATCGTGAGGAGACCGGCATGTCCAAGAATTAATCACAAAAATTCAAGGACATTTGACATCCACCAACTCGCACTGGACCAGCGTGGTGGATTTAATGGCCCATACTCTCTCTATGAAAGAAGGCCCGTGTCGCAGTGGAAACGTGATGGGCTGATGATGATGATGATGATGATGATGATGATGATGAATGGGCCTTATTAGAAGATCGAAGATACATCAGAATTGAAGTCGGTTTTTTTGTTGAAAAATGAATTATTTGTTATATTTTCTTATAGCACTGCGTTTACCATCCGCACTATCATTTTCATTAAATCTAATTCGTGCGTTGCAACTGGTACAGAGTAATACAGTCGTACCATCAATCTTTAAATTCATCAGCTAGTGTACTTTATATTCTCTTGTCGTTTTAGAGGCAACAAGAGTGCGACTCTTGAAACTATGCCTTCATGAGGTGGCGCTGTCTGACGACGTGAACCTTCAGGAACTGGCGGCGAAGCTCAATGGTTACAGCGGATCAGATATCTGTAACCTTTGCAGGTACATCTATTGTAGCTTTTTCCATTGACCATGGAAATTTTATAATCTTAGATTGTCGTCAAGCAACATAAAAATAGTTCTGTGGTGTCGAGCTTCACATTTGAGTCCTAGTTGACCTAGATAGACATAGAGACGTGTTGTTATAAGTTTGGTCATCCACAGAGACGCAGCAATGATGACGATGCGCCACAAGATCGCCGGCAAGAACCCCGAACAGATCCGCCGCCTGAAGCGCTCCGAGCTGGAGGCGCCGGTGTCCTCTGCCGACCTGCTCGCCGCCATGGACAAGACGCGGCGCACGGTCACCGAGGACGACGTCTCGCGGTACACCATCTGGATGCAGAAGCACGGCTGCTCCTAGCGGCGCGCCTGGGCCCTCCGGGCGCTGCTCCAGAGACTCAGGGCATGACTGTTCTAGGTCGGGTGGGGCGAAATTACTGAGTGAAGACTTTTGATTGTGCCTTTATGTGTTTGATTAGATGGGACTGAGGTTTGTGTGTTGCTGTTATTCAGATAGTTTTAGAAGTTTACTCGATGGCAACTACATGAATAGAGAATGCAGTGGAAAGTATTTGGTTTTTAGAGGCATTATTATTGTGATGCCTGATGTGATGCCGCGTGAGCGTCATTTAAGCCGGAGTACACAATGTACCAAGTAACGACTAGCAATACCTACAAACACTTATAGTGCTTTTAGTCAAGTTTTTGCTAGAGAACGTATAAAGGAATTTTTGGGGCTTTTCTAGCTTCAGTGGCATTTTGTGTATTCCAGCCAAGTATATGTAGCATTGATCTTTGAAACATATTGATTTGTATAATGGAATGGTCCTAAACGTGTACAGATTATGTGGAGTTAGTTTTTGCAGGTTCGTATTGTCATGTCATTAGGGTGTAAGTTTATTGGATATGGAGGCGCTTAAATTATAAATAGCTGTTGTGACGTAGATTTTGTATTGACAGTTAGGGTTTGAGATATATTTTTTTTTTCCTCTTTATGAGGTGTTTGGCGTCGTTTGAGATGTTGATAGAATAAAGGGGATGTCTGCGGATCGTAATGAGGTAGGTTGCGACTGTGAGCTTTTGCTTGCAAAATATATTATATGCCTAATTATTTCTTACTTCTACTATCAAATGTAGCATTACTTTTGTGGGAACAGATCTGGTATTTTTTTGATATTTCAATTGGTTAAATTAAGTACAGATAGTGAAACGAACACTTTAGATTAAATTTCTGTTATTTGATTAGTCTTATTTATTTTATCAGTAAAAAGGCAAATTGTATTGCTTTCTGGGGCAGTGCCTTTAGTGTGATTTTAGAGTAAGTATTCGTGAGTAAGTTTTATGAAATGTAAAGGATCGCTACTCGACGAAATTATATTCATATATTTTCGGTTCATGATGTTGTACTAAGATATTAAATTGCTTTGATGGTGTTGTAATTATGTTAAGTTTTATATTTATGAATTGATTTACTAACTTTGAAAATACGCTTTATGTTTCATGTATTGCTTAGTTTTTCGTT
The DNA here is from genome assembly GCA_951640565.1 of Petrophora chlorosata. NCBI lineage: Eukaryota > Metazoa > Arthropoda > Insecta > Lepidoptera > Geometridae > Petrophora > Petrophora chlorosata. Next base: position 3,056,106 of record OX621196.1, on the reverse strand, counting down.
TTAGTTTTAATCATGAAAGCACCTATATATCATTTAAAAATATTTGCCTGTTATTGTTAGGTCTCGTTGGGTATTTCAGAAATAAAATAACAATACTGGTTTTCATAATTTATTCAGGAATGGTGTAAAATATGAGTGTTGTATATTGATTATATTATGAAGTAATGTATCGTTCGGCGTTGCGTAAATTCAGTGTTGTTAGCGTTGAACTGTGTTGTTGGACTATTTTAATATAGAGAAAGGTTTTAATAAAGGACATTATCAAATTGCTAAACTCGACTTTCATATTTCACGCTTTATGATATGTTTCAATATTTATTAGATATGGCCACAATTTGGTCCGTTTATGTTAGTAAATAATTAAAATTATGAAAATAATATTTTTATCAATGGCAGTGCGAATAATTTTTGTAAGAAACTTCAAAAATATTTCGATTACAGCAAACAAAATTCTATTACAAAAATAAAATGATTAAAGAAAATAAATTTTTAATATCATTCACGAAGAAAACTATAAATAAATGATGGAACATTCCTTAAAGTAAAGATTAAAATACTTACATGCTAATATCGAAGTTGAAGGCACTAACAGTAGTAGATAATATTTTATATTTACACACAAAACAAGATTTTCAACAAGATAAAATAATCAACTACAATTTATTATTATTCTTTGGCTAACATTGCTTAAAGTTCCTACCGCGATTACATTGCATGGCTAATGGGAAAATAAAACGAAGAAGGTAAAATGGGTACATTCATCACCCTATTATCTCTCGTATCATTACTTTGCAAGGCACTATTGTTAAGTATATGTTGCCAAAGCATCTCAAACGGTGGTTCGATGGCACCATTGTTATCATGTTAGGTTTTCTTCATTTCTATTAATGTTCAGATTCTGTCAAATTCGTAAGCAAAGGTTTGTTTACTCCTGCCTCCGCAACTACCACCTATCACCTTTTTTTACGCTTTCTTACATTCTTATATTATTACGTTGCGAGTCCTACTTGTCTTGTGGAAAATTTGTCCACGTTCAAGAAGGACAAAGGTGAATGACTAAATTATAATTTTTGCTTTTCTGTAGTCGCTCCTTCAGGACTTTCAGAAAATAAGCAAGAACAAAAAGCCGCGGTGGTTAACGTTCCTCCAGCCATGCAATGTGGGGTAAAACCATTTTTTTTTAAACTTATAATACTCTATTTTATTTCTACAGATTTAAAATAGTTTCGGTGTCCATGCGCAATGCAAAGTTTGCAATCTAAAACAATATCTAATTAATTTTATTAAATATAAAGCATAACAAATCTTATAGTCTTACTTACACTTATGAATTACAATAATTTTAATTTTCATCAATATTAATATCTTAATTTTTGTGATATAACACAAGCTATGTGACAGTGCATCACATTGGCTTATCGATAATTTAATTAAATTGTTGTACCTTGTAATCTTTAGAATTATGCAATAGTTTCTTCAAGGTTGCGCATCGCAGTGATATAATGCAGAAGATATATACATTTTGGCTTAAAATGTTTAGATATCTGCTCAAAAATTGCGCAATTCGTTATTGTGCAAAGTTTACCGACAAATTTCGTAGCTTTATGAACCTAACGTATCGTCTCAAAGACAACAGTGGGTATGTGCGTGGGTCTTAATTTTAGCAAATATTTTTCATCACAAATCTTTCGATTGGTTACAAAGCACTGGCATTGAAACTAAAATATCTAAGAAAATACTCACAAATAAAGTCTACAATTCCTTCTACTATGTCGCATTTAAAGTCCGTTATCGCTCGACCAATTTTCATACAGTTTTACTCGCCCCGAAAGTGTTGAAATGAGCAGAGCTTGTTGTCACGTCGTCACGTCGTCTCGTCACTCCGGGGAGGACGTCCCGTTGGGCTCAACGAGGGGCTTCTTGTCGTCTTCCAGGTCCTGCTCCAGGATGACTTTGAAGGAGAAAGGGGCGAAGGCGTAGCCCTGACCCTCGTAGAATTTGCTCATGAATTCAACCCTGGAAGATGAGCAAAAGAGGTGTTAATTTTGTTCTATGCAAATGCAAGGCAACAAGATTTATTTATTTTTAGTGAAAGTTCTTTCTCTAATTTAACTTTTTTTATTAATACATCTGGAGTAGTAACACGCATATAAAATAATCACTACGTTCTAAACACGTACAAAATGTATGTGATATGTATTATTATTATGCTTTTTTACAACAGACTGGGTCAGCGTTTGACCACAATCTCACCTGATGGGAAGTGACGTAGCACGCTTAAATACTTTTTTACTCTTGATTTGAACACACCTATATTGTATTTATGTGGAAATACAGACAACAGCAAGGCGTTCCATTCCTTTAACGTTGTATAATTATTTTATAGGTTCTATCTATCTTCATTAATTATCAATTTGTCTTTTCTAATTCCATAGTAATAGTTAGTTTTCTTTGATATAACCATCTTTTCTTAAATTGTTACATGCTTCTGTCCCTTAGTATTCTGTGGTATTACTATTATTTGTACAAAAAAAACACCAGGTAATAAAATCCAAAGGGTTAGTAATACCCTTTGAATTTTTGAATTTTATTACCTGATTTTTTTTGTTTTGTTTCGTGCTTGGTACGACTTTATAGCGCGAGGATGGCGATCGTGATAACATAACGCGCGTGACAGCTACATACTAATCACAGATAACGTGTCACTAACCAGTGCAATCTCAGCGTATGTAAGAAAGCCGACAGTCCCTCCATGAGCACGAGGATGGCGAGCGTGAAGAAGGCCCACACGGCAAACGTGACGTACAACATCACACACGTGCCGAAGCTGAAGGAGCCTAGACCCATGCGGAGCACGCGCTGCCAGAGGACGGCGGATAGTTCTGTGAAGAGAGGACCGTTGTTATTATCGACCGTTGTCATCATACAAACAAACGAATTTCAGTAAACTAAAATTTAAAAAACCCTCGACACAAAAATCTATATAAAGTAAAAAACGGCTGAACCGATTTTGATAAAACATAAAAAAACCATGTACCGCTAGAAAACCTGCTTCCAAACAAAAAATAATGTATCCTAATCGGTTACACACAGACAGACACATAGTGGTTAAACGTATAACACCCCTCCTTTTTGCGTCGGGAGTTAAAAAATAGCAGCGCTTTACGGCTTTGTAAGAACTTCCTTTTAGGTATACTCACGAGCATGCGCCAAAGACAGCGCCCAGAGACGAAGGTAGGAGGCCGTGTGAGACACAGTCCCGAGCACGTATTCTATCGTGTGGATCGCCTGAGTGATCAGAACCTCGCCCATGCCGTCACCGTGAGGGTCGGCCTCCGCGTCACCACCTTCCACACCTTGCTGCTGGTATTGCTGAGGAAAAAAAGACGATTTAGGGTTCGAAATATAGAAACACTGATTATGTAACATGATGTAATAGCCAATAACTAATAATACATCATATATTTAATATAGTTTTTTTTTTACGCTTAATAGATCTATGTTTGGCCACTATCTCGTCTGATGTGAAGCGATGACGTGGCCTAAGATGGAGCACATAGATCTAGAGAGAGACGGCAGTTGAGCGGCTGCTCAGACCCGTCTCCCCGATGGTTCACCGAACATCATCCCGAAGCAGGACTAGGTCGCTTGACGGCATGGCTTTTTTCGGTGGGTGGTATTACAACCACGGCCAGAGCCTACCACTATTAAGCGCGTAAGCGGGTTTCATCACGATGTTTTCCTTCACCGTTTTAGAGCGAGCGTGCAAAATCTGCACGTAACTATAAGTCATTGGTGCAGGGCCGAGTCGGGATTCGAACCCAGGTGCGTCTGATCGAAAGGCGCATAAGTTCCCGCTGCGCCACACTCGCTCTTTATTACATACTACGTATACGTATTATTTCACAAATACCTAAAAGAAATTCCAAACCTTACCTTCATACACAGCGTCATTCACTTTTCCTCACACATTAACAAACATCCACCACAAACAAAGCAAAATTACTAATATGTTCCTCCCAATGCGTATACACTTACTTATTTATATACTAGCTGCACCCTGCGGTTTCACCCGCGGTTTCATCAACCCTTATCACCTAGGGGTATGAAAAATAGATAGTAGCCGATTCTCAGACCTACTGAATATGCATATAAAATTTGGTAAAAATCAGTAAAGACATTTTGGAGGAGTAAGGTAACTAACATTGTGACACGAGAATTTTATATATAAGATATAGCGACTTTAATAAAATGTATAAAAAGCGTGAAACTGTTATTGGCAGTATGAGTAGCTTAATATGGAATGTTATTATTTTTTAAGAGCTGTTGATTCTAAGACAAAAAAAACTAGCCACCGAAATTACTGGGCATATGAGACTTAATATCTGTTGCCTCGTGGTGATGAGCGCACTGCAGTGCTTTTTATGGTATTTAAAGTTTTGGCTGGTACTGTTTGTTATGGGCAAGCGTGGTGCTTACCATCAGGCAAACGACTTGCACGTCTCATCATTGTTCCATAGAAAAAACTACATTGTATGGTGCTTTGGAAGACACGTAAAGTTCGGTCCGGAGTGTTATGATTATAATCGTTAGGCTATGTCGAAGGTTCCGGCGGTCCGGTTAGCCCTGACAGCAAGGTTGGCACACCCACATGAGAGAAGAAGCAAAAGCAGCCATTGTGATGACACAACTGGTGGTAGGTTTCTCGTATGCGTGAGGCCATCTGGGTGGGTACCACCGCTTTGCCAGTTATTCAGCCGTCAAACGGTAGTGCGCAAGCATTACTGTGTTCCGGTTTGTAGGGCATTGTAGCCAGCAAAATTACTGGGCATTATGAGACTCAACAGCTAATTGTCTCAGGGTGTTGTGCGCAGTACAGCGCCGCGCAGGATTTCTGTTTAACAAAGTTCTGGGTGGTGCTGTTATTGTTATAGGCTGGCGTATTGCTTACCATCAGGCAAACGACCAGCTCGTCTCATCATTCAGTTACATTAAAAAAAATATTTAAAAAAATCAATGGCTGCTGTGTGCTCACAATGGATGCTTTTGCTTCTTCTCTCATGTCGGTGTGCTGCACTGCACTCGTTTGAAAAAAAATTGCGCTCTTCACTATGAAGTGACGAGTGCAGTGCAGCACACAGTTGAGTGTTAAGATTTTGCAAAAAATAATGATCCCTGCTCAACTGTTATAAGCAGGCGTGCTTATCGTCAGGCGAACAACCTGTGGTTATAAAAAATTAATATTTCCAGTCTCACCTTCCGTTTCTTAGCCGCCATCATATAATACACCGGCTTGCCGAACAGCATGACAGGAATACACAGGAAGGCCAGGGCCAGGAAGGTCTTCTGCACCGCTTCCTGGCCTTCGTACATGAACGGATTGCACGGAGGCTTTACCTCCGACTTCTTCAACAGCATCATGTTGATGAAGATGATGAGAACCGACGGCGCGCACGATGTGCCCAGCGTTGGGTCTGGGAAGGGAAAAATATGTCTTGTGTATGGGGCAATTGAACTAGAATAGTCTTAAGATTTTAAATAATCAGCAAAAAGGAAAATTATATATTGCTTCTTCCTAATTATTCAAAATCTTAAAATTTTAGACCGGCCACATGCCGGTCTAATATCAAAAATTAGAATAGTCTCATTATGTGGCAAGCGGGTATGATGGGTAAAATCTTCAATTTACTAGGTATCTAGTATGCGAAAGGCCGTTTTAATTGGTGGCACTGTTTTGCCAATTATTCTGTCGCCAAGCAGTAGTGCGCAAGCAATTACTGTGTTCCGGTTTGAAGGGCATTGCAGCCAGCGAAATATCTGGGCATAAATGAGACTTAGTACTTTGCATAGTATTAAAAGTTCTGGATGGCATTGCAATTGTTATAGGCGATCGTGGCGCTTACCATCAAGCTAACGAGTTGCTCGCCTCATGGCTCAGACAAATAGATAAAAAAATGACTTTCTCAAACTGTAGCAAAATTGTTTTTAAGCATACCGCTTATGTTACTCTAAATATGATAGTTAAAAAAAACGACCAGGAACTTACCAGTAGCGTCAGCGGAATACATGGTCCACTTCATAAACATCAGTATACAAAGGTACCAGAACAGCAGCAGCAGAAACACAATCTGCGGTATGTACTGCAAGAATATCATCTCGGGCTTCCTGAAGAAACTGGAAAGCAAAGCTATTAATCAAATGTTCGGATCGTGGAAATCATACGAAATGTCTAATAATGCTAGTTTCTATAAATATATATTAATTACTTGAAGTTTACCACACTCATAGTCACACCAAAGGCCATGTGTATCACGCCGAATATGATGGAGAGTTTCATCTTGAAGGAGTTCAAGAATATTATGTTATTTGCAGCGAACTGGAACAAAAACGTTTACAATCAATTAAATGTAATATCTAGAATTTGAATTGACTACTACTAGCGACCCGAACCGGCTTCGCACGGATGGAATTTACTAATATGGTTTAATTTTTTGATGACTTGATTAAAAATCATTGAATTTTCTCTACTATACAAAAACTTAGTGAGAATGTATTGTACCTCCCGCAAAAAAATCTCTCAATGACAGTGAAAACCGTATCAAAACCCGTTGCGCGGTTTAGAAGAAGTAAGCGGAGAAACAGAAATGAGGACGCAGGTAGCGGTTTTGATATAAATAATTCCATGTTAGCAATACTGCGGGAAAAAAACGTATCGAAATTAAAAATATTTGACAGCAGATTTTAATAAATTTAATGTAATCAAAACTTTGTTTTACCTGCCATACTGGATCCATTCCAAACGGATAAGGCCTTCCTTCATAAGCGACTGCTGGGTCTAGCTCCAGCATTGCATGGTCTCTCAACGTATTGTTATCGTAAACATTCTGCCAACTGCTTCCGAATATATTTAAAGATTTCGAGAACATATCGTTGTATATAAACCCAGTGTATATCGAGAACAACCCCATGAGGAGTATAATGTAGCGGCCGCCGAAGAAGATGTTCCAGATTTCGTTGTCTGTTTTCATTTTGGCTAGTCTTTTTTCAAAGATGACGATGATGGCGGCGAATATTGTCATGATAAGGCCGTGGCCGACGTCTCCGAACATTACGGCGAAGAGGAAAGGGAATGTTATGATCGTGTATAGAGCTGGAACAACACATTTTGTTTAATATGGTGTATAGGTAAATAACAAGCTGTGCCTACGATTTTCTTGGCGCAAAATTGAAATTAGAGCTATTCCTTGATTCCTCGAAGAATATTTAGTTTTTCAGAGTTAAAGTCCTATAACAAACACTAAAACACAATATCTATAATATGAGTATGAGTTTTTCTTCTTTAACTTTTTCAAGATCTATATTATACAGGTTGTATATAAATGTTTATTTATAGCCTTTAAGTTTACCTGGATTGATTTCTCTATAACTGGCGATTCCATAGGAATCAATAAGGTTCTGAAACCCTCCGGTGAATTTGTTAGTTCTATTGAACGTTGGCGGGACCTCTCTGGTGGGTACAGAATGGACGATCGACGGAATGGGGCTGCCACTGGCTTTCTGAAAAGAGGAAAGGAAAATTAAAGCCGTGAGGAAATGAAATTACTTTTGAATGCCTGCATGGTAGTCCACATGGTGTATCAGATAGTAACGCATTACTGTTGTAACAAACAACGATAGACTGATGTTCATGTCTGCCCGTCTTTTCACAGATTATGGTATTTAATTGATCCAAATATATCAAATAAATAATGGAAAATTTTACAGAAGCCTGATTATGGGATCAGACTAGCACTTGACGGACTTATTCATAATCTCATATTAGAATAATAACGGAATGATAGGCTCCAACCGCGGTTGTAATACCACCCCCGAACAAAGTCATGCTATCAAGCGCCTAAGTCTTATTTTTGTACCATCAGGGAGATGAGTCTGAGCAGTCAACAGCCGTCTTCCGACAAATCTATGTGCTCCTTCTTTGGCCACATCATTGTTTAACATTAGGCGAGAAAATGGTCAAAAAATGTATAATCATATAATATTAAAGATCAAATTATAAAAAACTAACCACACCAACATCCAGAGCCTTCTGAACTACACTGAGGTCACTCCTCGGCACCCAGCACTCCGCTATAAGGCATTTCTTGATGATGTCCATACTGAACATGTTCAAGGTATGGTAGATCGCCTTCTCCTTCCTGACAGCTACCATCCAGGTGCTAATGTCTCGCGCTATGTTCGTGAGGACCAGACGTCTGTGCTGCTCTGTTTGTTCCAAGACCTGGAATAGATAATAATAGCCATGAGTGTCGAGAGTATTGTGTCCCAACAATAGGAACATAGCAGGTTGATGGTGATGAACCATTTGTTAAAGTAGTTTTCATAGTATTAAGATAGGACGTGGCGGACTTTATAGTCAGAATCTCATAAAAATCTTGTCAACACTATGCCTCAAGAATTCTATTCAAGACTCAGTCAGTAATGACAAGTTCTAAAAATATTTAATGGACAAATGTGACGAATGAAAAAACAAGAATGAAATAATGTTTATTAGGTTAAAAGGTTAAAAGGCTAAGGTAGCACCTGGTCTGCACTAAGCTCGAAACCCGTACTATAGGAACTAGGACTCTTCCGTGAAATATTTTTAAAACTTGTCACTAAGAACTACTTGAAAGACTATAAGAAGAAATTCCAAAATGTTGCCGAATAACTCGGTCATAAGCTTTATTTTTATTGCAGATGAAGCTATTATCCATGACCATAATCAGCAGTTACAAATAGACCAATTGGCAACAGGCGTTAATTTTTATTAAGGCCATTTGATCCCTATTACGTTGTCTAACCTAGCTGACCGTGGGAGTATCGGACATAATAATTATTTGTGTTAACTATCATAAATGTCTCTATTATTATACTCTTTAGTTCATTTTATGTAGGATGCGGTCGCACATTGTTTATAATTCTACTATAATGGTTTTCCGGCTCACGATTTTGTCCGCCAATTTCTAGTATTTTTCTAGACTTTTCGCCCATAAGTATGTGCTACTCCTCAACAAACCTCAGGCCAATTTATCACATGCAAGTCACGACAGGAATGGTGTGTAGAGACAAAAGTATTGTATTAAACAAAGACTACAAAATCGCTTGACTGCGTTCACGGTGCCGCATCAATGAGGGAACTTTATCGGTAATTACCTAAATATATCCCCGCAGTTGCCGTGTGGCAATATAGAACGGCAATCCTTTTAGAGCAGTTCAATCCCTCTGCCCCGGCCGTGTCCCGTGGCCGTGCCCGGTCGTGTTTCAAGAAAAACTAGGTGGACTATCTATCTATTTACTCCATAGTTTAATGGGTAATCGACGGGGACAGTGACTGTGGTCGCTCGTTTTGCTGTCTTTTGAACTTTATAAAACGTAATTATGGCTATTTTATAAAAGTAAAAAATCAAAAGATATTTATTAGATAGGCACAACAAATGCACTTTTAAACGTCATATACACATAATACAAATGAATTAAAATATGTAAAAAAAAAATACTTAAAATATCATGACTGAAAAAAAAGCTGAACATGTCTACCCATTTTTTTCTCATACCCAAATTGAACTCAAATTGAAGGCCCAGAAAAGAAATGCGAAAACTGACTCTACCAGCGCTTCGGAAATACGCCCGCTACAGAAGATAGCACCAAGAAACTCTGCGGGATGTCTCTTTGCTTTTTGATCTTTTAAAATGTCTAAAAATATAACAGTAAACAATGAGGTATAAATTACAATTGAACAATGTCAAACTAGAAGTGCGAGTGAGATGTCTCATATTCATAGCAAAAAAACTAACTATTACGTATGTATCAGTAACATGAAAATTTGAGTAATATATAAATAGGTATATAGATACCGTAGCAGTTAGTGACCAGACCAGTCCCCACAAGTAGCACCCGTTAACGAGTACGACTTGTGGAGCAGCTATCACCCCCTTCAACCATATTCGAGGAAAGGGAGTAATCCGACATACAGAGCCGCCGCAATCAAAGACATTTGAGTGAGCATGACTAAAAAACCCAATCACTTCCAACATTCATATCAATTTACACGAGTTTAATTTAATGAGTGACATGAGACATTTCACATGGCACTGTACATTATTATAATGATGCACAACACTTACGTTCGTTAACTGTTATCATCATGGAGCTTAGGGCATACAGGCCATGCATGCTGTGCATTTTTGTCATTAACATATTCATTTATTGCGTAGTATACTTTCTTCACAAGATTAGATTTAATAATTGATTTGAATCTACGCATTGGCAATTTGTCAATGCCCCAGGTAATTTATTTGTTTGCACTACCTACCTCTACTCCGAGGTTAGCTGGAAGATTTTGCTTACTAGCATTAAGTTGGCCTATGTATCTACAAATTTGTTTGTGCAATTAAGAATCTTCTATCCCTATTTATTATCAAAAATCAAAATCAAAATCTCTTTAATCATGTTTGGCATCACAGACGCACTTATGAACGTCAAATTATCACAATGACTCTACCACAGTATCGGAAAAAGAACCACTACTCAGAAGATACGGCAAGAAACCGAGTGGCATTTTTTTTAGAGATTTTGTTACAATTTTGGGTTTTTACAATGTTGTTTCTTATGTACCAGTCGGTTACTTTGCAGAAGTGGAATGTTCCAAGCATTTTTGTCTTCTATGTTATTACGAACAGTATAGTATGCTTTTCTCATTAGAACATTCTTAACGAGTAATTGAATTTACTTTCTGTGAGCTCCGTTATACATTTGGAATTTTATTATAAAAACGTACGCAGTTGCCCATAAAGGACTTATTCGTTTTAGTCAGTCTATACCTAGGTACTACAATCCTATCCTTATATCTAGTGTTTATGTTATGATGGTCACTATTTACTTTAAACTTTTTTTTTTAAATTATAATAGCGTATATTACAGTTCTTATATGCTTACCATCTCCAGGTCCTTTATCCTGGAGCCGACGCCAGCCAGCATTTCCTGCTGTTCTTTGTATGTCGCAGGACACGGGTAGAGCGTGGCCTGAAACCCGTGGCACACCTTCTTTACTCGCAGCTTGATCTGCTCGCCGTGGAAGAAGACCACGAACACCGTCTTCTGAAGCTCGTGACCCTGGAATAGAAAAGCTCGAAATACAGCTCTTTTGCAGAAGCTAGTCTAGCTGGAACTACCACTTCAGTGTATTTTATTTGAAAAAATCATAAAAAATATAACTTATTAAATCTGCATACAAATCCAAAACATAGGCAATTTATAATACTAGGTCTCTCGTATGCGTCAAAGGCTGTCTTGGTAGGTACAATCAGCGACAAAAGTAGCTGAACTTTTACAATGTTCCAATTGTCAATAACACCGAAAATATACAAATTACATGCAATTTTTTGCAATTTCCCTATTCGCACCGGATATTAACAGACTTATTAAATGCAACATTAAGAGAAATAAGCCAAACATTGAAGGTGAAGTCAATCAAAGATTCACAAATTTTTAGCTACTTTTGTCGTGTCCGTACCACGACCTCGCTATAGTATATATAGTATATATAGTTATTCCGAAGAAAGAAAAAAAGCATTTATTCCAGACATCACATAACATTACACTTAACATACAAAATTAGGGGCAAAACAAAAAACAATAAATACAACACAGTGAAATCAGTGTAATCCCAGAATACTAAGGGACAGAAGCATCACTCCGCAAAGAAATTTAAACAAATAGCAACTCTTGCTATGACGCAATAAAATTCGATTCAGCTCGCGTAGCGCTGCATACCTAATAGTCATATTAACCTACAGAGCGCCTCTCTTTCTATCGCATAGCTCTTATCTGTTCTGACGCGGCACGTGTAACGACGCGCGACCCGTCGTCGGTGTCCGGCTTTGTACTTGTAGCTTCGTACCTACAGTGCGGAGTGCGCTAAGCCTGGTGTAATGCGCAAGCATTACTGTGTACCGGTTTGAAGGGCATCGGAGCCAGTGAAATTACTGGGCATATGAGACATGAATCTGATGGCATGATCAACTTACTACTACTTTTTCCTAGTACTTCTACCTAGTTGATGTTATTGTCACTTCAGTGCAAGGCCGTCAGTGTACCTAATAACTAATGAAAAACAGGTCAAGTTAAAAGTGAAGTTTCGATTCGTTTTGCGTGTCAACCAAACTACGTAAACAGAGTTAGCTAAACGTAGCCAGCTTGATTCTGATTGTAAAAAAACCGGCCAAGTGCGAGTCGGACTCGCGCACGAAGGGTTTCGTACCATTATCTATAAAAACGGCAAAAAAATCACTTCTGTACTATGGGAGCTATTTATTTTATTTTAATTTTTAGTATTTCTTTTAGCGGCAACAGAAATACATCATCTGGGAAAATTTCAACTGTCTAACTATCACGGTTCATGAGATACAGCCTGGTGACAGACGGACAGCGGAGTCTTAGTAATAGGGTCCCGTTTACCCTTTGGGTACGGAACCCTAAAAAGCAGCGACAAACTCCCCCAACTACGAATTAAAAATTTAAAAATTCACGAGTTCAACCCTAGCTGCAAACAGATTTAAAATTCAAATTAGGTCTGCACTGGCTAAAACACCTAGCGCTAACAGTACTTAGCAACATAACCTGACTTTATTTTTTCTTTGTAAAACGCTCGCTAAGCTTATCGTCTAGAAAAATCAATATATAAGTGAGGGTTAACGACCGCGGCCACATGTTATTTCACAGTTTCAATAATAGTAAGTGTTTGTACTTCCATATTATGGGGTGTAATGTAGCGGTAGTTTCAGCTGATTCGAATTTAAATACAGGTTTGTCGGTAATTATGGTATACTAGCTGGCGCTTCGCGATTTCCTGGGATAAAAAGTAGCCATTATTTGTAGGATATTACTATTTTATATTTATAAGTATAGATATTTATATAGTGGATAAGTTTTGTCAATTTTTCACTGTCCCTATAGCAAAACGGGTATCAGCTGCAAATCAGCGCCGAGTTGTGTAAAACTCTCGGTATTTTATGCTGAGCTGAGCCCATTCGGCACATATATTTATTAAATAGATTTAATTTATTTGTTTGTCGTTTTTGTGTGCTGAATAAATGGTTTTTCTTTATTTTCTTTTTTCCTATGTGCTATTCCAAGTCCTAAAGTACCTACATACCGAATTTCATCAAAATCGGTTCGGTAGTTTTTGCGTGAAAGAGTAACAAACATCCATACATACTAACTTTCGCGTTAATAATATTAGTAAGGATTACTAAGGATAGTAAGGATTCATAGTCGGATTTCGAAAATGAGGTGGATATTTGTCGATACTGATAGAGTACAAAACATTGAAGGACATGGAATGAATGGGTACACGTAAATCGCCAACACTCAAGTAGGTACTCGTGGCAGGTTTTTCGTATGCGTGAAGTCTTCTGGGTAGATACCACCGCTTTGTCAGTTTTTCTGCCGCCAAGCAGTAGAGCGCAAGCATTACTGTGTTTCGGTTTGAAGGGCATTGTAGCCAGCGAAATTACTGGGCATATGAGACTTAATGTTTGATGTCTCGGGGTGATGAGCGCAATGCAGTGCTACGCAATGCTTCTTATTCGCGCTTATGGTAAGCGCGGCGAGCACCTTGTTCGTCTTATCGCTCAGTTCAATAAAAAAATTCATCTCTCTAACACATGTCTTTGTAAGAGAAGACCGTCTCCGAGAAGAGCTTCAGTAGAAGCTCTAAGTCTTATCCACCTTTTAATTTTTTTTTACTAGGTGGGGTCTTCTCGAATACGAGAGGCCATCTGTGAAGGTACCACGGCTTCGCCAATAATTCTACCGCCTAGCAGTAGTGCGCAAGCAATACTATGTTTCAGTTTGAAAGTCATTATAGCCAGCAAAATGACTGGGCATTATGAGACTTACTAAGGATAAACAAAAAAACAAAATGACTGGGCATTATGAGCAGCAGAGGGTGACGTAGTGCCGCGGAGGATTTTACAAAACAAAGTTCCGGTTGGTGCTACAACTGTTATGGGCAGGCGTGTTGCTTACCATTAGGCGGACGAGCTACTAGTCTGCTGATATGAATAAACAATAGAAACAAATAGGAATTTTGTGTGATCATTGTGTGATTTACACCCTGATATTATCAAACAATATTATCTAACATAAACATACGAAACTGTTTATTTATATGAAGTCTTCACGCGTTTTCAAACATATGATGAATTTAAATCATTCGGACACTCAAAGCGAAACAGAAATTGGCTATTACTCAAAAATTCTAAACATTTAACTCATAACGCAGACAACACAATGGATACTTCCAAAGAAACTATAAAACAAATGGATTTCAGATGGTTCAATAATAATAAATATTAAAAATAATGCATAGTTACAGATGTACAGTTACCACACAATTTTACAATACTGTGGTTACGAAATTTATTTTTTATATGCAATAAGGTAACAAGCAGGGTCGTGTGTGCTATTTGCAGACCAATTTAAATATTTGCACAAATGTTTGGTGTAAGCCATATACTCGTATAGATTAAAGTTTGTGATGTTATCAAGTGACGAGACGAGCAAGTCGTTCGCCTGATGGTAAGCCACACGCATGCCCATGTCAGTTGCAGCACAGAACATTGACATAAAAATTCTTTCGGGGCACTGTGCTCATCACCCTGAAAGAAGAGCTCTCAATGCCTTTAAACCCGAACACTGTAATGCTTGCGCACTACTGCTTGGCAGGATAACTGGTAAAGCGATCGTACCAATCCAGACGACCTCTGGCATACTAGAAACCTAACTACTAGTAAAAGAAACAATAAAAAATAACCAACCATTACAGAATCTTCCAGTATCGATCTCAGCGTGCTTAAAGAATATGTTACCATGGGGTCGTCCGTATATATGATACTTGTCTAAATTGAAGTTTGTATTTGTAGATTTCGTGATTTATAAGTTAATAGTGTTATCTGGGTATTATGCTCCTAACAAACCTCGCGTAAAAGAGCCAATCTGTCAGAATCAACTCACGACGGGTATGATGTGACGAAGACGGTTAGTAAAATTATTGTTTCAAGCAAAGACTACAAAACAATTGTGCTTACTGTGCCCCATCAATGACTTTAGCGATATTTACATATATGCTCGCAGTTGCCGTGTGACATAGTAGAACGACAATCCAATCAGAGTAGCTTAATGCCTTGACGTGGCAAGCATAAGCTCCCCTCTGCCCCAGCCAGAGGTCGTTTTTCTATCGCATACGAGAAACCTACCACCTAATAAAAGAAACAATAAAAAATAACTAACCGTTACAGGATCTTTCAGTATCTGATCGATCTGAGCGTGCTTGAAGAATATGTTCCCATGGGATATCCTCCACAGCATTCTTTCGAACGCAGACACTCTCGCTGTTAGCACCACTCCTGCAATGAAGCCAAGGTGTCCAAGAACTGCGTCGTTGTTGTAGATCTGCACTGATGCGGAGATCTTTCTGGCGGCGCTGTGGTCTTGGAAGAAGGTCTGCGTCTTCTCAATGAGGAGCTTCAGCTCGATAAGGGACAGGTAGTCGCTTTTGAGGTTGCGGGCGTTGCGAGTGATCTCTTGTATTTCCGATTCGATGTAGTCGATTCTCTCCTGTAAAATAAATGCACTTTTAAATGTTTTGTTTCATTGCAAACATATAATCACGGCGATGCTGATATCGAGAACTCAGAACAAAACGATTATGAATGGAAAATGTCCCGTTATTAGTGTTATTCTCTATTCATATGTAGATAGATAGATAGAAAATTCTTTATTGCACAAACAAGTTTATATGTACATAGGCGCACTTAATGCTAGTAAGCATTATCTTCCAGTTAACCTCGTTATCATTTATTAATTGTTTTATTCATAATAGTAAAAAAGTGAAATTAAGTAGTATTACATATTTAATTAACTTTTATGAAGTTACCTATATTAGAATAATATAAAAATAAATGAAGAGCTTATGTTTTTGCACATATAAGTTTAGTTCTATGTTATAGAGAAATAATAGTTCTAATAAAACTAAAAAGTATTACAAAAGATGTCGAACAACTGCGGTCGAAGCCACAGCGCGTAAAAACGGGTTTCTTTAGGATATTTTCTTCACCGTTTTCCATACTTGATATATTCTCTATCACCCAAATTATTTCTACATCCACATTTTACTTGATCTATCATTATCTTGACTTCGTCTTCCGAGATTTATCTTTGACCATGTAGTAGCCCTGCTACGCCTCACCAGTCGCACAAGTATTCACAGTTGTAAAAGAAAGATATAGGCATCTCTTTCCTATACTGACTCGGTATCGTTACCCAGTTTCAAGCTCATTCTTGTCCGTGCGCGCGCACCGACTGCACAAGTGCATAATTCGACGAGCGCAGAATAAAACAAAATCATACTGAAAGGAAGGCATGAAGAACAACAGAAGAAATGTGGTCAAGAAAATTGAAATATGAAGAGAATTTGCAAGAAACACGACAACGCCGCCGTAGTCAGCGGATCATTTGTTCCAGCGATTAAGATGACATTGCAATTTTAATCTCGTTGTATTCTTCGAGATAATATTCCGATCGTTGGCTAATTAGCTCGATCTCATAAGCTTATTGACACGTATTCGTGCCAAACAATTGCGTAACAGCACAGTGATCTAAGTACATTCCGTTCTTTATACGATGTTAAAACTTGCCTACCCACATTTTATTCATATTTAGCTTTTTTAATATAAACATTTTCTTTACAATAGTAAAGTTATTTTCAAAGTATCTTGAGTTCGTTAGTGAATCAACGACGAAGAACGACATCTCCGGCCCCGTCGAGACCGCTTCTTCCGATCCATACCATTCGGAACTATTACTTGTTCCTGGCGAAGTCGAGCCGGAGGCAGCTGAATATGGTAATAACGTAGGCACTCGCGGACGGTAGTGCACGGCGCAAAAAAGGAGACTAAGAGGTGTTCATCAAAAGGTATTTGTTCCCGAAAAATATACCTACCTCTTTCGAAGGCACCTACTTTAAACCCGGAGATTGAAGTCATACTTGTGGAGACCTGCCGGCTCCG
The DNA here is from genome assembly GCA_951640565.1 of Petrophora chlorosata. NCBI lineage: Eukaryota > Metazoa > Arthropoda > Insecta > Lepidoptera > Geometridae > Petrophora > Petrophora chlorosata. The sequence continues at coordinate 3,038,997 of OX621196.1, read as the reverse complement.
CGACAAACGATTGCTCGGATAACAACATCATCTCAGTAGGCCTCATAAAAATAAGTCCTGGTATAACTGAGGTAGTTCGTACCTTATATGATGCCGAGAAACTTATCGCCGATTCCAAAAACATACTCATCGATCAGTCATCATACTACTGGTTGATAAAGCCCTGACGGAACCTTTTAACATTATTTTAAGTGATGTAGTCAAAAACTCTCTAACAATCAAGGAGACGAGTCAATAAATTCAACAGAATCTTCGTCTAGCTCCTACTAGAAAGGCCCATCAATTCGACCACGGCAGCAGCGGGTCGGTCGAATTCGCTCGCAACATCGAGTGCCATCGCCGGTGGGCAGCGAGTGACGACAGACGTACCCGAGCCACGGCCGGCGAGGCCCGCCACGCTTTCGCCACACCGCCAGCATGCGCAAAGGCAGCATACCCTCCGCAGAAGAAACAACATTTTGCCAAAGCGTGCGCCACGCTTAATGAAATAATTATGATGATTTTATTTTAAATAGTGTGTTGAGATATTCTATTCCGTTTAATGAATTTCCAGAACACATAAATGAAGTATATGTTATAGTGGATACATTCGGCATGCCCGTAAACCGCAGAATGATTATAAAGTACAACACAGAAATTCTGGCTGCCACATCATTCAATTATTACCTCCTGAGTTTTTACTATAGTTGATTTTCATATTTACTGCGACTCCATCAGCATATTTATCAACTTTTAGCAAACGCCCGCGACTTCGTTTGCGTCGATATAAGTAATAAAATATAGCCCATATCACTAAGGGATAGTGTAGCTTTTTATCAGTGAAAGAATTTTCAAAGATGGATAACTACTGATAAGTAGTTCCTACAAACGTAAATTTTTACAACTTTACCTCTTTCTAACATTAGTACCTATAGATATAGATGGATTTCAAAATTTCGAACCAATACAGATTTGTATTGTGTTTTTGATAATAGATATCACTCCTACATAATAATATGTAGGTAAGTAAAAGCTTGATTGCATTTGTAAATTTCATTTGCAAAATATTAAATATTAATCTTCGTAGTGCCCCATCCCTGCCAACTTGCGTCGGGTGCGGGCGACCCGACGCAAGCGCCCCGACTCAAGGTCGTATCAGCGCCGAGCTGACTATATAAGTTCAATAATAACACCGCACTTACGTCTTATATTATATATATATATTTTTGAAAATGTATGATAAGACGAGCATGTCGTTCGTCTGATGGTAAACGTCACGCCTACCCATAACAATTGCAGTGCCACTTAGAATCTTTAATCCCATAAAAAGTACTGCGCGAAACTGCATTACGCTCATCACTCCTAGATATCAGATTTTGAAGTTTCATATGCTCAGTAATTTCACTGGCTGCAATGCCCTTCAAACCAGAACACAGTAATGCTTGAGCACTACTGCGTGGCGGCAGAATGACTGGTAAAGCGGTGATACCTACCCAAACGGCCTCCCGCATTCGGGAGACCTACTACGAGTGGATATAATACTTAGTTTGGGAATTATTAAGCCAAGACCTTTTCGTTACGGTGCACATTTCTGCCCTAGTACCCGAGTAGTATTGATGTGAATTTAAACGTTTCGTGTCAAAACAAAACCGCCAAAATTTTTCGTTGTAGTACCTATAGGTACCCATAAATTAACTATGATTTTGCGTAAAAACATATTCATCGACTGGTATCCCTAAAATGCGTATAACCCTACCAAATGAAATGATAGGACGTTCCGTGTTGTTATTTTGCAGAAACATGCACTACAATTCGTATGGCTTATTTATTTATTTATTAAATTACAATTGTAAACTTACAGGCAAACCAAAGCGTTTACATTGTCATACCAAATACAAGACATTTAGAGATGCTACTAATAGGGTCAGCATTTATGTCAGCATTTTGGACATCGTTCAATATTCGTTCGTTTGTTCGTTCGTATATATGATATTTATTCGTATGTATCGATAGTTATGATCTTTACACACAAACATCGGATATGAAATATTGCAAAAATCACTGGAAAACGTGATAAATGTTAATAAAATCAAGCCATAGATTACGAGACTGCGGACCACGAATATAAAATATATTCAATGAAACAAGAATTTAAGTAGGTACGAAACGTTATATTTGGGATATTTCGCTGTTTGACTTTTACAGTCCAAAATAGAACAAGTAACCATGTTTTAGTACGTCACCAATAAAATAACAATATCCAACCACATTTATAACACTTCACAAACGAATTAAATTTCCAAAAATATACTGTGAACTTATTTCATGAAAATATTATTTGACTCAACATTTAACTCACACAGACGGAAAGTCTCAAAATGATCGCATACGCAACGTGAGATAGAATATTATTATGTGCCTCGTTCTCCCCTAACTATGTGATCATACACAAATAAAATACAATACAATAACACTTTATTGCACACCAAAATAAACACAACACCAAAAAAGAAAAAAATAGGAAATAATAATGACAATATACATTAATTTGAGGTACAATGGGCGGCCTTATGGCTTAGAGCGATTTCTTCCAGACAACCATTGGATGGATAAAACAGGTATGAGAGACATCTCGTTCTGTTATTATTATTATTATCGTACTGACTGCTCTGGTATACTCTGTTCCAGAATAAATTCCGAATGAGTATCCGGAACGATCGTTTTCGGTAAAAAAGTCTCTAACGCTAAAACAAGAAATACAGCATTTACTAGATATTAAAGTAGTAAGGAAATGCGTTCCGATTAGTGGGCAATTATATTTGATATTTTTATTTTGTATCAATACACTAAGAGTCTATAAAGTTTAGATTGGCAAAAAAAATAAAAAAATATAGATTTTTATTATGTAGAACATTTCACATGGCCGAAGATATTAAAAGGGTGACAAAGCTTATAACACAAGGTGGTTTCATGGCTAATATAGATAGATCTCCAAGAGGCATACTTTTTAGTTCCTATAAAAAGCAGTCATAGAAAGTACTTACGATTATTTAACCAACATTTCAAATGAATCAATTAGCTTACAATTGTTGAGTAGAAAATTAGTTATGTTGTTAGCCTTAGCGACGGCAAAGAACGTAAATACTATCACTAGCAAAAATCTCTAATATTAATACAGTAGTAGGTAGGTATATCATTATATCAGATTTGATAAATTGTTTATTGGTTATTGGTCGAGCTCAACCTGTTTGAAATTTACCATTTTCATCAGAAACAGTGCTTGCCCAGCCGCCACACAATAATTCCTTCCACCACGGCCGCTTCTAGTGTTGCCATAAGCGTCGATGTCATTCGGAAGACTGCCGATTAGCCTGACGATCAGCAGTTCTTTTATTCTTTTCACTAATGTCTATAACATACTGATGATAGACTCGACTTCCAATTTGTAAAATCGTTAATCTTGGAATATTATTCTTTTTTATTAAATTGCTAAAGTATTTTCTGTACATAAAATGAAGCTGTTCATAATAAGAACCATACCTAATAAGAAATCAGTATTTTTTTCTACAACTTATCTTATTATTTGCTCGCAACATTGATTATACTCTCTGAACATCTACATGGTCAAAGATAAATCTCGGAAGACGAAGTCAAGATAATTAGATGATCAAACGAACTTACCTGAAGTGAAGTTCGATCTTAATTATCTTGACTTCGTCGAAGAGATTTAAGTTCCCTCCCTTCCCTTATTTATTATTTCAACCCTTACTGTCAATGTTGCTCTTTCTCTAAAAATAATGAGCTTGAAACTGGGTAACGATACCGAGTCAGTATAGGAAAGAGATGCCTATATCTTTCTTTTACAACTGTGAATACTTGTGCGACTGGTGAGGCGTAGCAGGGCTACTACATGGTCAAAGATAAATCTCTTCGACGAAGTCAAGATAATTAAGATCGAACTTCACTTCAGGTAAGTTCGTTTGATCATCTAATTATTTTTTTCTCATCAAGTTCCATTATTATAGTTTATATATTGTATTTATATTGAGATCAATATAATTCATCATTTACAGTATTATAGATATATAGACCTATTTTAGTTGACCTGAGATAGTATTTATAGAGTAAAACCTCTACGGTCTATTATCAAAACTTTCTTTGCACCTACACGGTTGATGTATTGTCTTCATTGCCAAGGTCGGCGATGACTTGGCCGAACCCAGCTTAAAAGGTTAATCGATATTCCTATTTCAATATAAGCTAATCGTTATCGCCAAGTTCTTCATATAGAAACACACTACAAGTTTTAATAAAGATAAGGTTTGTGCCAAGGAATGCAGTCCCATTCTTTGTACAATAATCGCCGATCTCAATTGAATAAACAAACTCTTCAATAAATTACTTGTGGCGCAAGTGTTCTTGTCAAGAATTAAAGGAGCATAATAATAATATCACGAGAAGATACCTAGTGACAGAAACTTAGGTAATGTTGTTGGAGACATTATCCGATAGCCGGCGTATACTTGGAGTACGAGCTTTGGTAGAACGAGCTATTGTTCATTTGGTATGAAGGAAAGGTGTTTGTTATTTGGAATGTAACTTGTTTAATTTATTGAACTGTTCATCAACGTCCCTTTTACTTTATCAGTTGCTGGCATTTGAAGAATTTTATGAACTATTAAGACAAGACTCTGTTTGATACTTTGCTATGCGTCTGTTATAATCAAAACAAACCAGCCGTTTTGATGTAAACAGGATAAACATCAACATTACTAATTGACTCTTAATTAGGCTAATGGAAAACGTTTACAGATGCCAAGAATTATTACAAGAATGGCACTGTGGAAATAATTCTAACTGATGGCGCACGACTCTAACGAATATCCTACAAAATACCTACTAGGTACTAACTCTTATTTAACATGCGATTCTTATTGATATGTAGGATCACCAACGGCCATAGCTGAATCACAGGCTGAATATAGTCATTTCGCATCTAATATTTACTAAGTGTGCCATCAAGCTCAATGGGGTATCCAGAGGTTAGAGCTGAAAACCAGCGTTGTGTATTTGTCCACAGAATTATGCTGAGTTCAGACCTTTTTTGACGGCACTGTGCACGCGCGATTCTCGTACACAAGCACTTAGTATATCATTTTATTTATTTATTTATTTATTAATTTTTGGGAATCTTACAGCTAGGTTTTAAAGTAGAAGTGCTTAAATAAATATACAGAAGGCCAATTATAAGTTTCCACAGATAGAAATGATACAATTTACATAAATAGAAGATACAGACGGACGCACACAGAATACAAGTTAACACAGACAATAAATATATTTATATAGGTACATATTATAACACATATTACAGTACTAACACCTGAAAAAGTATTGTTTGGCCAGTAACTCCTTGAGTTGTCTGGCAGAGGTGTTGAATAAGTCAACGTCGTCATGCTCCTTGTTCAATGCATTGAAACACCTGCCCGCTCTCAATAGATAGGAGTTTTGCCTGTAGTTACTTTTGACACTAGGTATGTACAGTAGATTAGGTTTTAGGTTTATGATTATTTTATCGGTTTTTTGTGTTGTGGCCATTGTTGTACCGTGTGCAGTTTTGTCAAAATAAATGTTTTCATTCTTTCTTTCTTTCAAATAACTCTTTAGCCGTCAAGCGACGGAGAGGTGTTTCGGAATAATGTTCGGTGAACCACCAGGGGGCGGATTTGAACAGTCGCTGAGCTGCTGTCTTCCTCAAGATCTATGTATATCCTCTACATTCGACCACATCGTCGTTTAACATCAGGCGACTGTGGCCAAACATACTCAAGATATCATACGCAATTTAAAATCCTACTTAAAAGTAAATATATAAAAAGAATAATTTATTTTTAGAAAAAACAAGAACCGAATTCAAGACTAAACTAATATTTTTTGTTTTTGTAAATTTTATCAAAATGTGCTGAATCAATTTCAATATGGGACCATCTCTGAAGTATGACCTACCAAACAAAAAAATAATCATCAAAATCAATTTATAATTGGCGGAGTAATCGCGTAACAAACATACAATAAATAAAAGAACATACCGTCGAATTGAGAACCTCCTTCTTTAGTCGGTTAAAAAGTTATAAAAGAAATATTTTATTAAAATTTTATTTTATCACTTCATTTAGGCGACGAAATTTGGGTTTCGCAATGTTTATATGTTTATAATTATTTTAAGAGTACTTGTAATTGCATTAGCCTAGTCCTTTGGGTTCTGGTTCTGTTCATTGATGACCCATTACCTCAAGTATATTAATCTCTCTCGGTGTGAGGATCCTCGGAGACAGCTTGGGCGGCGGCGGTGGCTCTGGCAGCTCGCCCCACACCCACCGCAGCTTCCTTTCCATCTCGCTGCAGCGCCTGACTTCGCTCACGTACCGCCGCTGGAAGTCGTTCACGTGGGGATTGAGCTGGGGAAAGAAATAGTATCAAGTTTAGTTTGAATCATCATTAATCATCAATCATCATTATCATCATCAATTCTCGCCTACTGCTGAGCATATCCATATGCTCTTGCCGTTCACCTCTATCTGGCCATCATCATATGTCCTTATGAGTTTTACATTGAATTTATATCTAAATAATACCTAAGTTTCTATTGAAAAACTGAGGAAACATCTTCATATTACTAGTATAGGTCCTTTCTGTGATATGCCTAACGTTCCTCTCCACAGTTCCGTCTATGGTTTTCCATTGTCTCTTAGGGAATTCAAAAACATATTTCATAATGAGCACAAACCAAGAGGAACACTATGGAATATACTATGAAAACCGAAAACAAGTACATAACTATGCTGTTACTATACGTTTGGCTCTAATTATTATTTATATTACTTCTTTATTTCAGGTAACTTAAGAAAACAATAGTTACATTAGTGACTAAAGTAATTCTAAGACCCATATTATATATACCTTACAGACTAACATACATGTTAATCATATTATAATATTAAAATCTATTTTTATTAAGCTACTACACAACAGGGAATAGGGGATCGGACAGTAATCGAGAAAAAATCTAAAATGTAGTTAGAACGAATGTTCGTCGAACCAGAAAAATCGTCCAATCCATATTTTTGTGAAATAATAATGATTTATATTTTTAAATCAAAAAATAATTCTGACATTTTTAATCTGTGTGAGATGAAGACATCTCAAACGAAACAACAATCACAGCGCATAACGTCATTTGTAGGCAAATGCCGTGAGTCAAGCTTGTGTTTACGTTTTTGCTTTTCATAAAATGTATTTTTGCTAATGTTTCGTTCCATTACTACAATATAGTCCCCAAACTTCACAAAACGTATTAGAATCTCTTTCCAAGTTTTATTTCGAAGACTGTCGTTTTCTACCTACATATGACATCACAAGTTTTGAGGTGACCTTTTGCGCGGCAATATTTCAAACATAATATTATACATTCATTGTTGTTAATTTAAAACACTTTCTGAAAAGTTGTCCGATCCCCTATTGTTTTCGCTTATGTATAGTATAGTTCTGGCGCTTCATCCTAGGTACTAGTAGAAAGTTATAGGCCTAAAAATGGCCGCAAAATATAAGGCGGTGGTATCAGGTGGTATTTGGATTTAAATATAGGTAATTAGGTTATACGTTCTGATGACCGATACTCGATTATTGGTTCACATCTCTAGCGTTGACGGATGGCGCATGCGCGAACACGAGAGCGCATGCGCGGGATGCGACTTTTGAACAGGACTTGATGGAGTTTTGCCGCGTATACCTAATGTGTTTTCCTTTGAGTGGTATTGTTTTATAACAGTACGTAGGTAGGTACTACCTAGATATGTACAGATATATATTAAGGAAGATTGAAATGGATTAGCTTCGTCGGTAGGTTTTAAATTTCATTCGTCTGGTTACTACTGCGTTATCCGAGTGGAGCTAGTCGAGTCATTGAGCTAATTGTCGAGGTCAATTAAAACGAACAAAAATTTTATTGTTTGTAATAGTTTGAATCATTTACAAAGTAGTTATATGTATAAACCTACTGCTAATAGGACTTCCTTTCACCGCTTTTGAAGTTTATAAAATTCATTATTGATAAAATAAAAAAGTAAATTCATTATTCATTATTTCTTGTTATTATTTTTGTATGACCTTTTAATTTTTCCAAATTTACTTTATATTTTGTTTGCACTACCTTATAAAAACTCCACAGTAGTATTACTTACTAGTATTATGTTCGCCTATGTACTTACCTAAGAATTTGTTTTTTAATTTAATTATATGAGGCTTAAATTGTAATCTCTATGATGTAAATAAATAAATAACGCCCAACGATCACATACATAGATCCTGACCCCTAACTAGAATCCTAGTTAGGGGTCAGGATCTATGTATGTGATGTATCTAGGGAATCAGGAACTATGAGGACCATGGTTCCACAACACCCAGACACAAAACAAATGCTTGCGCTTTTTTTATGCACAAACATTTGTCCCATCGCGGGAATCGAACCCGCAACCTCAGTGATGTATGAGATTTGAGCCAACCTGCCCAACCACTACACCACAGAGGCTGGCTGTAGAGGTTTTGTTTATTATTTATGATATTGTTTAAGCAATAAGACGAGCCAGATGCGGTTGATTATAAGTCGATACCACGCCGGCCCAACAGTTGTATTGCAGTCCCGCGCTGCCTTTATTGTCTCATTTCTTCACAAGTAATTTTACTTATTTTTATTTTATTTTACTAGATGGGAGGGTTCTTGAATTTGATATGTCACCTAAGAGATGTTTGGTATCATCGTTATTCTACCGCTAAGCAGTAGTACGCAAGCATTACTTTGTTCCAGTTTGAAGGGCATTGTAGCCAGCGAAATTACTGGGCATTATGAGACTTAGAGCTAATGCCTCAGGGCGACGACCGCAGTGCAGTGCCTTGGATTTTCAAATCAAAGTTCTAGGTGATGCCGCAACTGCTGTGGGTAGGCGTGTTGCTTACAATCAGGCAAACGACCAGCCTCGTCATTCAATTACATAAAAAAATATTGCAACTGTAAATATTACTGCATTTCATCGCATTCGCACCTGCAAAAACAACTACCTACTATGCGCTAAAAATTTATTAGAATCACATAATTAATAGTGCAACTAAAATCTACATTTCCACCGTTTAGTTTAATTCAGTTATCAAACAAATGTCTCACGTGGAAATCATCCTCCCCTATATATGTTGCATCTATCTTTTGTTCACAACACAGACTCCACAGTCTTGAACATCGACGCAGAATTGCCAGTCTATCAGTTTTTTATCGGATACATTTCGGAGAGTGTGCGTCGGAATTGCACCAACTAATTCCCCCAACCCCATTTTATCATCGGACTACAAGACGTACGGCAATACGCCACCGTTTAATGGTGGACATTCCTCCCGCGCGTACTAAGCGCTTCACTTCCACTTTTATTATGCGTACTGCTAACAAGTGGAACTCCCTGCCAGAGTCAGTCTTTCCCGATAGCTACAATCTGGGAATCTTCAAGTCTCGAGTACTATCTTGGTAGGGTACTATCTTGGTAAGCGTTGGTAAGATCGTCGACCGCATCGTTGCTTACCATCAGGTGACATAGTGGTCAAACGCAAGCCAATTAACAAGTAAAAAAAAAAAATACACGACACAGTCATTATACGATCGCACACCCATGCATTCATCTCCTCCTCTCCTCGCAATCACACACGTAAAAACCTGAGATTTAACTTTATTTATCTATTATCATCATCATCATCATCAGCCCATCACGTTCCCACAGCTGGGACTCGGGCCTTCCCTCATAGAGAGAGTAAGGGCCATAATCCACCACGCTGGCTCAGTGCGGGTTGGTGGATATCACATGTCCTTGAATGTTTGTGATAAATTCTTGGACATGTCGGTTTCCTCACGATGTTTTCCTTCACCGTTTTAGAGCCAGTGTTAAATCCGCACATAACTTAAGATAGTAAGTGGTGCGGGGCCATCAGGATTCGAACTCGGGTGCGTTGGATTGAAAGTCGCACGTGCTCCCACTGAGCCACACTCGCTTTTTATTTATTTATCTTTTATTAATTGTTTAATATGTATTCTTTATTATAGACTTATTATATTAGATACTCAAACGGAAAAGACTAAACCCCACGACACAGGTCACCCTAGTGTGGGGTTCAGGGTTCTCTAACGATACCACCAGACTAGTGCAAGTTTTTAATTGATATTCTTTTGTAACTACTAGGTGTAAGTACCATACTGTTTACAATGTATTTTAAGTTTCAATATTCGTTATAATTGTTTACATAATTAATAGTACAACTAGAATCTACATTCCCACCGATTATTTTAATTCAATTAAGCCAATCCTTCAATCAGCCCATTCATGGCGTTAGAAAGTAACGTGGAACAAGTAACTGAGTATCTAATACCCGAATTGGTTCTCCACGGCGGCGGCGCAATTACAGTTTACGAGTATTGCATTTTATTGCCGGCACGCCTCACGACACCCGTAATCGGTGAGTTTACGGTTCCTAGTATCGGTGTCGATTATTGAAGTATCGATACAATAGATACGCGTTTACTATCGAGGACCTCTTGCCAACTTTACATGGCGTAAGTTGTAAGTCGAGACCTCAAACGCAATGAAAATATCTAGTGTAATTTTTAATAAATAATAAAAGAATATTAAATAACATTTTTGTGTTATGTTTTAGTGTAATGTTTTTTTATTTAAATAAAGTTATTTTATTCAGCGGAATTACACTGGATATTCTGATTGCGTTTCAGATTTGAGATAAATTTCCGCAACGTCACGCCTGATTCCATTAGATTTCGTATATCGTGTTATTTATTTATTTTTATGGAACTGGGCGATGAGACGAGCAAGTCGTTCGCCTGTTGGTAAGCGCCACGCCTGCCTATTACAATTGCAGTGCAAACCAGAACTTTAAATACCATAAATAGCACCGCTTAGCACTGCATTGCGTTCATCACCCAGTGACATCAGGTATTAAGTCTCGTATGCTACCATGCCCTTCAAATCAGCAATGCTTGCGTACTACTGCTTGGCGGCAGAATTACTGGCAAACCGGTGGTACCTACCCAGACGACCTTCCGCATACGAAGGACATACATCGAGTTCTAATTTTGATTCGAAAACAAGCTAAACTGCGGGATAATAGAGATTTTACTAGGCATGCAAAGCATCCGGCCATGTATGATGACCATCGTCGAGACAACCATCGCTGGTCATCGTAGTGCCAAGTTAGACCAGCTTGACGGACTGGCTTACCTTGAGGTGACGGACCCCACTCAGATTTAAGCTATTTTTTATGTTGTTATATCAATGTGTTGCTAATATCTCTTCTGATGTTAACCGACTATGATACCGCAGATGAAGCACAGATCTTTAGGATAGGCTAGGACTTACGTAGTTTGTCGAATCATTTGACCTAGGTTTGGAGCATGTCCTCTTCATCAGGGACCAGTTTACGCTGCGAGATTGTGGCGACACAGTGGTAAATTATCGTATTAAAAAATTACCACTCAGTAGTCGCCGCGATCTCGCTTTGATTAAACTCGTCGTTAATATTATTATTATTATTATTCCCACCTATCCGTACTAAGGGTTTAGCAGATTCTTTTATCATGCGAACTGCTAAGGAGTGGAATGCTCTGCCGGCGTCTTTGTTCCCAAACAGATACCTACAACTTGTGTCTCTTTAAGTCTAGAGTGAATTGGCATCTCATGGGCAAGCGTGCTCCACCATCGTATCTTCGCTTTCCATCAGGCGAGATGTCGTCAAACGTATGCTCATTAACCAATAAAAAAAAACTATCGAGTATCGAGTATATCCACTAGGTATTGAATATCGTCAGCACAAATATCGATACCAACGGCAAAAAATAACCACCCTAAAACCGTAAGTCATCAATGGAATATGATGAGCTTCCTTCGGTTTTATGGGTCCTCTCGTTGATGGTCTTCATTTTTGTATTACAGCCTTGAGAATATTTCCTATTTTGACCAGGAGTTCGGTTACATGTCTTATTTACACAGTTTTATATGGCATTATCCACCCCGGTTTTCTAGGGAGTGCGAATATGAAAGTAAGAAAATAAAAATTTCTATGAAACTTAACCCTTCCTCATGAAATTCTGTAAATGAAAATGAAAAAAAAATTATAGGTTAAAGAGGCAAAGGTACATATTTAAGGATATGGAGCACCTGGTCCCGCACTAGGCTCGAATCCCGTACTATAGGAGTCAGGACTCTTCCGTCGGAAGTACAGCAAGTAAAATAATGCCTTAAAATTAGGTACAACAATAATATCTAACAATTAATATATAGATACTCGACGCATGCATTGTTTAGAGTGTGAGAGTGAGGGTGTGTTTATTTATTTATTGAGGCAATCAACAGCGTTACAAAACAGCATCAGAAATACATGTGCATGTTATACAAATAAGGCAAATTATAGATCACCATAATTAAAACATAACTTATACTTTACTTTTATTTACAGAACCAATTAACAATTATGTACAAACATATAGAATGATAAAAACTAAACTAACCTACAACAAAATTAAAAAATGAAATTAAATATAAAACACAGAATTTAGGTCACCGTCTGCGGGCAGGGTGCCCAAAAAGCTGGCAACGTTACCTCGTTGAATGGCCAGACTAATTCGTTGGCCGAGGTAAGCGCCAGCTCTTTGGTCACCAGTTGTTTTTATGAGGCGTCTAGCCAGCTCTTTAAACAGAAGCCGCGCGTTCGCCCCCCAAGGCCCCATAGTTTCAACCCCAAACGGAAGAAATATGTATCCCTCACCGAGTGATGCATATTTCCTCCGCTTGAGGCTCTCTGCTGCTTCTGCCGCCGCTCCTGCCACCCTTGAAGTACCGTTGAGGTGGGACGGTGCTAGTGTATCGGCACAAGTGGCGTCCCACACCAACGGTCTTCCACGGCACCAAGGAATTAACGTCATGCCGTCGGGCCTAAACATAACTTAATTAGACGTAAATGATGTTATATATACATATGTAAGTTGTTGTACACCAATACCTTAATGCTAATATGAGCATAATGACTACAACCATTATAATTATATTGTTTTAAGTTAAAAATTTAATTAAGCTGAGATATTAAGTAAGATATTCCAAAGCACATCATTGAAGATGAATTAAATTAAAAATTAAATGACATTCAATTTGAGGGAAATACAAAATTGTTTATTTTTATACCTATCCAGAACGTGGTGATTAAATTAAATTAATCAATGTACCTATTAACGTTACCTACCAGGTTACATACAATACTTTTTTATGTTGATATTGAATACATACTACTATCTACCTACTCTTCGTTTGAAATTAGTTTGGTATTAATTAATTGTTTAAAGATATGTTTGTTTCTGCACAAAAATATGTCAACGTCGTCAAAATTTTTTATATGTTCTACAAATGCGTGAATGTGTGTATGAAAGAGGGTATGTGTGTATGTATGTCAGAGAGTTTAATGTGAGTAGTGTGTCCAAATGTGGTACTTATTATATTTTTTTTGTGAAATGACAGTGAAAACCACATAAAAAACCAACAAGTAATATAGAAGTAAGACCCTCCTTCCTCCTTCATACATACTCCTTCATCACAGCGTCAAAAAGTGAGCGGGCAGTGGTCGTGTGAATATTTTGCTGCAGCTTTTTGTAGTTGCATTGTGGTAACAAAAAATAATCTTTGCGATGTGTTTGCGTTGTAGCACAGAATACTAAGGGACAGAAGCATCACTCCGCAAAGAAATTTAAACAAATAGCGACTCTTGCTATGACGCAATAAAACTCAATTCAGCTCGCGTAGCGCTGCATACCTAGCAGTCATTCTCTTTCTATCGCATAGCTCTTATCTCTTCTGACGCGCCACGTGTAATGACGCGCGACCCGCTGACGGTGTCCGGCTATGTACTTGTAGCTTCGGACCTATAGTACGGAGTGCGCTAGCCCTGGTTGTAGCTAGCATGTGCAAACGCGGTATTGCTGCGATGTGGCTGCGATGTGGTCGGTAGGTATCGTCTACATCGTTGAAACTGCATAATGTTCACAACCTTTTGCAATTTTGTCTGGTAAAACTTTGGGTTTTCATACAAATTTGCACCTTGCGTGTCTGTAGTTATCGCGACGAGGTTGTGGTACTTGTGAAGCGAATAAATAATAAACAGACGGACGCGGATGGTGACTTTGATTTATATTATTTACAAATTAGATTAGAGAAGACGAAATATTATAAAATTTTCTAACGAAATATTTATTATAAATGACTAAATTATTATCATGTTCAACAAGGTAAGCTTTGTTCGGCCTCTGTTACAAAATAAAGATTAATTTGGTTTGTCTTATTGTGTTTGTAAATTGTAATCAAACTATCGATTCGTTTCAAATGTAATCGATTCTTGGCAAGGAATTATATGTGACACAGATCAATTGAGGTTCTACGTTTTTTTTATGGAACTGTGTGATGAGACGAGCAAGTCGTTCGCCTGGTGGTACACGCCTGCCCATAACAATTGCAGTGCCACCCAGAACTTTTAACACTATAAATAGCACTGCGTAGCACTGCATTGCGCTCTTCACCCCGAGACATCAGATAATGCCCAGTAATTTCACTGGCTTCAATCCCCTTCAAACCGGAACACAGTAATTCTTGGACACTACTGCTTGGCGGCAGAATTACTGGCAAAGCTGTGTCCCGTATGCGGGAGGCCGTCTGGGTAGGTATGTGGTACCTACCCAGACGGCCTCCCGCATACTTGTATAGTATTAATATATTGGTATGGGGCGTGATTTTTGAGCCGGTGACAATGACAGTCACCGGTGATATCAATTACGAGTGCTCGAACCCTCCCACTCGGAAACAATCGGGACGTGTACCAATTGAGTAGGTACCTAACTTTTTTAGTCAGTCGAATGGTTACTTGCTCACAGATGACTACCATACAAAGAGTCCATTATAACTCCTAACATAACGATTCACGAGGCGGCCGCGTGAGGACGGCGGGACAGGATGCACAGAGGTGGGATTCTCATTGTCGTTTCAATTAAAAACAATAACTGGACGGCGTCTAGGACTCGCCGCGCTCAGAGGATGGCGAATACTTTGGTAAATTAAAATATCAGAGGGAATTGTCATTATAGGCTTGTTGAAACTAGACTTCAGAAGACCATACTCTTGCAAAATTCTTAAAATTCCTATTCCTCATAAACGTGTAAAAGGTTCTGCAATTCTCTGAAATACTAGACTCCTTTAGATTTAACAAACACGTAAAATATGAGGGAAAATTGATTTTTTTTTGCTATTATCAAAATTGAAGATGAAATACAAAGTGTTTTTTTATTATTTAATTCATAAGCTGAAGGAATAATCAATACAGTAGGTAGGTATAATACGCGTCAAACTTAATGGCGGCTGACAGACGCACCACGTGACCTGCGCAGTAACAAATTCACATACAAAATTGTACCTGCGCAGATCACGTGATGCGCCTGTCAGCCGCACTCAAGTTTGGCGCGAGGTATACTACTTGGATGGATGGATACATGGATAGATGCATGCATGATTGTTACTTAATCAAGCAAAAACTAAAGGGATTTGATGAAATTCGGTATGTAGGTTCTGTAGAGTCTGGGACAGGAGGACATAGGCTACTTTTCATCCCGATAAACCGTGAGCGAAACCGCGGGACGCAGCTAGTATATTTTATATAGCCTCGAAACCTATCCAACTTTGTTTTTTTGTGTTAGTAGATCATCATCATCATCAGCCTATTACGTTCCCACTGCTGGGACTCAGGCCTTCTCTCATAGAGAGAGTATGGGCCATAATCCACCACGCTGGCCCAGCGCGGGTTGGTGGATGTCACATGTCTTTGAATCTTTGTGATAAATTCTTGGATATGCCGGTTTCCTCACGATGTTTTCCTTCACCGTGTTAGTAGATATGGTTATTATATTTTTGTGATAAATTCTTTGACATGCCGGTTTCCTCACGATGTTTTCCTTCACCGTGTTAGTAGATATGGTTATTATATTGAAATTACTGGGCATTATGAGACTTAACAGCTAATTGTCTCAGGATGACGAGCGCAGTGCAGCGCCACGAATGATTTTGCAAAAAGTTCTGGGTGGTGCTGTTATTGTTATGGGCTGGCGTATTGCTTACCATCAGGCAAACGACCAGCTCGTCTCGTCATTAAGATACATAAAAAATTGTTTGATTTCATAGTTTAGATGAATAACTGAATGATATTTAGCTATAACTCTGTATTGATTGTAATAATAACAATAAATATTAAATGCTAATGAGTTCATCGAGTCGAGTACTCGCTTGGAGTTACGCTCTATTCGAGAAAGACCCTACATCAAAGCTGATGCACCGTACTAATCCACAAATGATCCTGGCAGGCAGCCAGCCTGATGGAAATCAGTTATCAAACTGTCCTAGCTACAGCACGAGTACCGACAAATGGTGCAGATGCCTGGTGGGGGTCTCAAGTGCCTGTTATTCTACTGGCACGATTGAACTTTCAGTGGGGTATGGTAATGGAAGCGTTATCTACTTGGCAACAGAACTAGGATGACTTCGACTGTTTCAGTTCCTGGCGGCGACTACTCAAGTAGGTATAGTGCCACAAGAGCCTAAAAAAATATGATTCAACGGCACTGCTGTGGCATAAGGTAAACATTTTTATTAGGTTTCTCGTAAGCGAGAGGCTCTTCAGAGGGAAGAGGTACCACCGCATTGCCAGTTATTCTGTCGCCAAGCAGTTGCGCGCATGTATTTTAAACGTCAAAATGTTATCTAGATTCTTGTGGCACTTTACTATAGATTTTAAATAATAAGGAAGAAGAAAAATGATATTGCTCGGGCAGGATCAAACCTGCGTCTTCGGAATACCGTCCCGACGCCTTAAACCGCTGGGCCACCGAGCCAACTGCTCGAGCATCCAAATTTCTTCTATCCTTCTTAGATCGTCTTACCTAATATTTAGTTTTCTTTGGTCTTACGGGGACCTTACTCTGTAGGTTTTGAAATTGCCATTGGTTTGATTAAGGTTTCTGATCTGATTCATTGGAGACATTGAACATTTGAACGTTTTTGTGGTTTTACAGCAGTAAGTCAGGAATTTAATAGAAAAAAAATCATTTTTCAAAGGAACTGTTTTTATAATAAAATAACCTTGTAAAATAAATATTCAGTAGATAAATCAACTAATTAGTATCAAGATTAAGTACTCCGTTAAGCTCCTGCTAGATAGCGATCTCACAATTAATGTGAACAGTTCAGTTCAGTTATTTATTTTATTTTCATCTATTACATAAAATTACCAACAAAGATAACCTAATGTTATTTTATTTATCATTTGATTTTTTTTATGTAACTGAGTTACTGGTCGTTTGCCTGATGGTAAGCAGCCCGCCTGCCTATAACAATAACAGCACCACCCAGAACTTTGTTTTGCAAAATCCTGCGCGGCGCTGCACTGCTCTCGTCACCCTGAGACAATTAGCTGTTGAGTCTCCTAATGCACATTAATTTCGCTAGCTACAATGCCCTTAAAACGGAACACAGAAAAGCTCACGCACTACTGCTTGGCGGCTGAATAAGGCAAAGCGGTGGTACCCACCCAGATGACCTCTCTTATACGAGGAACCTCTACCACCAGTAAAATTTGAATTTACCTGTCCAGCAATAAACATTCAAGTACTTTATTCTGTAACAATCACACATAGAAAATGTAATTTGCAAATTGAATTTTAATGGAGAGTAAAACAGGCGCCGTGAATTAATCACAAGGGAATCTTAAATAACAATCTATGTGTCACTGATAAAAAATATATGGAGGAAAAAATATTGTAGAAAAAATGACTCGGTTCAAAACAATTTAAAAAAACTACTATAGAGACTCTAGAATTATTGGACTTCACATAAACCTAGACAACCCAACATCAAAAAATAGGATAAGAACATTTAGTAATTCTAAGTTTTAAAATATTCAGATAGAAGAAAGATAAATTGGCTGGGCGAGTTTCGAACCTGCATCTTCGGAATACCGTCCCGACGTACCTAACTAGGCCACCGAGCCGTATGCTCGAAAACGGAATAGAAGATAGATAGATGGGTCAACACAACACCATAATACAGAAAGGTCACACAAATATTTCCAAAATAAGCAAAGATTGCCGTGACAGCGAAGCTGACGTGCTTTCTTAGCTCCTATATAATACTTTATTCCTGGAATACCAGACATCATCATACAAGACCATTAACCTTAATTTGGATGTAACCTTTCTAAATCACGAACAGCTGAATAACAGGCTGCAATCGATATGATGGTCACGACAGCGTGGACACTCCCGAGGCTCGGCACTCGGCTTGGCACGACTACCTCGCAGCCCGCCCGCCCATAGGCCGCCCATAAATAATAAGCTTTTAAGATAGGGATGTATCATATAAAATAGTTGTGAAATCGATTACTTGTTCGTTTTCTTTTAATTGATTTTTATTTAAATATAATCGTTTTTCGTGATGTAGAGTGAAGTTATTAATATTACATATTGTTAGACATACCTACCTAAAATTAGTTAAAATCGATTATAATCGATTGTGTTAACATTCCGCATTTAGGACAAGGACGGAATTGTCTCTCAGTCATGCCAAGGAAGAAGTATTGGTGTGACTTGTTTCGTGTCAGTGGATCGTAATCATAAATGCAATATACGGGGCCTCATCGGCCTTGTTGAGGTCGAGCCGCGGCTCCGTGCCTAATTGGAAAATGAGGGATCATTCATTGGATGATATAAACGCTTTAGCCTTTGTGCTTCTGGTGTATCATTTTGATATGGTCCTTCCTTTTTCTACGCTTTGTAAGTTGGTACTCTTTTTGCCTGGAGTTTTTTTTTTAACTACAGTCCATCTCACAAATGTACTTAGAGGGTAAAACTTTTTCTGTAAGTAATTATTATTGGAAGCAATTTATTTTTTAGTTATCGGTACTGTTGTTAAGCCATAAATTACCAATATATAAATATTGACTTCTGACTAGGATAAGAATAAGAATAAACTTTATCATGTAAAATTGTGTATATTAAGAGGATATGGCACAGCCGCGGCCAGCGACCACTAGGTATTTGAATAATGGTTTACGGTCTCGCAGAAAATGCGTAAATAAATTAACTAAAAAATAATAATAATAACAATTTAACTAAATTCGTATCAATTTCAGATTTTTGTTAAAATTAGCGTTTGAAATATGAAATGAAATTTCAGCGTGCCGTTCCCTCTTAAGGTTTTAAAATAAATAGATAAAGTAACAACAGCCTATCCGTTTCGGATGTGCAATAGGTACGAGAACATTATATACAAACTAAAATGAATTTACACAAAATATCCACTCAAAGTATTCGTTCAGATTGTCATGAACTTTGTTTATAAACCATTCTTTTCAATGGTTTTATAAATTGCTTATACCCAGTAGGTATCTAAGGAATTAGGAACTACGAAGGCCTTGAACCCATTATACTTAGACGTGTACAGACTATAATACAAAGTACTAGGTAGAGGTATAAGAGGGGTTTCTTGTACACAAATATATCAAGATACCACCACTAAATATATTTTATACCACCTTATTATCCCTTAGCAGGAATCCAACCCGCGACCGTTATACCGTTACTATCTTATCAAAGAGGAGAGGTAAAGTTAAAGTTACAGTAAAGTTGTTTAAGGACTCAAATATTCAATTCAATAATTCCTTATGTGTCGTGTAGTAGCGTATAAAATACTTAGTTATAGTGTTCAATTTCAATTTCAATTTCAATTTATTTATTCATCTTTTGACATTTCATAATGTTCTTAGATATGTCATAATGTACAAAAAATAGTAATATTTAATTACAAAATAATGATTTATCGGCAAAAGCCTCGTCAATACATGTATATATAGAAATTATTAATAATTCAATTACAAAATAATGATTTATCGGCAAAAGCCTCGTCAATACAGTAAAAGCTTTTATTAATAAGATGTTTTTTTATGTAAGGCATAAGTTCATTATTGCTCATGTTTCTTTTTTCCATAGGTATTTTATTATAAAGTTTAACACATATAAAGGTATAGCTTTTAGCAATTTTCGATAATCTTGTCCGTGGCAGGACCAAATTGTCTTTATTTCTAGTATCTATGTGATGGACATCTTTATGTGTGGTCATTTTGTCCATGTTTTGCCTAACATACAGTATGCTCTGGTATATGAACTCCCCAACCATTGTCATAATATTTAGCTCTTTAAATTTTTCTCTGCATGAATCTCTACTTTTTAGGCCCAAAATGTACCTGATCGCACGCTTTTGTAGTATAAAGACTCTGTCTGATTCGGCTGCTGTACCCCAAAACACTACACCGTAAGTCATCAGAGAATGAAAGTATGCGTAATATGTGTCTTTCGCAGCTTTCATTCCCCCTAGTTCTTTAATTTTTTTATAGCATATGTGGCGCCGCTAAGTTTTTTACATAGGTTGTCGATGTGGACAGCCCATGTAAGTTTGGTATCGATCCAGACTCCGAGAAACTTTATACGGTCCGAGCACGCCAAGGAAAACTCATCTAGGGTGTTTTGAATGCAATCAGGTATCCTTGGACGAGGCCCTAAGGCGAACTGCATTATACGGGTTTTGTCCACATTCAAAAGCATATTGTTTACAGAAAACCATTTTTTAACGTCAGGTATAACATTTTTAAGTTTTGTGCTAATGCCTTCATTGTATTTGTCCTTTATAATTAAGCTAGTGTCATCAGCAAATAAAACAATGTCAATATCATTAAAAACTACTGAAATGTCATTTACATAAATTAAAAATAATAAGGGTCCTAGAATGGAACCCTGCGGAACAACAAGAACTAAGTTGCTAGTATTTGATCGGCTTCCATTTAGTTCCGTCACTTGTGATCTATTAGATAAATATGACTTTAATATGTCGATTTCCTTATTTCTAACACCATAATGTTTTAGTTTTGCAAGTAAAATTTCATGAGACACACAGTCGAATGCCTTGGAAAGGTCACAAAATACGCCATAAGTCTTTAATGACCCCTCCAAACCTGAGAATATATCCTCAATCAGTCTCATTATTGCGTGTTTGGTTGATTTTCCTTTTTGGAAACCAAACTGACGATTGTTGAAGTACTTATTTTCAATCATAAAACTCATTAGTTCATTTGTAATATACTTTTCATAAATTTTACTTAGACTAGGCAATATGGAAACTGGGCGATAATTGTTGCATGACGTAATGTCACCTTTTTTATGCAATGGAACTACCTTAGCGACTTTCATGTTGTCCGGAAAAGATCCTATGGCAATACACTCATTAATTGTGTTCATCATAGGCACAGCTAGTTCATGTCTAAGTTTTTTTATTAGCCATGGAGTAATGTACCAAATGTCATTTGACTTTTTGGGCTTCATCTTAATTATTATGGATAATACCTCTCCTATAGTTATAGGTTTCAAAATAAATTTATTACCTGAGGTACATGTATACATTTTTAAATAGCTCAATGCCTTATCTGTAGCGCAGTGTAGATTGCTTGTCAGTTCTTGTCCTATATTTAAAAAATAATTATTAAAATAGTTACATATTTCATTCTTATCATAAATAAATTCATTATTACTAACATTTAAAATTTTATCACATACATTATCACATGCTTTGTTTATTTTACCTGTTTCTTCCTTAATAATTTGCCATGCACATTTGACTTTATTTACTGAATTTTCTATTCTTCGAGCTAGGTAATTTCTCTTTGCATGTACACAGACTTTCTTAAATATTTTGCTATATCTATTAACTTTAGCGTTATATTTATGTATATATGTTAGTCTATAAGGTATATATTCTATGGGCCTATGTTAATTTTACTTTATTGTACATTAATACTGCCTGAAATAAATAAATATGACGGCGCGTTTGTTTTGATATTGAATGAATGGTTTAATTCAACCTTATTTTGCAACTGTTACGTTTACATAATTTGAGATTTTATTTAATTTTACATCACTGTTATTCTGAGATTGAAATTTCATTAATTGACGTAGTAAGATGGTAATCTGTTGATTTAATAGACACTCATTTGACTATTTCCAACCAGAGAGAACGCAGTCGTTCGAGTGGGGTTCGTTCCCACATCTTGACACCCATGATGACGAGTGAACGTGATGGAGAGCTCGGCGATCCGACAAATATATGTGGATGACGCCCACTACACAGGCCCAAGCCTAGTGCGGGACAGGTATCAGAAACGGTGTCCCCTAAGCTCTTAGTGGCAGGTTCTATTTGTTCGACGCGAATGAAGTCGTAGGCGGTTGCTAGTGGCAAAGTAGGAATATTTCGGACCATTTCATATGAAAACTATTACAAAGATTAAAAGCTCTTTCCTCATTGTGTATGTCAAATCTACATAACCCTGGCCGTCGCACCCTAAAACAGCCCGAAGGGGTAACTGGGTGTGTTATGTACACTCGCGGAAGAAATGTCGCTGTTACCGGTTTTTTGGGGATACTACTACTACGGGACTATATCTACTATACCCTTTGCCATAATAAGTTTCTACTTCCTATAAGTTATTCGACTGTGGAGTAACAGTTGCATAACTATATCATTATTTTGCCAGTTATTCAGCCGCCAAGCAGTAGTGCGCAAGCATTACTGTGTTCCGGTTTGAAGGGCATTGTAGCCAGTGAAGTTACTGGGCATTATGAGACTCAACAGCTAATTGTCTCAGGGTGACGAGCGCAGTGCAGCGCCGCGCAGGATTTTGCAAAACAAAGTTCTGGGTGGTGCTATTATTGTTATGGGCTGGCGTATTGCTTACCATCGGGCAAACGACCAGCTCGTCTCGTCATTCAGTTACATAAAAAAGAAAAAAGAATATTATTTATTTATTTTATGTATTGTATACTAAGTATAAGTAGTTACATCAATGATTATATTACGTAATATGTAAGTATTTGTCGTTAATGGTATATTATTTAGTTATGTATGATTGAAACACAATGAAAATATATAGTGTAATCCCGCTGAATATTATGTAGGTTGTTGTTAGTTCCTAACAACAACACTCTTTGTACGACACGTGTTTCGCCGTCTGCACGAGGCGTCATCATCAGGTGTCGACTCGCCGAACGCTAGAACGAGAGTTCGAGTGTCTCTCGTTCTAGCGTTCGGCGAGTACAAAGAGTACAACAGTAACAACAACCTACATAATATTCAGCGGGATTACACTATATATTTTCATTGTGTTTCAGTTTTGAGATGAATTTCCGCAACGTCACGCCTGATTCCATTGCATTCCTTATGTATGATTGTTTTATTTTATTTGCTGTGCACCACCGTCTATTCTTTTAACATTTGTCCAATCCATCCAAAGGTTGTCTGTAAGAGATTGCTTTATGCGATAAACCGCCAATTGTATTACCCTAGTTAAGGTTTATATTTTTCTCATGTAATTATGATTATGGTATGCAATAAAGTGTAATTGTATTGTATTGTATTGTAATAAAGGTGCAACGAAGGAAAAAGTTAAAACAAATTTTTGGTTGAAATTTATATGAGTATTTACTTGCGTTATCGTAAGTACTTGCGTGGGGTATTTGGTTCAAGTCATCGGACCCTATTATCAAT
Organism: Petrophora chlorosata; assembly: GCA_951640565.1. Taxonomy (NCBI): domain Eukaryota; kingdom Metazoa; phylum Arthropoda; class Insecta; order Lepidoptera; family Geometridae; genus Petrophora; species Petrophora chlorosata. Next base: position 3,015,250 of record OX621196.1, on the reverse strand, counting down.
TAGCTCTGATTTTCCCAATAAATATTAGCTAACGCCACTGATACTGATATAATGTTATCTGTCGGCATGTAATGACTTTGAGTATCTCTAATCGATTTCACAACAACAATTAATTGTTATCGGCACTCGAGGTGAAGTGGGTTGAAGTGTGTGAAGAAATTTTGATAATAGCGTGATTAGGTAAGCCTGATTACTTGTTATTATTATTTGTTATTTTAGAGTACCTATGTCTCAGCGGGAACTCGTGCGACTTTTGAACCGACGCACTGGAGTTCGAAGTTATATGTGCAGATTTGCACTCGATCTAGAAACGGTAAAGGAAAATACCGTGAGGAAATCGGCACGTTCAAGAATCACAAAAGTTCAAGGACATGTGATATCCACCAACCCGCATTGGGCCATGGTGGATTATAGTCATTTCTCTATGCGAGAAGACCCGTGTCCCAGCAGTGGGCATAACTGGCTGATGATGATGAAATAAACTCCGACACCACTTTTACTTTTACTGGTGGTAGGTTTCTCGTATGCGAGAGGCCGTCTGGGCAGGTACCACCGCTTTGCCAGTTATTCAGCCGCCAAGCAGTAGTGTGCAAGCATTACTGTGTTCCGGTTTGAAGAGCATGGTAGCCAGCGAAATTACTGGGCATTATGAGACTCAACAGCTAATTGTCTCAGGGTGACGAGCGCAGTGCAGCGCCGCGCAGGATTTTGCAAAACAAAGTTCTGGGTGGTGCTATTATTGTTATGGGCTGGCGTATTGCTTACCATCAGGTAAACGACCAGCTCGTCACGTCACTCAGTTACATAAAAAAAAACCAGGGTTGGCCACATACCCACACTTCAGAAGAAGAAGATGAAGTAAGCTAAGCTAAGCTTATATGGTTAAACTGATAGAATCATTAAGTTCCACTTACACCAACGTAAAACAATGTTTCCGGATAGCTATAATCTGGGTGTCTTTAAGACAAGAGTGAACAAACTTCTTCTAGACAAGCGTGCTACATCTTCGACCGCATCGTCACTTAAAAACAAGTGAGATAGCGGTCAAACGCAAGCCTATATAACAAACAAAAAACATCAAGGTTAACCCACGGGGGGTTAATATGCATTTTTGTATGAAAATTGACACCTAATCCGTTTTGGCGCAAGTGGGCCTTAGAAACCAATCAGGGCTCTAATTTACTATGACAACTTGGCGATTCCTTGCGTCAAGGAAACGTCGATTCCTTCATTAATAAACGACATCTGCGAAATTTGTATTCTCTATGAAGCGTCATATATATGAATAGGTATATGAATGCGTCATAGAGATGTCGTTTATTAATGAAGGAATCGACGTGATTTCGAAGCAAGGAATCGACGTGATTTCGAAGCAAGGAATCGACGTGATTTCGCCAAGTTGTCATAGTGAATTGGGGCCCAGATCATTTATATTGTTTTGCGACATGGAATACAACGATGCCAGTCCTTACTGTGTCGTGCGATGCTAAATTTGTTTTGTGCTATAATTATCCCGGTAAATTAATTTGTAAGTTATTGTATAAGCGTATAACTAATTTGTGGAGCGCAGAACCCACCGAAAAATGCCATGTCGTAAAGTGACCTAGTTATGTTTTGGGATGATGTGCGGTGAAACATCAGGGGCCGGGTCTGAGCAGTTGGTTAGCTACTGCCTTTCTTTAGATCTATTTCGTGCTCCATGGGATGATGTAGCCAAAGATCGAGCCTAATTAGGCGAGATTCGATTAAACACTTTATTATAGCACCACATTACATTATAAGAACAAAGGTAGATTATAAACGAAAAAGAAGTGTCACAGTATGCGGTATTATCGCTTTAAAGCGATCTCTTCCAGAAAACCATGCAAGGAGAGGAATAGAGCTAAAATATTTGGACGAGATATTGGCATAACACAGATCTAAGAGCACACATTCAAAGTAGTTCCCAAGGTGTCTTAAATACCTATAAACAATAGGGAATATGCATGCAAAGGAATATTTTCTTTTATGCATGAATCGGTTCAGTATTGAATACTATTAATGAAAAAAATCTTTTAACTTCTTATTTCTTTTTTACGGCATCATTCGTTAATAAAATAACTAAATGAAAATTTGAGTCGATTTAAATCAACATAAATGCGCCATTTGCGTGTGACGTCAAAACGTAGGGACGTAGGATCTCCTCATTGGTCCATCTATGCTACATGTGTGTGTATGTCAATAATTTGCCAATAAGACGGGGTCTATGTCAAAAATTTACCAATAAGCAGCGACGCGCGTGACGTGTATTATTATTCTAGATATACAAGGACAATCCTTGTATGTCTAGAATAATAATTAAATAATAATAATTACAAATTATACTTTCAATACATATTTTTGATACATTTCTTAATACACCAATCATCACACCAACTATATTAACATTTGACGCGGTTAGTTTTGTTTACGCTTTAACAAATATATACGTTAGTGTCGGCTTACGCGATATAATTTATTACGATCACAATGTTTGAGGTGAAGGCCGCTTGAAGTTCATCATTTAGCTTTAGCTGAGTATAAAATATTGGGAATTCGTCATGTGATTTATAGTTTGGATGAAAGTGGATGTGTAATATATCTTAACATTTCATATACGAGTAGGTACTCCTTCGTTTCTGAATAGAAACACTACAGTTTTACGAAGTAGGTGTATAGGAAATCGTAAGAGTATTCTCGGAGTAGCGTCTATTTAAATGTTGCGTTCATTTATCTCAATAAGAATATAGGAGTTACGCAGCGCAGAGCAAATTACGAGTGAGAATTTATTATTTATCCCAAACTTTTTTCACCATTTCCGCCTATTCATTTGCCAGAGGAATGAATGGAGAGAAACGTTCCCGAAATGCTTCCGATGACTAATAATTCAGTAACATCAAGCATTATGAGGTGTCACACCCAATGATAAAAATAAACTCTCAACGTTAAAAAACAGTGTTGTGACACACGTCTGATACGTGCCGCTTTAGGTATATAAGTATAAGCAATTATACCCAAGTCTTAGAGCTATTCAAAATAATTATTATCAACAGCTCGGTGCAATCGTCTGAATGCGATGTCTTTAGAGGGTATCAATCGGAACTTTATTGCGGTTATCCTTAAAGCTCATAATCGACTTACCCGTATGAAGAATGCAGTGGGTTGGGTTAAAGTCTCGTACTTATTAAAGGATTTTATCCTTATCAATTCCGGGCCAAAGTAAAACGTAGTTTTTTGTGATGTTATCAACAATCGATGACGAGCTTAGGTTGTTGGAGCTCGTCGTCGATTGTTGCTTCTCACGGTTCAGCGCCACTCTGATTTATTTCTTTGACTTCTGTCGAACTTGTGGCTAATTTAGGAACCATAAAGCGGCCAACTAGATTCATGAAGAATGCAGGTCATCAGCCCAATCCTAGTAATATCAATGCGAAAGTTACTATATCACACCATAATGGCTGTACCGATTTGGTGTCAATTTTAACGCAAGTAGTTTGTAACCTTATAAAATAGATCTGTATTCGGAAAATGAAGGAAGAAGATGCGAGGCCGCGAAGAGGAAAGCTAGTTTTGGAAATATACAGGTTAGTAGGTTATCAGTTCATTTTACTTCTCCAGCAAACAAAACGTTGAAAGCAGACATGTTTAGTCTAGTCACTAATAAAATGCAACCAAACGGCAATATATTCTTAGTTTTTGGTGCGTAGGAACCAGGGCTAACATTTACAAAAATATTTCTCACAGAGCACCTGGTCGAAGCGACGCGTAATCAAAATGCTGGAGTCGATGTAGTACAACAGATTTAGGAAGTCGGCTGGACAGGATAATGCTATCAGTTTGTTATGCTGGAGCATTTGTGGTATCTACATCAAGGCCTGTAATGGCCAAGAGGTTATCAAATTGCTTATTTTGGTTAAATTTTAGGTGTAGGTAGAATCTATAGTGTTTGTTAAGTGTTTTATACTCACATCTCTGAACTGTGCGATGCCCGCCTCTCCCAGCTCGTACATCGACACGTAAGCAGCCTCAGGCTGCACGAACAGCTGGCAGAGGATCATCTCCTCGCTGCGGAACATGGCCCCCATGATGGCTGAGGTTTGGTCTCTGTAAAAGAGAACTGCGTATTAATGCTATGAAAACTTTAAGCTGAACTGTCCGAAGCAAAGATTCGTGCTTCCTTCTTATCTTTCTTGTTCCCCTTTCTTCTTACTGATATATGACACTACAATACTGATGGCCAACTTTACTGCTCTACATGTGACCGGGTATTTAAAACTAAATTCGGTTTAGCGAGCCACATTAGGTTAGGCTCATGCTCGAAAATTATAGTTTTTTTTTAGGGTCGCCGTCATCGAAATCGATGAGGAGGACTATATATATGTATATGACACTACAATGAATCAGGCCTTATAACTAGGGACGAGGATAGTGATAAAACTAATCAAAGTGAAACACTAGAAGAATCTCACTTTATCTAGGATGCAGATAGAACCTAGCTAGCGTTCCAAATCCAATCACTTAGAGGTGAGATTGACGTGAACCAATGAACTACCGCAACGAACCCAACAAGATACCTAAGAACTCCGAATGACAATGTTATATTCTTATTTCGTTTGACAGTACCTTTATGCGACCCCCAAAGCTCTCTAACTATCTTACTAATACATATTATAAATGCGAAAGTAACTCTGTCTGTCTATCGCGCTTTCACGCCAAAACTACTAAACCGATTTAAATGAAATTTGGCACACTGATAGTTTAGAGCCCAAGAAAGGACATAGGCTACTTTTCGTACTTTTTTTAGAGTAAGTTTATTTTGAAAATGTTAAAAAAATTTAAAGTTTATTTTAAATAACTAGCCTAAATAATTAAAAATACTACATGGAGTCCGGCGCTACACATAGGTTTTGTTTCATCAAAATTGGTTCAGGAATATTGAAGTTACGACGCAATTTAGAAAAAAAAATATACGTCTACTATAAGTTGAATCCCGGAACATGCTGGACCCTTAGTGCACAAGGCTCAGCTTAAACTAGTTTTTGGTTACCTAGAGAACTAAAAGATGGGTTGACATACAGTTTTCTAAAGTGTTTTGTTGAGTAGGCTACAACGAGATAGGTCGGGATCGAGACAGGAGCGCGACGGTTACGGGATTCGAGAGGGTCGTTAAAACGGAATTGGAGCGACAGGAACAGAAAATAAGGATGGTTACGGCATAGGAGCGGGACGGTAAGGGGATAGGAGTGTTATGGTACAGGAATATGAGGGAGACGGTCCCGCGTTAGGAGAGGTCGGATAATGAGGATAGAAGCGGAAGCGTAAGGGTATTAGGAAAAGACGTGATCTGGATAGGAGTGAGACGAAAGCAGGAGCGGGACAGTGAAGGGATAGGACGGGTACGGGATCGGGGTAGGAGCGGAGCGGGGGCAGGAGCGGGATTGGGGTGGGATGGAAAATTGTTGGGAACAGGTTAGATTACTTCATTACGCGAACGAAGTCGCGGGCAACAGCCAGTTTCTTATAATTCTGTTTCCATTTCTATAAATGAAGTTTTCGGAAAGAAACTTTCTATTGTTCATGAACATTTATAATTTAAGAAACTTTTTCTTCACTGTTTCACGTAAGCTCTGTAGAAGATTCGACAAGAGCGTTTGTACATCTCGTTTCCCGTGATCCCATTTCATAAATGAAAGATATTTTTCCTGAGGGATAGTAAATAAGCAATTAATGGGCTACGTGCTACATCTCATTACAATTTATTGTTGTTTTGCCAGCTGTTCTTTTCGCCGGTCGGCGAGGACAGCGGTTGTTTAGCTCGTCATCTGGTAATGGTACTGAGAAGCTATTTCTTTAGTGCTATTCAGTTTTATACCCAGTCCAGAAGTTTGGCAGACGAGAACAATGCTACAGTTTTATTAGCTATACCTATTGTTTATTTATGCTGTTCTAAGAATCTCTAAACATACGAGTATAATTAAGTACATATATACATTATGCCTAGTAAATTACAATAGGGGATCGGATAACTTTTCAGAAAGAAGATTTAAATTAACTACAATGAATATATATAGCCATGAAAAATACTTTTTAACTAAATAACGATCTAAAAGTACCTAAAACTATATTTAAATATTATGTTTCAAATAATGCCGCGCAAAAGGTCACCTCAAAACTTGTGATGTCATATGTAGGTAGAAAACGACAAAGTCTTCGAAATAAAACTTGCAAAGAGATTCTAATACGTTTTGTGAAGTTTGGGGACTATATTGTAGTAATAGAACGAAAAAATTAGCAAAAATACATTTTATGAGAAGCAAAAACGTAAAATAAACACAAGCTTGACTCACGGCATTTGCCTACAAATGACGTCATGCGCTGTGATTGTTGTTTCGTTTGAGGTAAAGAACAGATTAAAAATGACAGAATTATTTATTGATTTAAAAATATACATCATCATTATTTCAGAAAAATATTGATTGAATAATCTTTCTGGTTCCACGAACATTCGTTCTAACTACATTTAGATTTTTTCTCGATTACTGATCGATCCCCTATTATTTGTTCATCGTGTTATATAAATAAACAATTTCCATTATATTTATTTATTTTTACCATCATCATCATCCTCAGATCATTACGTTCCCAATGCTTGGACACGGGCCTTCTCTCGTTGAGAGAGTATTGGCCATAATCCACCACGCTGGCCCAGTTCGGGTTGATGTATGTCACATGACCTTGAATTTTTGTGATAATTTCTTGGCGGGTTTAAATACGATGTTTTCCTTCATCGTTTTTAGAGAGAGTGTTTAATCTGCACATAACTTAAGAAAGTCAGTGGTGGCCACAGCGGGATTCGAACTCGGGTGCGTCAGATCGAAAGTCGCACGTGCTCGCACTGAGCCACACTCGCTCTCAAACTATTTTCCATACGAACCGTCCGATGGTAATATTTAGCGGAATACGAGTGATAAACAGATGTTCTTATATTTAAAAATGGATTTCAGCATCTTTTTAACTAATTTGAATTCTATCGTATCTATTTATTGTGTGCTGTTTTACTTCCCTCATTCGGCATGTCAGCTATTTTCTCAGTCGATCTTTATGAACTGAGAGTGGGCTATGTAGGTCAGTTAAATAAACATGTCTTGATCATATTATCTACAGAAATATTTAAGAAACTGTTTTATTTGTTTCATTGAGACTTTTTGTCTTACTGTACAATTACAAAATATTGGGTCAAGCATGAAATATTCGGTAGGAGCCTCCTTAAGCGGTGCTTTCTGATTATTACCACACAGTTTCTATGAAGTCACTTTCTTGTTTGTCTGTATGTCTGTCGTTCCGGGTGGAATCTTGCAACTCAAATTTCGAGCACTCCCCGATTAGCTATCCGGCTGAAACTTTCAGGGTAGCTCACAACTCGATGACAATCATTCCAAATCCATTTATTAGCATGCAATGCCACCGTAGCCTCTAAAAGCGCATAAAAATGTAGTTTTTAGATAAAAAAATTAATCTGTCTTTTTCTTGTTACTGCCTAAATAGCATCCAGTTTAGTCTAGACATTGGGAATCTTTGGATATTCTTTTTATTTTCGTGTGGACAATAAATAATTTTGGAGGTTATCATTAGTTGAGAGATTATGGAAGCGGCTCAGCGGCTGTCGATCCAACGAACCGGAGTTCGAATGCGGATGGATTATGTGCGGATTCAATTAACACTCGCTCTAAAAACAGCGAAGGAAAACATCGTGATGAAACGCACTGAAAGTTCCAGAATATATGACATCTACCAAGCCAAACTGGGCCAACGTTGTGGCCTTATGGCCCATACTCTATCTATAAGAAAAGGCCCATGTCCCAGCACCGAGAACGTAATGAGCTGGTGATGATGTTGATTTGTTGTGGTGAAAGGATGTGTAGGTTTACAGTACAATTTTCAAGTGTACAGAAATGTTTGCTCTGCAGATTTAGATTTTGGCCTAGCACAACAATTATAGAAAACAACATTAATTTAAAGATCACAACTAGACACACCTACAGTGGATGCTAGACACTCAACACAACACCGCGGCCGACGTACTCTTAGGTGTAGTTTCTAGTAGTATTATAAGTTTCTTTTAAGTCTACATAAAAAACAGCAGGTATACTCGTATATCTAAACATTGTTTTTTTTTTTTACATGTATGTCAGTATTTGACCACGATCTCACCTGATGGGATGCGACGATGTGGTCGAAGATGTAGCACGCTTACCCAGTAAGTACTTGTTCACTCTTGATTTGAACACACCCAGATTGTATTTATGTGGACGACGGCAAGGCGTTCCATTTAGCCATAACATAAGTGCGTAAAAAAACTTGCCAACAGCAAAAACTTGCAAACCAGGACGGGGGTAACCTTCAACTCTAGAGGAGACCCTAGCCAACACAGAGCCGCGAAAGTATGAAATTAAAATGCCGCTGGGAGGCGTCCCGGCTATCGGAGCAGTCACCTGCGGCCTGCCATATGCCAGTTTCCAGGGGGTAGATGCCCTCGTGCGTTTCCGCCTGGGCAATGGGGACCACCCGAGCCCCAACCCTACCACCCCTCACGGGGGCGGTAGAAGAGCAAATGATGATGATGCTTAAAGAGTTTTGTAGTCGTAGACCTATTCTATATTAGTCGTAGTTCTTTGATGTATAGCACTCCTTTTGTCTGCTATTCTATAGCCAAATAGTAGTGTGCAACATTACTGTACTCCGGTATGAAAGTCACTGTTTCAAACGTAATTACTGGTCATTATGACTGTCTCAGAGTGACAAGCGCAGTGCAGTGCCCAGCAGATATCTCTGTGCTATTTTATCATGTACTTAGAACAGAGATATCTGCTGGGTGTCGCGGTTAACTATAACCAGGAAAATGTACCTGGACGCGATCCTGCGTAGGTTTTTATAATAAAATTCCAAAATGTTTAACGGAGCTCACAGATAGTACATTCAAATTACGCAAAAAGACTATGTTTAAATAAGAAAAGCATAATGTACGTAATTATATAGATGTAGAAGTGAAAGACAAAGATGCTTGGAATATTCCACTTCTGCAAAGTAGCCAACTGGTACATAAAAAACATAAGATTGTAGATAACCAAAAAATTCACAAAATCTCTAAAAAAGAATGCCTCCCAGTATCTTGTCGTATCTTCTGAGTAGTGGTTCTTTTTCCGGTACGGTGGTAGTCATGGTGATAATTTGACGTTCATAAGTGCGTCTGTGATGCCAAAAATGAATAAAGAGATTTTGATTTGATTTGACCCTCGAGTGCGTTTTTTACATAATGTTTGGGAAAGCATGAAATATTTCTTAAGACATGTGGTCTCAAATATAGATCATTAGCCAGACCGCCACCTACACTGCATGCCAATGACACTGCAGACGTAATGCGAGACAGTGGCCTTGCTGCCAAAGCTTTATGAACCAACCGAAAGTATGAAATTAAAATCATAATGCTGGAGTTTGTAACTTGTAAGGTTTGTATTTTATGAATTGGTTTAAGAAGTCGTGAAAAGTTAGGTGTAATATTTTTTTTGGAACTGAGTAATGAGACGAGCACGTCGTTCACCTGATGGTAAGCGTCACGCTTGCAGTTGCAGTGCCACCCAGAACTTTTGATACTGTAATAAAATACTACGTAGCACTGCATTGCGCTCACCACTCCGAGACATCATATATTAAGTCTCATTATGCTCAGTATTGTCTATTTAAACATTTTAAAATGTATAATTTCAAACTTGTGGTTTGGACCTATACTACTATATTGGAATACCCTAATCTCAAAAAATCTTTGTCCTATAGTGACTGAAGGCTGACTTTTTCCAAGACTGGCTGAATTTCTTGCCAATCTTTGGCTCAACTTCATTTGACATTGCATGAATGAACACAACGTGAGAGGCACGATAAAGGAAAACAAAATTACTTTTGTTTTTTTTTATACTGTGAATTGGCTTGCGTTTGACCACTATGTCACCTGATGGTTAGCGACAATGCGGCCGATGATCTAGCACGCTTGCCAAGATAGTACCTGTTCACTCGAGACTTAAAGATTCCTAGATTAGAGATTAGCGTTTAGTGCGCGCAGGAGAAATGTCTATCATAAAACAGTGGCGTGTTGCCGTACGTCTTGTAGTCCAATGATGATAAGGGGATGGGGGGAATTAGTTGGTGCAATTGTAGTCCAATGATGATGAGGGAATTAGTTGGTGCAATTCCGACGCACACTCTCGGAAATGTATCCGATAAAAGACCGATAGACTGGCAACTTTGCGTCGTCTTACCTACTTAATTGAGTCATATGTAAGCCAATAAAGATTAATTTCGAAAACAATGAACAACAGATAAGATTAGGTAACATTTTCCGTAAGTACATTGGTTTCATTGTTTATAGAAATAACCAATACCAAGCCTAGCGTACTCCGCACTGTAGGTACGATAAGCTACAAGTACATAGCCGGACACCTACAGCGGGTCGCGTGTCGTTACACGTGCCGCGTCAGAAGAGATAAGAGCTATGCGATAGAAAGAGAGGCGCTCTGTAGGTTAATGTGACTGGTAGGTATGCAGCGCTACGCGAGCTGAATTGAATTTTATTGCGTCAAAGCAAGAGTCGCTATTTGTTTAAATTTTTTTGCGGAGTGATGCTTCTGTCCCTTAGTATTCTGTGCCAATACACGTTCGTAACAATTACCGCACTAGGTACATGAATGAAAATTGTTAAGCGACGAGGCATTTAATAACACAAAACTGTTTTATCTTTACCTACGGATATTGTTTTGATCGTTCTGTGAAGACAAAGGGCTCAATTTTGTTTGTATCTTGATAATAGTTCACGGCAAGTTTATAAAAAAACTAGCTGACCCAGCAAACGTCGTTTTGCCATATAAATTAAAAAAAAAACAAAAATAGATGTTAGCCGATTCTCATAGATACCGGATAAGCACAAAAAATTTCATCAAAATCGGTCAAGCCGTTTCGGAGGAGTGTGGCAACGAAAACTGTGACACGAGAATTTTATATATTAGAGAAGATGTACTAACGTAGGTATAAATAAACGTTACGTATAAATGCGAAAGATTGTGAGGAGGGATGGATGGATGTTTGTTAATCACAAAAAAACTAATGAACAGATTTTCAGGTATGTAGGTTCTTTAGGTCCTGGAAAAGGACAAAGGCCTGGAAAACCACGGGTGAAACCGCGGGGCGCAGCTAGTATTTACATAAAATGTCGATGTAATAACAAGCGAATTACAGTAACTAAAAACTACTACTAGTAACTAAAATTTAAAAAACCCCCGACATAAAAAACCTATAAAAAGTAAAAAACTGAACCGATTTTGATGAAACATGTCCAAGAACCACCGCTGGAAAACCTGCTTTCAAATAAAAAACCGCATCCAAATCGGTTCACCCGTTTAAAAGCTACGGTACCACAGACAGACACATAGCGGTCATGCAAACTTATAACATCCCTCCCTTTTTGCGTCGGGGGTTAAAAATCGTCCCAAACACATCAATACATACATACATACATATTAATATATATACCTACATTCATACATATATGTATAGATTCACTATAGACTCTAAAGGCACTCGATCTATCTTCTTTCTAGAATTTACTCTATCTTTCGGTTTGTTATTCAGACCCAATAAGCATGCTGCCTAAACATTGATATATGCTCAATGTGCCTAAAGGTATGCAGTTAGGATACTGCAATATACATTTCAGATCATTTAACTTGCGTGACAAGTGATGAATGAAAAGCCATGTGTGTCATTGCCAATTAAATAATATTCAAGACGGCATCGGCGCTGCAGTTATGAATTATTGAGACTTGCAAGACCAAAGAAAACGAATAATGATTAATAAATTCCTAATACAAAATTATTATATTGTTCATGAATTTTTATATACCTACATACGTAGCTAATTTCAAGTCAAAGTCGGGCAATATAAAATCTATTATTAAAATAATACAATTATTGTTTTAAATATGGGCAGGTCAGCTACTATATTAATATAATATTTGCTATACCCTATATATTACAGGCTCCGTGTAAGTTGTTATAATTATTATTAAATCATTTAATTCAGTAATAATCATCCATATAGATAGATAGATAGATAGATAAACACTTTATTGTTAAAAAACCTTAAATATAGGTACATGAAAAACAAGTAAATTTTACAGTAATCAGCATAACAATAGGCGTTCTTATCGCTCAAAGCGATCTCCTATATATTATCTATATATATATATATATATAGATAATATATGACATATACATATAAAAGCATAATATAGGTAAGTCTATAGACATATATAGGTATATCATCATCATCATCAGCTCATCACGTTCCCACTGCTGGGACGCGGGCCTTCTCTCATAGAGAGAATGGGCCATAATCCACCACGCTGGCCCAGTGTGGGTTGGTGGATGTCACATGTCCTTGACTTTTTGAGAAAAATTCTTGAACATGCGGGCTAAATCCATATTACAAATTATAGTAGTTTTTAAACATTCGCGAATTGAATTCATGTTTTATGATAATATCGGGCTCATGGGCCCTGCAGGACCAAACCACTGGATCGAGCTTTATGACCCAAATATCCTCTCCACCAATCGACAGTTATATCCAAGAATTGTTCGAGAAGCGATTGAGATAAAGAAGTACCGTAACTTAAATCAGGAGGCTGGTTTTAGTGGATGGTTTAGTTATCTGCATCGTGGAATCCGGTGATCAGTAGGTGTTCGCGTCGCGATTTATCTTCGAACGTATCTGCCGATACTGTTAGTATTGTATGTTGTGACCAAGTTTTACCAAACCAAATGCGGGTAGTTGGTGACAACGCCCGTCGTTCCTGCTTCTCCAGCCTTCTCGTGACCACGGTCAATGCAAATTGATCGAAACGTCGAGGTTAGTCAAAATTTTATTTTGGTTTTAAAATTGTGCGCGAAGAGACCCGATATTATCATAAAACATATACAAATTATGTCAAATTAAACATGTAAATAAGACCAACAATTGTACTACCCTAGGTATCTCTTTTTCATGTACGATTGAACATTGAACAACTATTGAACATTGTATTGCATTTTTAAATAAAATAATATTTATTTGCGCCTCGAAGTTTTCTTTTGGGCAGCTGCCAGGTCAAGGTTATAATCATCTAGGTGGCATTACAACTGATAAGAGCTAACATAGCTTTTCCGTAGTGCTCGCAGCGAAGCTCACCTAGTAGCCGATCGTAAGAGATCTGCTAGGTTAAAGCATAAAGTCTGATAGGTTTGCTGCGTGTACCTATTGAATGTAAATACCAATTATCACCTGATCGTTTGTGTGGTAGGTATTTACATCTGAGCGCTACCATGCTTATCTTAGGGAAACAGTCGTTAGGCCATGTCTGGCATACAGGCTGTCCCTAACTCTGACACCAGGGCCGGCACGGGCGCGCGTGTTATTTCATCATCATTATCATCACCCTATTAAGTTCTCACAACTGGGACACCGGCCTTCTTTCATCATAATGGCCATAATCCACCACGCTGGCCCAGTGCGGGTTGGTGGATGTCACATGTTCTTGAATTTCTATGATTAATTCTTGATCATGTCGGTTTCCTCACTATGTTTTCACCGCTTTTAGAGCGAGTGTTAAATCCGCACATAACTTAAGAAAGTCATTGGTGCGGGGCAGCGGGATTCAAACTCCGGTGTGTCGGATCATCGTGTGTCAATTACAAACAGTTAGTTACGCTTCCTCTCCCTCACACTGTGTTCTGGTCTTATGCCAGACTAGTGCGCTATTTCCCGGCTCTTCACTAACATCTATCATATCTATCATAGTCTAGCTTAAGCTCAAAACTTCAATGCACGCTCAATTGCGGAATGTAAGGTCGAATTTATTCCAAACAAGTATCACAGAATATTTAATAGTATAAGCCCTGTATTCATCATACAATTGTAACTCTATTGAGTCTCCCCTACGCCAATGCTACAACATGCAAGTACTAACATATACCAACATTTCGCGGCACGCTAAAAGATGGGGCGAAACGGGTTTTTGCGAGAATGATTTGGATCTACTTACTTACTACTATTCTAGAAACAAGTTTGTGTGGGTTTATTCCAGGTAATCTCCGGAATCACAATAACAGTAGGAACACTCCATGTTTGAACGCTTAGAGGACTTAGGGGATAAAGAAGATCTCGCCGGCGGAGCAGCTTCGCAAGTTTCGGTAAAATAACAGTGGGCTGAAATTTTATCGCGCATTCGATGTTGCAATTCCCCAAACCGACGAGCATTTGAATGTGTCCTAGCGTTAATTTGACGATGCGCCGCGAAGCCCGGTTGCGCCCGCCGACCCAGCCAGACGCGAGACTCTAGGCATTGTATTTTTATATCTGGACATCTTCCAAATAGTACTCCCAACGGTTATCAAAAATATTGTTCGAATACCCATTGATACACGCAACATCATTATCTAAGGAATGGACTCTATTTCGGGACGGTTATTTTAGGTGCGTGTGTTGTATGTGTAAACATTCCGTTATCGATTGTGTCTAAATTAATAATCTTGTCGAATTGACTTCCAGTTATAAATATTTCAATCATAGTTAGCTATTTTATCGATAACTTCGCGGCAATTAATTAAAATTTGGTGGCAACAAAAAAATATTACTTACGTCCAAATTTAAAATCCGAGTTGAAATATTAAGGTCACTTAGCACACACTTTTTGTTAGATTGTTTGTTATATTGTCGTGTTTGTGTGGTTTTTGTCGCGGCCTCGAGTTGCCGTCGCGCAGACGGGCAGTTCGTCCGACAGGGACGCGTTTACTGCAGCGGGTCTACCTACATTATACCACGCCGTGCTGCATACTGACTGCTCACTAATCTGCGGCTTTAACTACCACAGCATATTAATAGTTAGTACTGGTTAATACTGGCAAGTGTCAGCCGATCTAAACTATATAAAATTGGAGTGTCCGTGTGTTAGCTCGTTCGTAGCGAGGTGTTTTATCGACGATTAAACGGAGGATTCTCCTTTAGTTCTTATTGTTTTAAATTGTTTAAATCTATTGACAGATTTGACTCGGATTTTCTTTGGCGAATTTTTGTAAAGCTCTGAAACTTTGGATTAGGCAAGTCGTAACTTTTATAAGTTTCGTGAAAGGTTCTATGTACTTTGATTACCTACTAGATAACTTAGCTACTTAAGTGTCATGAACTTTGAACTTAGGAAAACAGCTTATTTATTTATTTTTAAACTCTTTAATGCATATACACAGAAAACTAAAGTAATCTCTACAAGAGAGTTATTGCAACTGGTACATCTATATACACACTTAATTAAGAACATAGATATTCTTAATGTTTATTTATATAACTTACTTTGTCGGTTAATGAAACTTAGGTAATTATTGAAAAATCTAATGTAAACACATTATTTCCACCCTCTAATATATACCTATTATCTTATAATATATGTATTTTAAAGATTTTTATACGAAGTCGTTCGTGCTATAATAATTTTGATCTCAATTAAAAAGCAAAACTTGTACAACTAAAGGGTATGCAGACACCTAAGATATAAGAACCAATAATTTTCACAAATTCACAATAATAATAGTGATAAAAAGTTTTACATCACACTTTTGTATGCGTCAAGAATTGAACTTAAAAAGGTATCTATTTTCAATCATACAATTCATTCGCAAAATCTTCTAGTCTCCTCTTTGACATTCCAATTAGTTGACGAATATATCTTCATCTGTCCCCCTCTGAAGACGGGACCGTTTAGCTGTTATCAGGATATAGGACATACCAATTCATATATTCTGTTGGCATGACGTGACCCACAAGTATGTAGACCAAAAATGGTCCACCGAACAAAAAAGTCCGTGTAATTCTACATTTGTCGACATGTTTCAGAGAAGTCCGTGTAATTATACATTTGTCGACATGTTTTAAAGAAGTCCGTGTAATTATACATTTGTCGACATGTTTCGACATTGGTGAAAGAAGTCAGCTCTGCCTCCTTTTTATTACCTGATAGGCAAGCATTTGACCGCAGACACACCTGATGGAAAATGATGACGCGGTCGACGATGGATCATGCCTATATAGAAAATACCGACTCACTCTGGACTTGTAGACACCTTGATTATAAGATTCGGGGAATACACATGGCACATCGTCTCCGTGATGTATCCTGCCCTTCTTCTCCTCTTCCTCTTTACAGAGTCGGTAACACGTCGGCTTGTGTTTGTAGTTGATGCATGTCCATAGGCTACAATGACTGCTTTCCATTAAGTTTACTGGTTTGCCATATGCCATACTAGCTGCGCCCTGCGGTTTCACCCTCAGTTTCCCGGGATAAAAAGTAGCCTATAAGTTAATCCAGGGAATAAGCTATCTCCACACCAAATTTCATCAAAATCCATTCAGTAGTTTTTGCGTGAAAGAGTAACAAACATACATCCATACATTCTTTCAAACTTTCGCGTTTATATTATTAGTAGGATCTACGTGAAAAGATGAAGTATTCGGTAGGAGCCTTTTGCAATGTTTTTGTCTTTAAGCCTTGAAGGCACTTGGTGTACCTGTAACAATGAAGACTATTAATATGATCCCTAATCAATCCTTCCATTATTGTGGTTAAGGGGACTATTTTTGAACCGGTTACAATTAGTGACTATTATTGTCAACGGTCATATCAATAACGAGTGCTCCTTCCCACTCGCATTCGATATTACCGGTGACTATTTGAAAATTCTCAAACGTATGAAGACATCTAAATAAATAAAAATGTAAATATTGCAAAAGCGATTAGATATGTTTCATACTCATTTTTTGTCATTTTTAACCGACTTAAAAAGGTATAGGTTCTCAATTCGATTGTATTTATTTTATTTTGTATTTATCGGTGAGTATCAAAAATTGCACCCGAGGCCAAAAATCATTGGTCCAAAAATCATGCTTATAGACAATAAGCATGATTTTTGGACCAAGAGCATAATAAAATGCTCAACCCAGATAGACAGACGATATTATTATAGTTTGGGTTTATAGGGTAAGATGGTAATTGGATTGGCACAAGATCCAGCTCTGTAACATGATAAAGCTGCATAATAATTGTCCAGCAGTGGATCGACAAAGTGTGCAAAATACCTACCGTTTTTAAAGTAGGATTTCGAGTAGGAATTTGTGCGCTTACTCAAAGTGTAGCTTGATGTAATGGTTGTAAGTGGCTTAGTTGACCTGTTGGATGACGTGATACAGGAGCACGTCAAGCTTATGTTAGAATGAGGCAGCAGAGTTCGCGACCTTTCACCCGGAACGTTTGGGTAGACTTGAACCATTCGGCACGACCTGGACTCTATGTTTTTATACTTGGTATAACCAGATTTAACGTTTAACCGTTTCAACCTCCCTTTTGATAAGGAGACATACCATCGCAATATTCATACTTACATCCAGAGAAATAGAGAATGTGTTACTAACATCCTACCTTTCATCGTCCGGTGATGCTGACGTGCTGAAATGGATGGCTTATAATAAGAGTATATTGAACTTGTTATGACAGAGAGACGGAGAGATTTGACGATGTTTATACATCCAGGAGAATGAAGTCTATGTTTTAATAAGGCAGGTAAGGTTCACGACCTTTCATCGCCCTGTGACATGCTGAAGCGTGCGCCTAGCTAGAATAGTATTGTGGTTGTTATGGGGTATAACAGACTTAAAATAAACTTGGTACCTCATCTTTGTAGATTTTGAAATAATATGAACTGAATCTGTTGGAATCATGTTTGTAACTTTTGGAATTGATCATTTGAACATTTTTTAAATCAGCCTAATTCAGAAGACTACATTTACCCTGTGAGCAGTGTATAGTTAATGCGTAGTATATTATGCAAGATGTTTTATATAGATGTTTATAAATAACCTGCACTGATAAAATATGTTATCCATGTTAGGAATAAACCTACTACAATACGGGTTACCTTGACCAGCATTACCTGGTCTCTGGCCTTTCAGCAAATATGTCCTCAAAGTTCATCTGTATGAGTGGATGGAGGTGGAAGGGTGGTTCAAGGTATAGTGGTGGTTATGTGGGCCGAGCCTCCGCTGCCGGTGACTGTTCCTGTATAATTAGTTTAACTACCTTATGGTGATTCATGCAAGTATTCGTCAACGTATGTATGCGTGCCTACCTGCTTAGGTATGCCTTTGCATATTACCTAGGTAGGTATGAAGACAAGCTAGTATATCGGTTTCATTGTCAACAGCAAAGATATTCAGATTTGATTTGACTGAGAGAGAAGTAAGAAGCTACAGAGAATCTCAAATATGGGATCAAAATCGATTGACATGAATTTCAAGCGATAAAAGCCGCGGGTAAAAATATTACAATAAATAACGACATTAAAATATTGGCATTGTGATAAATATAAAGTATTTATAATCCCTAATGAGATTGTCAATCCTCATCATGGATATTTATTATGATTGATCGTCGTTAATTCAAAGTAGATAGGTACCTACATTGGTAGGTACTTACATTGTTTATGTTTCATTTCAAGAGATTCAGCTACCCATTGGATCTACAGGAGGAATGTCCAGTCCAGTAAGAAGTGCTTACCGGATTTGCTTAGATACTGTCCGGGGTATAAGCAATCAAACCGCTTTAAGGGTTATTCGGATATCAGATTAGAAAATTAGAAAACAGGTCTCAAAATGGTTCCAAGTAGGTATCTCAATCACATGCCAGTCCACGTACAAAGTCATAAACTTTACTTTTAGACGTCAGTAATGGTTAATTGAATTCAAGTTAAAAAAAGTCAAATCCATTCCATTATATTCCAATTTATATAAGTATAGGTTTATACGGGATATATTTCTGACCTTATCCTTAAATTGATCAACTAAATTTAACTGTTTAGCTAACGAACAAAATTTATTTCATTGACCCATGAGTATTCCTTTAGGGAATATTTGCCCTAGTCCAAGAATCGGAACAATAAATATTTATGAAATGAGCCATTGAGCCACAATAACTGACAGTCACACGAACTACTACACAATTATTTGATAACAAACTGTCACACAACGAAATTTATCAGACGACCCACTCTCTTGGACTATCACTTATCATTATCAGTCAAAAGTTTAATGAGCTGTGATGTTATTAAACTCCTATCCTATCTACTGCTAACTCACTTGTTACGTATGACGTCATGGTGCATACCTACTGCCCGCAGGAGCGAGTCACAAGGCGCCGACGCAGCAGACCATGCCCTCTCTTTCTACCTTTTTACATTATATAGCTTTCCCCCACACCGTCACTTCTGGTTCTCACATCGAACCGCTGGCACTCATTAGGATAATTAGCATGTAGGAACTTTAAATGTAATTTTTATATTTAATTAAATGTAGAACCAAAGCATTTTGGTTTCCTTTGCATCCTCCTGCCTGTAGCCTACATAATTCACTAGAAAATATGTTTACATAATAATAAAGTCTTTATTCATAGAATATTACATTATTTATAGAAAATACATAATTTACATTTCACACATACTAAATACTGGTTTGATTCAGCGCGTCTTTCGTAGATGCAAAGGCCTCCTCGAGCTTTTCCCATTCTTGTCTCCTTTGAGCCAGCTAGTGGGCCAGCTATAGTGTATAGTTTTTTAATATCGTCTACCCATCTCCTAATCTGTCTGTATCTTTACCTTTTTGTGTCTTCTCGCTCTCGAAAAATTTGTTTACTTAGTGGCACATGGTAAGGGCTGCAAAAAGTATTATCATAGGTAGGGACTAGGGACCAGAAAACATAAGGATTACACCACCCCCAGGCAGGCACAACTGGGGATTTTCAATCACCTTTTTTTTCTAACAATCTTCTGATAGCCTTAGCTCATCAGTTCCCACGAAAAGATTGGCTTTGCAAAGTGAATATTTTACTTCCTTACTGATTGTACTTTTTGCATATTCCTTTATGTTTTACTCAGCAAAGAATACCTTCCTACTACAAATGTTCGGACCGGTAGCGTTGGGTCAGAGGTAGACACAATCGGGTAATGGAGCAATAAGGACTCTTTTGTTAGTTAACAGTACCCTACATTTCTACGGGGATGGCAGATGTTACACAAAGATTTTGTGAATATTTCATGTTGATTGTTATATAGTTCTTAGTGATGCTATAACTGTTATGGGCAGGCGTGTTAGTTAAAGAAACTACTCGTCTTCACAAAGCTATTAAAAAATATCTACCCGGGTTTTGTGAATGACAGAAGTACAAATGCAGATGATTATGTCGATAGACATGGATAAAGGAAAAATAACATATGTGTACTTGTAGAATATATCGTGTAATATTCTCTGTGCACGCTTCCACGTGAGGTTCATAGTGATGATAGTTATAATTAAGCGATCTAAAAAGCAAAATAACTTTGTTCTGAACTTGACCTGTAAATCTAAAAATATTATATGCTAGTAGCGCCATCTGTTTATTCGCCGCCGAACTATTCAGTAATGTGTCGTACTACCTAATTCACAAATGCTCGAACAAAATTGCTATTAAAGTATAGTTACCTAACGTTTCAGTTAGTTCATATCCAAAAAGATAGATGGCGCTAGTGAAACAGGTAAACTAGAGTTACGAAAATGTTAAGAAGTACGGATAGTATTACAAAATAAAAGTGCCCCGAGGATACATGATCCCCCATTTAAAACTAGCGCCAAAAAGTGTTTAAAGGTGTTCTGTTGGCTGCATTGGGACGCCGCCATGATGGCTAGTACAAATAGTAAAAATTAAACCGAAACAACAGCTCGTTGCTAAAATAATTGGAAATTTATGTTTTTACCGGATCTTACTTGTTTTGTTTAGTGTACGACAATTCGAAAAACTTCAGGTACGTGTACTTTACAATTTTTTGTTTGTATTTATGAAATATTGTGTGTATTTAGCTGTGTAAATTCAATTATTTCCGAGTCAAATGTTTTCATCTTGTTGCTGTTTTTTTTTCCATTTTAAATAAAGTTACTGCTTCGGGATAGTTGATCCCTTTTGCTAGGGGGATGCTTGATCCCGGAGTCAAGTATCCCACCTATAATTCTTTTGTTTGGGTCAAGAAGTAACTCTCATAACTTCCGTTCTTTTAGATGCCGCGGAAGTACGTATCGAAGCAAGGAGCCATGAAGAGGGTACCTTACGACCCGGAGGCCTTGAAAAATGCGGTCCAAGCAGTTAAAGATGGAGCTGCTTACAAAACCGTCGCAAGAGAATTTAAAATTAATGTCATGACACTTAAAAGGCTATGCCGTCGAGACTCTTATGTTCAACCTGGTTTTACCAATAGACAAATTTTGTCCAAACGTCACGAGGATGAGCTAGGAGCGTATCTTGTTCATATGTCTAAAATGTATTATGGACTTACCGTTGTACAATTGCGTAAGGTAGCTTACCAATTCGCCAAAGCAAATAAGATGAAATACCCCTCTTCATGGGATCACTCGCAACAGGCGGGTCGCGATTGGTATCGTGGATTTTTGGAGAGACAGCAAACCCTATCCTTAAGAACTCCAGAGCCTACCAGCTTGGCGCGAGCGACAGCGTTTAATAAACACACCGTGGCGGAATTTTTTGGAAATTTGACTGCAGTTTTTAATAAGCACGAATTTACTGCCGAAAGGGTGTGGAATATTGACGAAACAGGGGTAACAACTGTCCATAAACCCAGCAAAATTATTGCAGTTAAGGGTTCCAAACAAGTAGGAAAAATGACATCGGCCGAACGAGGTGAGCTGGTTACCGTTTGTGCCTGTATCAACGCTGCCGGGGGCCACATCCCGCCATACATGATATTCCCCCGAAAAAACTGGCAGGATAGGTTCCTCAATCATGCCCCTCCTAGCAGCGATGCAACTACTCATCCTAGTGGATGGATGACGGGCGACAGTTTTATAAAATTCCTAAAGCATTTTGTTCGTCATGTTCAACCCAACGCTGATAGGAAACACCTCATCATCATGGACAATCACGAGAGTCATTGTTCTGTCGACGCCCTCAACTACGCAAAAGACAACGGAATCGTTCTTCTCACAATTCCACCACACACATCCCACAAGCTGCAGCCATTAGACAGGACTGTTTTTGGCCCCTTAAAAACCTTTTATTCTCAGGCAGCATCAAATTTTATGCTGAGACACCCCGGGAGAACAATCACAATCTACGACGTTTCGGAACTGTTAGGGGAAGCTTTCCCAAGGGCTATGGTGCCTACCAATATAATTAGTGGCTTCAGGGCGGCTGGAATATGGCCCATAAATGCCGACATTTTCACGGAAAGTGAGTTCATGACCAGTTTAGTTACGGACCGCCCTCCCCCTTCTCAACTTGAAGAACCAACACAGAGAAGTGTGATAGCGTCGGACTGCCCTCTCCCTTCTCCACTTGAGGAGCCCGTACAAAGCAGCAGTGTGAGTGAACGCGCTTCCCCATCCTTAGTTGGAGGATCAGTGCCGATGCACTTTTCACCACAGGACATCATGCCCTACCCCAAGGCAGGTCCACGCTCGCAGTCGTCGCGCGGGAGAAAGCGAGGACGTACTCGCATCCTAACCGATACTCCGGAAAAAGCAGCCATCGAAGAACAATCAAATAAAAAGTTGGCGAAGATGGCGGAGATAGAAATGAAAAGGAAGATTAAAGAAAATAGGCCTACCAAGAAAACAGTGAGACAAATATTTTCACTAAAAAAAATTGACGATGACACATCATCTGATTCTGATGAATGTCCTCCACTTCCATCATCTTCAGGGGGGGAAGAAGAGTTATGCAGTGATGGCGAGGGTCATAGAGCTTTTGAGCCCATCAGAAAAGAAGTAGGGGAATTTGTAGTTGCAATTTACAATGGTTTGTCATACCCAGGAAAAATTACAAAAATACATGAAAACGGGGCTACAATAAAAGCAATGGAAAAAAGTGGAAGGCTTTGGAAGTGGCCAGCAAGGGAAGACGAAATATTTTATGTGTGGGGTGACATTTTGGGACACTTGCCGGAGCCGACGAAATTTTCAAAAACACGTGACATTTATTCCGTGCCACTTCTCGAATAATTTTCCCATTTATTTTTTGTCTGTGTTTTCAATTTTTTTATGTTGTTTTCATTTTGTACCTACTCATCTTTCGAATCGTTAATTACAACTTATTAATAGTAGACCTAAGTTTATTTAATTTCCATATATAGGTAGGCCTATGGCTGAAACTTTGACGGGTGGGATGATTGATCCTCCGGGATCATACAACCCACTCACCGGGATCAAGTATCCCCATAGGGAGGGTTACTTGATCCTTGTGTCGGACTTTAAAAAAACCCTTTTTGTCGGTTTTTTTAATGAATAAGAAGGTCTGTATTGGTGTTAGATCAGTAGTATTGAACGGAAATACATGTGTGATTTAAAAGAAAGTCAGATCTATGAAACTGGTTCGAATTACTAAAAGAAAACCAAAACAGGGATCAAGTATACCACCTCTCCCCTACTTTGAATTATCTAGCTAAGCATTTGGAATCACTAGTAAAGAGTCACACAAAGATTACAGCTTATTCCCAGCTTACTGGCGGAAAATCTTGAAAGGACATTTAATGAAATAATTTGGTGGACATTTGTAGATATGTTTTCTTGAATTCTGAACTGTAAAAATATCTAAATATATTTAATAACCTTTGGTAATAGGTAATAGGTAACTTTTTAGTCTTCATGAATAAACCAGTTATTGCAAGAGGCTACTTTTGAGGTAGTGAGATGCAACGTATAAATGATAATAAGGAATTACTTTGTTTAGATGTGCTCATAGCAACGGTGTTTATGTCGGCCATAGTCGACTTCACAAAAGGTGCCCAAGACTCAAAGGGCCTATATTTTATCATAATTAACATACCTAATATGTAGTAGGTACCTACTATTATCTTTTACATAATACCTATAATCACTATGTTTAAATTAACGTGTTCGCAGGGACAGACAATAAGATTTCATTTTACCTTTTTCATCCACCAAGTTCTACGCTTATTACTTATCTTCCTTTCCTACTTTTTGCTCATTCCATTCTCACCCCATCGAAACTGAACCAAATCTATTAAAACTAAGCAAGCGTAAGCGCGTCCCCACAAAACTAAAGGCCGCGGAAAACGGGGCAATTTGCCTCATGGATATTGGCGGCTTATTTAGTTAGGGTAAAGCTGTGCCTCATCCCGGCATCTGAGGCTGGGCGGGCCGCCGCAGTCGCGTCCCGACCTCCGCCCGTGCCACACCACGCGCCTGAAAAAAAGTAAAATTAAAAAATAACTACGGGATATTCTTCTTCCCGCCAATTGAAACGTCAACCATGAGAGAGTCGAGCAATTAGCAAGACAATGGAGTACACGTCACAAATAGGTAGGTTGTATTTTTTATTGGTTTCTTGTTTAGTTGTGAGACAGAAGTGGATATGTGTTGTCGTGTAAACAACGGGACAGGGTTCAGGAAGGCTGCGGTTCGGGTGAGTAAGGTCCTGTAGGAAATACAACAATATTATAGGAACTTTAATTAAAATCGGTTTGCCAATCATCGCACGCACTGTTTGAAAATGTACCTATTTGCATCTTATTATTAAATACTCATTTATTCATAAGCTGGGTTTACAAGTCAAGCATGATGTCTAGAAAGTAATTTGAGTGTAAGATGTATACCAGCGTGTATACACACGACACAATAAAATATAAATTAATAAATAAATTAACAAAAATTCTAAATTTAATATTTATATTCAAAATTAATTAATAAAATAGAATATTCACAATGTCAAAATAATAATTAAATTATGAAAATCATAATTATTATTATCAGTTAAAAAATGTCAGGAGTATGAAATATATAAATTACTGCAATGTCATAAATTTGTCAAAACTACAGAACGTTTGATAAGCCAACGTCTTAATCGTGTTTGATGTATGATATATCTAAACAGGTATGATATACCAAAGCTATAAGAGTAAAATATAAAAATAAAGTCTATTATCGAAGAGTAGGTAACACTCAGTTTCTAGTTATTAAATTGGTCGAAATCGTACCGGTCATCGCAATGTAGGTACACGACATTTGTAGAGTTGTTGACTATGACGTTAAACATTAGTATTTGAAGTTTACATTGTTTTCGTGTGTAAATAATTAATTTAATCTTTATTGTTCCTACAAATTTTAAACCCACAAATAGCTTTAACTTTATCCTTAAACTTTCACACACGCACGTGAATAATTTAAAAAATAGAGAGCATAGTAACTTAGAGCCAAATATATGTAACTGAAAATAGACACTGGGTTCATAACATAAATTACATTTAATTACTTTACATTAAGTATCTACAATTATTGACAAGTATATGTAGTGTTATTGACATAAGTAACCTACAACAAAATTAAAAAGTAAATTTAAAGATAAATATCAGAATTCAGGTCGCCGTCTGCGAGTAAGGTGCCCAAAAAGTTGGCGACGTTACCTCATCGTTTTCTGGACTTTTGAATTTTTAAAAGAAATGAGAACAAACACTGCAATTGTACAATAATACTTTCTAGGGGTTTTGTAGATAATTTGGATATACCTATCTCATCTCATCGATCAAATTTCATTTCATTTAAATCATAACCACTCGAAAAGAAGCATTACGAAACTAGATTTCAAATCTGAAACGCAATGAAAATATGTAATGTAATTCCGCTGAATATTTAAGTAAACTATATTTCTATAAACTGTCAAACTGTCTCTATCGAACTTCTTGAGGAGGACCCCCTCTTCAAGAAGTTTGACAGAGACCCATCGAGCTCGGAAGTCTTGGCGTGATGGATGATCTTAAACTTTGATTGCTTTCGACGGAATTTCCTTCAAGTTGTCGAAGACTGGAGTGATATTTTAAATACATTGTATAGTAAATAGTAATGATAATAATCGTTGTTCTTTATGAAAAAAGAAAATACATTTATTTATTCTTTTCCTGTAGGTATGAGAGTTTTTTTTGGTATGAAAGTTTTCGTGAGTATAAACTAAATACTAGAAAAAAAAACTAGTTGCTTACTCTGAACTTAGGTCTTAAAATTCGACAAACTACAAAATTCCTAGCCCGTTTAATAACTTTTAATTCTTTTCTCCGATAGAATGGATAATAGATCACTTCTGTCTCAAGACGCTGTAGGTTCTTCTATTGAGATATCGGCTCATAAATATGGACTTACCTTCCCGCCTTATGTCAACAGCTTTTTAGTTTTTTGCAGGAAAAACCAATTTATCTTTCTGCTGCAGCTGGTTCTATAATGTATCTTAAACCAAATAGCATTGCTATAGTTTTTCTCGAAGTAAGTAAAAGTAATAAGCAGTTTTTGCTATTCTATCCGTTCTCCATATTACTATACATAGTAAGCCGGTTCCCTCGACACTCTTGACCGTGGGAATTTATTACTTCATTTGTTCGTAATAAGATGGTTTCACTTCTATTTTCTTTTCTAACAGGAATGTTAAATTTTATTGTTAATTTTAAATGTTTCTTTGCTTTTATATTCACATCCAAAAGATAATATATTGCTACTACATATTTGAAGGTTGGAGATATTTAAATGGACCGTTTTAAAGTTTAAATCTATGTTTGTTTGAATAATCGTTAGAATGCTGTATTCTATATGTGAATGTATGAAATGGGCAAAGTTAGATAAACGCTGATGGTAGGTTAGGAACGAATCTAAGCAGTCGCTTCACTTCCGCTTTCTTCTAGTCCGTCCTTATACATCCCATCAAATAATTCCCTCGTCCCCATCGGACTACAAGACGTACGGCAACGTGCCACGTGAACATTCCTCCTGCGCGCACTAACCGCTTCGCTTCCAATTTCATTATGCGCACTGCTAACGAGTGGAACCCCTGCCAGAGTCAGTCTTTCCCGATATATAAAATCTAGGAATCTTCAAGCCTCGAGTGTAGGTAGGTACTATCTTGGCAAGCGTGCTACATCGTCGACCGCGCATCGCCGCTTACCATCGCGTGACATAGTGGTCAAACTCAAGCCAATCAACAATCCCGTCCGCTTTGAATAAAAAAAAACGTAGACATACAGCAGGTGAGATAGTGGCCAACAAATAAATTTATTAACGATAAAAAAGCGCCATTCATTAATTGGCACCTAGAATTTTGAATTGCAATTTACTAAGTCGCATCATGGCTAAGAGCGAGTGTGGCTAAGAGCGAGTGTGGCTAAGAGCGAGTGTGGCTCAGTGGTAGAACGTGCGACTTTCGATCCGACGCACCCGAGCTCGAACCCCTCGCACCACTGACTTTCTTAAGTTATGTGCGGATTTAACACTCGCTCTAAATACGGTGAAGGAAAACATCGTGAGGAAACCGACATGTCCAAGAATTTATCACAAAAATTCAAGGACATGTGATATCCACCAACCCGCACTGGGCCAGCGTGGCGGATTATGGTCCATACTCTCTCTATGAGGGAAGGCCCGAGTCCCAGCAGTGGGAACGTGATGGGCTGATGATGATGATCATGGCTGATTGTCGTGACCCACCTCTTTCCATCTTTCTTCAACTTGTTACGCGATCTTCCTCTTCTCGGCGAAATGTATTGCGTCTGTGACTGTAGATAGATAGATAGATAGATAAACGCTTTATTGCAAACATTAAATTAAAGACATTACATAAAAACAATTAAAGAAAGTAGTGTCCAGTGTGGCAAAAACACCCACCAATTAGACTATGGTATGGTATAGGTATATGGTGGATTGGTATATACTCTGTTCCAATTACGTAGATGCAAAGACTTGACCGTGAAATCTACGTCATAAAACTTTTTATATGTTTTCTTTTCGCTTATAGCGGCCGTCCCGTCCGCTTTGAAATTTCTTACATTGTTTATTTACCCGCCATTTTATTGGGCTGCGAATTGCGGTAAACTTTAATTTATTTGACAGAATCTGTTGTTTTGGGAAATGGTAATGCGTCTTATCGGATAATGCTCGTCGATTTGCGTCTTAAAAACATTTGTTGCTATGGTAGTAATGTTTTCTATTATGGCTTAAAGACTGACTACATGACACTTAACTAGCTCAAGTGACAGGGTGAGAGATGCAAGGTCTCAGGGTCAAAATCCTCCATACGTCTCAGGAAGTATTCAAAGCCCATTAGCACTAAGTAAAACTGTAGCACACAAATACAAATTTGATTAATTTCAAAATATGTGAAACGCTGGCGAGCTGATAACTATCTTTCAGGCAAGTGATGATATCACTTGCCTGAATGATAATTATGCGATGCGGATTTTGCAGGCCAGGAATCATAGAGTAACGCGGGCCTATTTTCTATAATATCTTCATAATAGGTACCTATACTTATTTATTGGGCAATCCCTGTTATTATCATGAGTAATAAATACCAGGGATTACATTAACACTTCGAACAACCATCATACCCATACTGGCTGTCACACACTCAAACGTTTCAATCCGAACATACAACGCTAGTCTTTTTATTATTTTTACTACGGGCCCCTTCCGAACCCTTTGTTGGTCTCACGTATGGACCCTTTATGATGTCACAATGGAATAGCGCAGTATAATAGCCCGTGAAGGGGCAAGAGAAGGGGATGTACACCCTCGGGGTAAGCTGATAATAGTTGCTACGATTTATTAGCCATACGTTAGTTTAACGTCCTGTCTTATCGCGAGGATATGGTTTAGATTTAGAGGAATAGAGAAGACCTTTAGTACAGAAGGATAGGTTAGTGTAACATTTTCGACAATGGTCGTTTGTAAAGGATAAAATGTGGCGTAACCTTTAGCATTTAGGCGATATGATGCCCATATTTATTACGTTGCCTTTGCCCATATTTATATGCGCCGCAATAATATGAATTCTTGTTGGACACCAAATGTTTATGAATGAACACCTTTTCTGGCGTCTCTTGTCATCAGTAAATAAGTCAAAAGATCTTTATTAAATAGGCACAAAAACGCACTTTTAAATGTCATACACACATCATACATATCAATTGAAATACTTAAAATGTCATGACTTTCAAAAAAAAGGCAAGCATGTCTACCCATTTCTTGAAGTTCAGGCCCAGAAAAGAAATGCAAAAACTGACTCTACCAGTGCTTCGGAAATACGCTAGAGAAGATAGTAGCACCAAGTATCTCTTTTTGAATCTTATAAAATGTTTTAAATATAAAACTGAACAATGAGGCATAAATTATAATTAACATAACATAAAGTTAAACTAGAAGTGCGAGTGAGATGTCCCATAGTCATAGTATCTCGTAATATCATGTAACATAAAAATATGAGTAATATATAAAAAATAGGTATATACATGCAGTAGCAGTTAGTGACCAGACCAGACCCCACAAGCAGAACTCGTTCACGAGTATGGATTATGGACGAGCCATCACCCCCCTCAACCATATACCAGGGAAGGGAGTGTACACACGTATTATTATTTTCTGGTTCTAATGCAAGTCGCACCTGCTCCCTAATACACCTATATAAACTACCGTACCCTAGCGTGTCACCGGTTCTGATGACAACTTTCTATTTCTACCATTGGATACCCCCGTAAAATCCTTTTTTTTATTTATCGACCTGTTTTTAAATGATACTTGAATAAAGATAAAAATTTCAAAAATGGCTGTTCGGCGATGGTAATGAATTAGAAAAAAAAAATGTTCTCTATGCAAAGTTGATTTCTGACATTTTTATAACAGAAATAGACCCACAGATAAAATACTGTAATCACACTTTATAGTACTCTACTTATGGCTATGACAAGGTAAATGCATAGTAAAAGTAACTATATATATATACTGTTCGTTTTACGTCATCGTTTTCTAATAACTTTCTAATGCAATTGGTTATCTCCCCACAGCCCCTATATTTGTAGATAGTAGTGTAGATATAACTCGAGAGATTTACAACGCGCTTGACATCAGTAATATAGGCTGTTAATGAAATGGCTTTTAGAAATTACTAGTACGCATAATGACAAAAAAATGGTAGGCATTGATTCTATTTGTAATTTCATGATACCTTCGTTCTGCTTAGGAGACAATTCTTCTCTTCGCAGGAGAGTATAGGCCATAGTTCAACGGTCATATGCAGTGTAGTTTTTTTCTAAAGTTGTCGAACTTAGTAATTTTTGGAGGCATGTGAGTTTCATCCCGATATGAAACTAGCATGACAATCACCATTGCTAGCACCAGTTTACCGGTGGCACCGGTGTTTTCCGTTGTTTAGAGCATTCGGAAAACTGAACATTGCTTGTGCTTGGGATTCAAACTTGTGAATATCTTATTACCTTATATTTGACACTGAATAATATGTACTAAATGCACGACCCGTGCGAAGCCATTTAGGCAGAAGAAGTAAGAACATTTCTTTTTTTATTTCGCCCGTTTGGGCAGGCTAGTCTCTAGGACCATACCGCCTTGTCTTGCGTAGTTTTTATTTGATGAAAAACTATCAACTTCTGGCCAAAAAGTCTAAATACGTATTTCTTTTCAAATTTCAGACTTCAACCTCTATGCTCTTGTCTCGTACACTTTGCAAAAAAAAAGTTTAAGTCAGTGTTTTATTTTTACTAAAGAGATTATAACGTGAGGGCAAACCTCCATGCCGCTGTACTGATGGTCAGTAACTAAATAAAAACTAAAATATATTTTCGATTGTCTTTTGTTCTACTTTAACATGTACAATAATTTTATTAAAAAGTTTGTTAAATGAGACAACTGAAATTATTAACTTGTGTTTGCTGTGTGGCCTGTAACCTGTTATCAGGTAGGTACTTTTGTGATTCTCCCTTCACGTACTTATCTTGGTAAAACCCTAATCCATGTCACTAAAGCTACGCTAGCTAAAAGTTAAATTGAAAATTTTAATGATACAAAATGAGTAAGTAGTATTTTGTATGAAAACAGCGCTCGGGGCCTGCTAGTATAGCAAAGAATACCAACTACATTGATATATATGTATACTGCGTCAATGACTAACTATTACTGTTATAGTGTAGTAGTACCACAAATCATATACGAGTGTGGATCTAGGTCCAGTCGAAGGTCACATGGGCAGTGGCGAAATTTGCGATTCAATGAGCCGCATCGGATAGAACGAGGCATTTGAATATCTTCTAGACAGGATGCTGGATACACATGCATCCTCTCAGCGAATCATGGGTGACTTGGAGTCATTATTATTTAACCGTTTACTGGTGGTAGGTTTCTCGTATGCTAGAGGCCGTCTGGGTAGGTACCACCGCTTTGCCAGTTATTCAGCCGCCAAGCAGTAGTGCGCAAGCATTACTGTATTCCGGTTTGAAGGGCATTGTAGCCAGCGAAATTACTGGGCATTGTGAGACTCAACAGCTAATTTTCAGGGTGACGAGCGCAGTGCAGCGCCGCGCAGAATTTTCCAAAACAAAGTTCTGGGTGGTGCTGTTATTGTTTTGGGCTGGCGTATTGCTTACCATCAGGCAAACGACCAGCTCGTCTCGTCATTCAATTACATAAAAAAAACTGAGGTTAACTGGAACATAATGCTCACTAGCATTAAGCTCGCCTATGTAACTACAAATTTGTTTGTGCAATAAAGAATTTTCTTATCTATCTAACTATATACCAAATTTCATAAAAAATTGTGTAACAACATCCATCCATCCTCACACACTTTCGCATTTATAATATTAGTTGAAGGAGGTAGAGTTTACATACAATACAAAGGTTGGCAACGCACCAGTAATGCCCCGAGTGTTGCAGGTGTCCATAGGCGACGGTAACCGCTTACCATCCAGGCGGGCCGTCTTTTTTGTCTATTAATTACATATAGGTATATAAAAAATATCCTGATTCATATTTATATAGAATCTTATCCTAGGTTATAGAAATTCATTATACTGTAAAAGACAAGTTCTACTGAATCAAAATAAGGTTTAATGACAAAAAGTAAGTACTGTCAAAATATTTGATAAGCTCTTTCATGAAGAGGGTACGAAAGCTTTCAGCATAATCTTCTCAAGAGGATATTTCGCAGAGTTCAAAAGTTAAAGCAATCTTTGAGTACAAAGTTTAGAAGCTTTTACTTAAACCGCGATTTTCATCTGATATTCAGAGTTCAGAACTGTAAGCGTTTTTTAAGGAGTTCGTCTGGCTGAAATATATGTGCTGCAGTAGGTATCCAGCAGTAAAATTAAATGCACCATACTGTGTTTCCATTTTGAACAACATTATTCAAAAAATTCTGGGTGCTGCAAATGTTAAACGCTCATCGACCATACATAGATCCTGGCTCCTAGCATTACCTGTATTATCTAGGGAACAGGAACTATGAAGAACATGGTCCTACAACACACAAACACAAAACTAATACTCTTTCTGTGCACAAAACATTTGTCCTGTTGCAGGAATCTAACTAACAAATTTTAAAGGAACTAAGCAACGAGACGAGCAAGTCGTTCGCCTGATGGTAAGCGCCACGCTGGCTCATGAAAATTGCGGTGCCACACAATTTTTAATGCCAAGATAAGCACTGCATTGCGCTCATCACCCCTTAATATTAGATGCTAGATACTAGCAACCGCTCGCGACTTCGTTCGCTTAGTCTGTCACTCAGGAATAGTGCAGCTTTCTATTAGTGAAAGAATTTTTGAAATCGGTCAAGTAGTTTTTGAGTTTATTCGTTACGAACATACAAAAATACATCCTCTACATCACTCCATACAATGCTCTTTATAATATTAGTATAGATAAAAAACTATATTAGTAGAGGGTTAAGTCTCATATGCCCAGTAATTTGGCAGTCTGGGCATTTATACTCGAAGACAGCAATGCCTCACCTCGGCGGTGCTATAAGGTTTGATCTAATTCAATCGAACCACTACACCAGAAAGACAGTTACGCTTGGATACTATCAGGCTTAGCTAGGGCAACCAGTTTGCACGTAGATAAGAACGATAGGTACTCTACTTATAATTATTTTTTTATGCCTACAATTTTATTATTACCTTCGCCGTGTAAGTGCAGCAAGCATCTGAATCTTATAACTTAACAAGAAATTAGTAAATAAATAAAATAGATACTTCTGCCGAACCAATCTGTTTGCAAAAAACGCTCATTTTGATCACTTGGTGAGTTTGAACTTTATATACCTATAAACAGGGCAGAAAGTAGTGAGGTCGTTGCAATAACTAGGTAGTAAAGTCTTATCGTCGTAGTATCTCGGGGAGGTTGATATAAAGGACAAACTGCGCCCTGCGGCCTTATCCGCGGTTTTCCGGGATAAAAATTATCCTATGTTCCCTCAAGTAACTAGGTACATAGAGCGAGTATTAGAGCGAGTGTGGCTCAGCGGGAACTCGTGCGCCTTTCGATCCGACGCCCCTGGGTTCGAATCCCGACCCAATGACTTATAGTTAAGTGCAGCTTTTGCACGCTCGCTCTAAAACGGTGAAAGAAAACATCGTGATGAAACCCGCTTACGCGCTTTGGAGTGGTAGGCTCTGGCCGTGGTTGTAATATCACCCACCGAACAAAGCCATGCCGTCAAGTGACCTAGTCGTGTTTCGGGATGATGTTCGGTGAACCATCGGGGAGACGGGTCTGAGCAGCCGCTTAACTGCCGTCTCTCTCTAGCTCTATGTGCTCCATCTTAGGCCACATCATCGCTTCACATCAGGCGAGATAGTGGCCAAACATAGATCTAAAAGTGTAAAAAAAAAAATGGTACATACCGAATATCACAAAAACCTTTTAGTGGTTTTTGTGTGGTTGAGTAATAAACATCCATCCATCCATCCAGTCATCCATCCATCCAGTCATCCATCCATCCATCCATTCATCCATCCATCCTCACAAACTTTCGCATTTATAATATTACTAGCGACCCGCCCCGGCTTTGCACGGTTATTATATATATGAACCTTCCTCTTCAATCACTCTATCTATTAAAAAAAACCGCATCAAAATCCGTTGCGTAGTTTTAAAGATTTAAGCATACATAGGGATATAGGGACAGAGAAAGCGACTTTGTTTTATACTATGTAGTGATAGTGATTAGGAGTGGGATAGTAGAATTTCATGCGGGAGCAATCGTAAAGCGGATCGAGTTTATATGCTGAATAATTGTAGTAATCAAGAATTCGACGTTCCATACACTAACATTATTCTATCAAAGTCATCATCATCTTCATCGTCAGCTCATGACGCTTTCTCATGGAGAGAGTATGGGCCATAATACATCCGCTGGCCTAGTGCGGGTGGATGTCACATGTCCTTGAATTTTTGTCATTAATTCTTGGACATGCCGGTATCCTCACGATTTTTTTCTTCACCTTTTAGAGCAAGTGTTAAACCACACAACTTAAAAAAAACAGTTGGGGCCAGCGGGATTCGAATTCGGGTGCGTTGGATCGAAAGTCGCACATACTCACACTGAGCCACACTTGCTTACACAGTAAAAGTTTGAAATCAGAACCGCGGCAAACATATTAATTTAGAATAGAATAGAATTGAAAAACTATTGTATACCAATTTAAAGAAATAGACAATAACATAGTCCTTATCTTTAGATGACTGGTAAAATTGTACGGACAATTTTTTTTTATGTTACTGAATGACGAGACGAGCTGGTTGTTTGCCTGATGGTAAGAAATAGGCTAGCCACCCAGAACTTTGTTTTGCAAAATCCTGCGCGGCGCTGCACTGCGCTCGTCACCCTGAGACAATTAGCTGTTGAGTCTCATAATGCCCAGCAATTTCGCTGGCTACAATGCCCTTCAAGCCAATATCTAATGGTAGAGTAGTAGAGTACCTATAGTAGGTAAAGTGTAATGCCGCCAAAAACTATTATTGAAAATGACTCCAAAACTAGGTTATATCCATATATTAAATATCTTTTTATACGGTCACAAAGATTCAAAGCGGTTTCTCGGTGAAGGCAAACTCGGTACACAACACACCACATAGAAACATAAGCATACGAGTTTTAGATTTGCCCTGTCTCGTCCCAGTTAAACATAGACCGCGTGATATCATAGTTTCATGTTCGCATACAAATAATACATTAAATTTAAATCTGTAAATATGTGTAGAGACAAAATAAATGTTATGTACCTACATTGCATACCTACTTGATTTTGGTCATGTTTGTTTAAGTTTTGTGTATGTTTATAGTTTTTTGTGATGTTGCGAACAGACTGTCAACATTATATGTGTAGGATGCAGGTTGGTTTGTTTTGAGTGTGTATATGTTTGATCGGGTTTATATCTCTAGGTAAGTAATAGTTAGTTTTTATTGCTCTAGGTGCTAAATTACCTTATTTCTCGTGCCTTATTTGATAGTATTATTATACGTTGAGATTTTTTTTATGGAACTGAGTGATGAGACGAGCAAGTCGTTCGCCTGATGGTAAGTGTCATGTTGCCCATAACAATTTCAGTGCCACCCAGAACTTTTAATACCATTAAAAGCGCTGCATAGCACTGCTTTGTAGCGCTATGCACTCGCATCACCCCGAGACATCAGATATTAAGTCTCATATATGCCCAATAATTTCGCTTGCTATAATGCCCTTAAAACCGGAACACAGTATTGCTTGAGCACTAC
This sequence comes from Petrophora chlorosata, assembly GCA_951640565.1. NCBI lineage: Eukaryota > Metazoa > Arthropoda > Insecta > Lepidoptera > Geometridae > Petrophora > Petrophora chlorosata. The sequence goes on along the minus strand of OX621196.1, from coordinate 2,979,512 downwards.
TGCTTGGCGGCAGAATAACTAGCAAAGTTTTGCTACCCAGACAGCCGGCCTCCCGCATACGAGAGACCTACGACGAGTAACCTGCTACGAAAACTAAACTTGCCTACATATATTTATGTTATTCCTTCCTTGGTTACCAGGTTCGAAACTTCAGAGCGCTTTTTCACTAAACGTCTTATTTCCTCTGAAAAATACGATTCAACTTTGTTGTCCTAAGTTTGTGATCGTTAGAGTTATTTAATGATATATTCACTGGATCGTAATTCGTATCATATAATTTTCCTACTCAGTACTAAGGGCATCATTAGCAAGTAATTAGAAGGCTTCCAGAACCTTTCGCAACTGAAACTTTCGGAAAGTGGCAATGGAAAGAAACTTTTTTCAACGCTTTTGCTCGTTTATCGAACTGCCTTCAATACTACAGTCATTTACGATCCACCTTCAACGTTAGGACTGTTACTATAAGGTTGAATTTAGGGTAGCGGGGTAGTTGTCAAAGGGGGTGGTAGAGTGCTCATTAAGTTTTCAGAAGGCGAGTTCGCACGTGTTCAGAATGGTGTTCACGAGCTCTTTTGACGAGTAAGTCATTGCTGAACCCGAAAGCTTTAACATTTATTTTAATTACTTTTTAGTTTTTAAGCGGCTACTCTAATGTGCTTTTAGAAACACGATCTTTGCAGTTATAAATATAATAGGTATGTAAGAAGCCATTATACGCATAAACTTTTTTTAATGACCGTCAAAGCACCTAACTTTCCAAACAATTAAACATTACCTATTTATTGACTTTAAGTCTTAACATTTTATAAATTACTAAAAAATTAGGAACCTTCTCAACTCAATTTTAATAATATTTTTTACTTCAGACTAAAGCTCACAGCTCTCATTAATTAACCTTAAAATAATAAAAAACAACTCAATTTTTATATTGCTTTAAAGTTTCTGCTGACTCAGTATAACAAATATGTTCCTAAGCTCCGCTACTCAAGCGAGGCTAAACAAAACAAGACATTGGATATTCCATTTAAACTTTGACCCAATTGTATTGTATATCGCTCGTGGGAGCCAGCAGATGTATCACAGTGGCTCATTGTATTAACTCGCATCTATGCATCGTGGAGAGCATAATTGCATAAGACTTGGTGCAGACTAAAGGAGATTGTCACTTTGAGCCTTGTTTTTCTAGATGTCATTGACATAATAATTTTAATTGGCCAAAGGTCTACTTATATCAAGTAGATGTATCAGGACGTATGGCTCATTGTATTAGCTCGCATTTATGCATCGTGGAGAGCATAATTGTTACAGACAAGGCACCTACAGTGCAAAAGGGACTATCAAAAATTTCAAAGGCTTTAATTTTTAATTGTGTGTTTACCTTACCTACTATTTCAAGCAGATATATCGCAGCCGCTCAACTGCCGTCTCTCTCTAGATCTATGTGCTCCAACTTAGGCCACATCATCGCTTCACATCAGGCGAGATAGTGGCCGAACATGGATCTAATCGTATTAAGCGTAAAAAAAAGTGGCAATATGTCGCATAATGTATTAGCCTTCGCACCGTGGAGAGCGTAGTTGTATCAGACTAAGTATAGCGGCAGAAGGATGTGTCGAAATGATTTAAGTCTATTCTTTATAATATATGATCAAACGAACTTCACAAGCGAAGTTCGATCATTATTATATGAATAGCTCCATTCGAAGATATATGTAGACAAGTTAATATACCAGGTAGTTTACTTTATCTTACTAGGTAGACTCGCACGCTTTTAGATTTACATCGATTAAAAATCGACATAAAAATCGATACAACAATATTCACCTCACTACTGCGCCTCCTATAAATCGTCATTATTTTAGAGAAGCCCAAAAACTTTTGTCTTAAGGGCTGCGGAGGGTGGGTTCCTATATCTTCGAATGGAGCTATTCATATAATAATGATCGAACTTCGCTTGTGAAGTTCGTTTGATCATATATTATATTTCATAGCTCCATTCTTCAGATATATGTAGACAAGTTAATATACCAGGTAGATGTTTAGAGAATCTACATGAGCCAAAAGTTTTTAATTATTAAGTAGTATGGATGTCAAAGACAGAAATGCTTTTCAGGTTCAGGTGAAAAATAAATTAATTCATTGATTATTCATTATTTATTTAATATAAATAATAGTGCACTTACACTGTAAAAACATAACACACTTCTTATATTTATTTAGAAAAACTTAACACAGGAATAACTCACAACAATATGTATAACAATCGATATTTAATAAAATTAAAATACAACTCATGTACCAGGTCTAGATTCAATTAATGATAAGCCAAAGCTCTCTGTAATAATTGGACGGTTATAAAACCTTGCAAACGCCTGTGAGTTTGGCGTCCAGCTGGCTGTTTTACGGATAGTATCGACAGAAATACCAGCTGCACGCGCGCTCGACGTGGCGGCGTGCCGCGTGCTGTGCGCGCTGAACGTCGCCACGTCGATACCACTCGCCGCTAACACGTCCTTAATCCATCGACTGATGGTTTGTGCAGTGGCGCGCTTGTGTGGGCTTTTGTGGGTTATAAACAAGCTGTTTTCATTTGACCGTCTAATACTTTTTGTAATATTTAAATAATCTTCCAAACATTTCGCAGGACAAACATTTGGATTATTATTAAAATAGGGTAACAGCAATGTCGGCTGTTCACGACCTGGAGCCGATGTCTTAATCAAATCTGATATATTTATGATTATTTGATTCTGAGCAATCACTATATCACTAACTTTGATAACTGAGAGTGTTTGTACACGGTGAGCAGTACATAATGCGATCAGAGTAGCTAGTTTTTTAGTAAGTTTATCCAAGGATAAGCTAATGTTAGGGTACCAATCAGATATAAAATTTAGTACAATTTGAGGATCTCATATGTGATTATATTTAGGTACACTTGGCCTGTTTTTAAATGCTCCTTTTAATAAGCGCGATATTTGTTCATCGGAACCTATTTTGTTGCCTAAAAGTAACGAAAGAGCCGAACGGTGGCTATTGAGGGAACTGTATGACACACCTTTATGAAACTGTTCTGTTAAGAACAGAATAACTGATGAAACCTGAGCATCTAAATAGTGGCAACTATTATTTGTACAGTAATTCCACCATAACCTATAGGTAGTATTATATTGCCTAAGTGTAGCCGCCGAAAGAGAAGCAATCATAAGATCTAAGGCTTCTTGTGGAACACCTCGTCGTGTGAACGCCTGCCTGAGACTATCGCGGCACCCAGGGAAATCTCCTGAGGCAGGTGCACTCTGTAATGAGACCGTATTGCGTCATTTAAGAATATGATCTCAGATTTTAACAAACTACTCAACAATGGGAACCATGCTTGAGAGGGCCAGTATGGGAACACGACGATTCCAGTTGACTGTTCATTAACAATTTTTTGTAAACATTTAAGAAGTAACGAAAAAGGGGGAAAGCAATAAAAATAATAGTTATGCCACGGGATCGTAAATGCATCAACAGTAATTGCATCTGGGTCTGGCTTCCATGACACATATGTCTCACACTTAGTGTTGGTGCGAGAAGCGAAGAGGTCTATGTGAGGTTGGCCAAACTGTTTGACAATAGTTTGGAAAGCATGTGAACAAAGTTCCAATTCCGTATCAGGGTTGACCCTTCTCGATTCTTCATCCGCTTCTACGTTGTCTTTTGTATTTATGTACGAAGCGAACAACCATAAACTTCGTTCCTCGCACCATTGCCAAACAGATCGCGCTAGCTCATTTAAATGGGGGAACTGGATGCCACCCATTCTGTTAATGTAGCTTATAGCTGTTGTATTGTCTATCCGCATCAAAATGGCGCAATTAGATTTATTTTTAGCAAAACATTTAAGTCCAAGGAAGGCGGCCTGGAGTTCCAAATAATTAATGTGGAACTTCAGCTCATTTTCTTTCCAGTGTCCATTTACACGCATATTGTTATAAATAGCTCCCCAACCAGTCCGCGAAGCATCGGTGTATATTTCCATATCATAGATTGTAGGAACTATTGAGTTCTTAGCCACAAGAATATTTGCCTTCCACCAATATAAATCAGGCAATATATGAGTAGACGGCCTAAACTTTGTGTCGTAATTATTGTGGTTTTGGAGGGCCAGATATTTCTCTCTCTCCAAAGCCTTTGTGTATACCCAACCGTACCTAACAGCTGGGCAGGCTGCTGTTATAACGCCAATAAACTGGGAAAATTCTCGAATAGTGCATCGCGGCAGCTTCAAAAATTTTTGTGTTAAGTGCAATATTTTATTACGTTTTGTTTCCGGTAACGATATTGACATATCTACAGTGTCAAAAATAAAGCCTAAAAACTTACAATGTTGTTTAGGTTCCAGTACACTTTTGTCGAAATTAATTTCAAACCCTAAGCATTCGAGAAGTTTTACAGTTTCTCTGACGTTAATTTGACATTCCTCATAAGTATTTCCTAGGCACAGTGTATCATCTAAATATGAAACCGAACTGAAACCGCGACTTCTTAAATAACTAACAACCTCCTTCATTATTTTTGTAAAGGTCCTTGGTGCAGTCGAGAGACCGTATGGCATAGCATTAAATTCGTACATGATATTTTGCCCGGTGCTATCTTCATATTGAAATTTCAGAAATTTTTTGTCTTCTGAATGAATAGGTACTAATAGATAAGATTCTTTTAGATCAATTGTAGCTAGGTAGCCGTTCCTCGGTAGTAAACTAGCGGCTGTCCTGTGATCCTCCATTTTGAAGTGATCCGTTTGCACAAAACTATTGAATGATTTTAAATTCAAGATAAACCTATATGTACCATTAGGTTTAGGGGCCAAAAATATAGGCGATACATGTTGCGATTCCTCGTTCTTACTTACAGATATAGCGCCTAAATCCAGTAAGTTATCAATAGCAAGCTTCATTTCGTTTTTCTCTGTTTGAGAAAACGTATGATTAGAGGGTATACGTGACTGTGTTACATGATCATAAATGGGTATACGGTAGCCATTTAATATACAATCCAGTACAAACTTATTTTTAGTTATAGCTAACCAACATTCATAATAGTGATGCAATCGACCGGCATGTACCTGTACTATTGTCGCATTGGGGCACGTGGCCTGCTCGCTGCTTGCTGCCTGGCCTGCGGCGGCGCTTGTGGCGGCTGCTGCGCTTGTGGCGGCGGCTGTGCGGACGACGCTGGAGATTGAAACCGCCTGTAGGTCGAACCCGACGCCTGTCTGCTCACACTGTACATCCCCCCTCGCCCCCCCTTGTTTGCCGACGAGGGGTATCGAGGAGGGTTTGTTCCGTTTCCCGGCTGCCGGAACCTTGCTATTTGCTGTTGAGGTGCAAATTTTGTCGCATTAGGAATCTTTCGTTTTATTTGTAATCCTTGTTTTTCAATGGATTTAGCCGCTTTGATCTTCTCTGACAGTTTGTTTCCAAACAGAGTGTCATCTCTTTCTTCGTTCTGTATTATGGTAAAAAATGATTTATCCAAGCAGGGCGTTATTAAGTTTGTACGTATCTGAGTTTCCGTATAGTGAAGATCGGTCAAAATTCTGCAGCCCTCAGATAGAAGTTTAATAACTTCTACTTTCTTTCCATCATTAATCAGTGCTGACATAGCTTTTGATACAGCGGTTATTCCTAGTCCCAGTTGTCCTTGTTTAATTTCAATTTTCTTGTCCCGAACGCGGACGACGTCGGCGACTGCCGCAGCTATCTCTGGATTCAGGCTTGGGGCTTTTAAAAGCCTGCAGTTATCAGGCACATTGTGTTCTTTTAATAATTTGGCTTTCACTTCTTTCGTAAGGCCTTTCCGCAGTATAGGTAGCCAGCGTTGGGCTATATCGGTGTGAATATTTTCACCAAAAACTGGAATATCTTCTGCTGGATCTCCCAGTGCCAAAAGTATATCAGGGTCAAGTTCTGATATTGCATCAGACGATGTTTTAGGGTCCGCGTTAATCTGTGTTCCGCTCGAATGCTCGAGGGTAGTACATTCATTCGTCGTCGGCGATACTTCGGTTTGCGTATCATCGGGCGGTGACGGCGATGTAACTTGAGGCAGCCCGATATCATTGAAACTTATATTCTCCGTGGCCTCAAGGCCATCATAGGCAATAGGGCTTATCTCCATCGACGCGTCATTATTTAAGGTTTCGATTTCTGTAAATAAATTACAAAAATTTGATGACCTCAGCTTATAATATGCGGGTAATCACAAATATTTTTATAGGTATTGTATCGTGTTATAAACCCATATGAACTTAAGTAATATAAGTAAATATGCATAATTTTATAATAACCTTCGTGAATGACCCACGGTCAACCTCCAGGTTTTCGTAGCATCATGTCTCACCATCGTGTTTAACCCGCAGTTAACCTCCCGGTAGACTTACAGATGCATAAAAAATGACTTTTATAAAATAGACGAGTTTTCTCGTAATGTGCTTCAAAATAAAAAACTTACCTTCATTTGTTTCGAAATCAGATTCCGAATCGGAATAAATAATACGTCGACGTCGAGAAGCTAGTTGGTTTTTGCTTTCTAGCTTCTTTTTTCTTTTAGAACAATGTGGCAAGTTATCCTCACTTTGGCGTTTAGACATGTTGAATCCTGTCGAACGCTGTAAGTTGTAGACGCGTGCGTCTTCTACCTCGCACGAAAAAATAATGACGATTTATAGGAGGCGCAGTAGTGAGGTGAATATTGTTGTATCGATTTTTATGTCGATTTTTAATCGATGTAAATCTAAAAGCGTGCGAGTCTACCTAGTAAGATAAAGTAAACTACCTGGTATATTAACTTGTCTACATATATCTGAAGAATGGAGCTATGAAATATAATTGTCAGTAGTAGGAATTTAACTACCAAAGGTGCCATCAATAGATTTCACCTAATTGTATTGTATAACAAGCAGATGTATCACAGTAGCTCGTTGTATTAGCTTGCATCGCTCAGTATAAAGCACAAAGGCCCGGCCGCGGCCGGTCTAAATTCTTTAAGCCTTGTTTTTTATTTGTGTCATTAGTATCTAATTGCCAAAGCTGTCATCAGATTTAACCTAATTATATGGTATATCAAGTAGGTGTATTACAGTGGCTCATTATATTAGCTTGTATCTATCAATTGCATAAAGCGTAATTGTATACTTTCTTTACAAATTGAGGGATACTATCGAGGGATAAATAATTAATATAGTGCGCATGGAGTACATCATTGATAGTACACTTATTTTTTCTTATTCAGTTAGGTATTCAGCTCATACGCTATCGCTCTCCCTTTGCACCCAAATCTGTTAGTTTTGATTACTAATACAGATTTCAATCAAAGAGTCGACCAATATCCATTATAATAAGAGCAATGCATCTGCGAAGGGGCAAGGACCCAATGATGTTAATACCGCATGTCTTTGTAGTGCTTTAAACTCTTTAAAGTCATGAGCTCATTACAGACTTTTATTGTCCCCTATGAGTTTATTATGACGCAGGACAATGACGTTGGAAGAAGTGAAAAGGGAACATTTACTTTATTTCTATCTTTAAATTGATGGGGTTCAATGAAGTTATTTAGCTTCATATAGGGATTTAGATTTTATTTCATATTGATCAGTAATTACTTAGTTAAAAATGATAAACTATTTAGTTTTTTGACAGGGTTAGCTTAGACAAGGATTTGGGGAGAGAATTGTTCCTAGCAGTAGAGCAGTGCTTAAATTTGTTATTACACGTGATTCCGTTTGTAAGTAGAACAGTTTACTATTCCACACAGTATGTTAAATAACGTATCGTACTCGTAGTGAATGGTCGTAACGTAACCGCTTAACAAAGAGTGAATCTGCTTTGTAAGAAGCTTGGTCAATAGGTTACTGGGTTCCTTTGGAGTCAGGGTCACGGCCCGCGTTTTCTTGGAAAACTTGTGTTATCTTATAATACTATTTACAGCTTTAAGGCATCATAAACGTAGTTTATAAATTTTTTGAAACAATAGATAATAACCGAATTGTCAAAATTGTTCAATCCCTAATAGGATCTAGCAAAATAATAGTTATTGATAGGTCGATATAATCCGACCGTCAATCGTAATTTCCAAATTATTCAAACTATAATATAATACAGTCGTGTCGCGAAGTACCCAGATGAACGACTAAATTAGTAGTTCAATCAAAAAGAGAGTTAATCTACAAACTCTGGTACAACATTTCATAGCAATAAACCAGAGTTATTAAAGAACCTACTTTTTCCATTAGTATATCTGCGATTTTGCTCCATTTTCCTTTCCCATTTCAATCGGAATAAGTTACCAAGCACGTACGGCACATACAAACTCGATACAAAATCTAGCTTAGTATCTATACCTATACTACGAGTATGTTCAAACGTACATGAGCCATCTGTAGTAGTACCTATATTTTGACATAATACACATATATTGTACTAATGTATAAACAGAGAGTTAGTACAGATGAAGCGATAAAAAAGTTATGCTTTCTTGTGTATGCATTTCACCTATGCCTTTCGATTTCCTTTGTTTCGAGCCCAGCGCAGCTTCCAAAGAAGCAATTTACATTTACCCATCTCATGAGGCCATCCCATGAGGATTCTACCCTATGAAAGTATGAAAAAAATGGAGCTTGTATCATACTATCATAAGATAAAATCGTACTACATGCCATTAATTATTTTCAATTTGAATTTCGCATAAGTTAGGAGATAAGAGACATGTATCTAAAGAACCATCCACTGGTTTTAAAGTATGCTAAACAAACAATTTTGTTACAGGAAGAGTTAACGGTGATGTGATGAACCAAGCGCACGAACCGCTGAACATCATGGACAATCCGCCAGACTATTCCACGAAGACCAAGCGAGGAATCCACCTCTCCAAGTGCCTCGCCTTCGTCATCCTCGTCATCTTCACTCTAGCCCTAGTAACTGCCTCCCTCTTAGTGTATAATTACGCAGCCTGTCCAAGAACTGATCAGCTAGCAAATGTTACCAAATATGAACTGTGTCATTGCGATCAGGCCAAACTCTTAGTGCTACCCCTAACAACGGAAAGCAGCAAAAGCGTCATACCTCTAGAAACAACAACTCTTCGTCCTAAAGAAGTGAAACCGTTAGAACTAAGACTGCCTACTAATGTGAAACCAGAGAAGTATTATTTGAAAATAGTGCCGTATATTATTGAAGGTAACTTTACATTTGATGGTGAAGTGAGCATTGTCATAGATATAGTGAATGACACAAGGGAGATCACGTTCCATGGTGTTGAACTTATGTTACACCATGTCAGTGTGTATGCCAAAGACGATGGTGAAGAGATAGAAGTCATGAAGGTAGTTGAAGATTCTCCTCGAAATTTTCACTCGGTGATGTTGAAGGAGCGAGTGGAAGCTGGGAAGCAGTACATCATGAACATATCCTTCACGGGCATCTTGAATGATAACCTGCATGGGTTCTACAGGAGTTCCTACGAAGAGAAAGGAGTCAAAAAGTGAGTACTCGTTTGGACTGTTAAGTCAGTGTGCATATAACTACATTCTACGTATAGGTGTATGGACTGTATGGTGTATCTAAACTGTTTCATATCCATTTGTGAAATAATTGGCGTACCCAAGGTACATTAAGTACATAATCAGGAACCTTTTGTTTAGGTGTTAAAATCTATATAAATGGTAGTTGGGCGTCATTTATAAATTTTATTTTGTTCGAATAAATATTACCTACCAAAATTAAATATATATATAAATATATATATCACATGAAATTAAAATTTCCTGTAAGTTGAAACAGTAACAAATACAGCAAATATTTTTTGCAAGTCAGGTAAATCTCCCTAACTGACTATTTCCAGTTATACAAAGACATACCTACCTATATGTAGTAACATAGTTACCAATTCTACACATTTCCCTACAGATAAATGTTCCGAGATAAATATATATCCGAAGCTTCTGTTATTTTCCCTGTATATACCACCTATACATTTGCGAAGATATTGGCACGCGCGGCCCTTGCCAAGGCCGATCTCAGCCAAGGTCAAACAACGACCTTAAGGATAAATGGGCTGTCTCTCGGCAAAACATTCTTATTTACTCTGTGGAGTTCGAGCTTTACAAACCAGTCTGTAGTAACTAGTAAACTATTAGCAAGGGCGGCAGGAGTACGATTTGTATGAAGAAAGAAGCAGATAAATATGTTGCAAGGGAAAGTGTGTCGGTAGTTGGTGCTTTGTAGGATATTTATATACCTATTACTTGATACTTATATAATTGATTATTTGATACTTATATACTAATTGGAAAGGGATTACAACATTAGCACGCTCATTAAAAAAACAATTTTAAATATGATTTATTAGCTTTAGAGATGTGCGGTGTTGTCAAAAGTCAAAAATTATATTAACGAATTTCAGTAAACTAAAATATAAAATACCATCAGCACAAACCTATGAAAAGTAAAAAAACAGCTGAACCGATTTTGATAAAACATGAACAGAACCACCGCTAGAACACCTGCTTTAAAAAAAACAACTGCATCCAAATCGGTACACACCCGTTTAAGAGCTACGGTGCCACAGACAGACACAGACAGACACATAGTGGTCAGACTCATAACAACCCTCTTTTTTACGTCGGGGGTTAATAACGAATACGTGTAATATAACGTTTGCATTTGAATGATTATATTATTGATTGATTATGCATTAACGTTGTCACCTTGAGCTCTGTAATCATCAAAATGTTGAAATTCCTTAATTTGCTTTTGCTTAAAAAATAATACTCAAAAGGCCCACTATCGTTTAAAACAATAGCCTATTATAATAATAGTATGTACTTAATACTATTATGGATGTTTTTATATCAAGCGGGACGTGCTCGCCTTGTCGCTACCGTGTCTGGAATACGAAATAACTGTTTGATAAAGAATTTTCAAGCAATAAATTTTAGCCAGTCGGAAATTAACAGTAAATATTCTTCATGGGAAATTTAATGAAATGTTAAATATAGAGCTGATAAGGTTAAAAGGATATTTCACATTCTTTTTATGTAACTGAATGACGAGACATGCTGGTCGTTTGCCTGATGGTAAGCAATACGCCAGCCTATAACAATAACAGCACCACCCAAAACTTTGTTTTACAAAATCCTGCGCGGTGCTGCACTGCGATCGTCACCCTGAGACAATGAGCTGTTGAGCCCATAATGTTGGGCTCATAATGCCCAGTAATTTCGCTGGCTACAATGCCCTTCAAACCGGAACACAGTAATGCTTGCGCCTACTCCATGGCGGCTGAATAACTGGCAAAACGGTGGTACCCACCCAGAGGACCTCTCGCATACGAGAAACCTACCACCAGTAGGTACCACATGTAGGTGCGCAAGCATATTACACATGTTTTGAAGGCACTGATGTATATTGGTACTGTTGGTAGAGCTTTTATTTAACGGGCGAATGCCTTTATTACTGAAAACAAATTACACTCTACTTACTCAAACTAAACTAACTACATACAAGGAGAAGCAATTGGACAACCCATAGACCATTAAAGGCCTATAGATAGCCCAAATGCTTCAACCCACTACCCGTTGGCAGCGTACCCAAGATGCTGGCAGTATTGCCCCGTTGGATTGCAATACTGATACGTTGAGCCAAATAAGTCCCAGCATTTTGGTTACGCGTCGCATCGATCAGGCGCTCTGACAGACTTTTGAAAATACGATGAGCTCCCGGTCTCCACGGACCCAAGTCTCCACACCAAACGGCTCAAATATTTAACCGCTACTGAGGTTAGCATATTTCCGCCGCTTGAGCTGCTCGGCCGAATTAGCTGCCGCGCCAGCCTTACTCTGCGTCTCCGGAAGATGTGACGGCGCCATAGTATCAACGCAAGGATAGTTTCCACACTAGAGGCCGCCCCAACTTCCAGCGGATCAGGGTCATACCGTCAGGCCTTTTACCATCGTCACGCATTAGACCATTCGGTTCGAGTATGGCTGCAACATTAACGCTGGTAAAAGCCCGGCGGATGATATCGTTAAGACTGGCGTGACGCGAAATTCGACCGGCACTTCTGGAACATGAGAGACCGTGGTGACCGAGTTGTTCAACTGTAGTACCACACTGGCAACGATGGGCTTCACAACACCTTGCACCCAGACGTAAGCTAATAGGAAGACGGACAGCAGATGGGTCTAATAAATTGCCAGTATTAAAAGAGGGGATAGCCTGCAACCAAAGCCCTGATTCCCACACAGAGACTGCAAGAAGGCGGGCACGATCTGTTGGTAGAGCGAATGTCGTTTAGAAAAGTAACTTCTATATCACTACGGCTTTCAGATTTCGGAGTATCGAATTTTAGCTTGGTCTTAGTTAAATGTTAGTTTTATTTGTAAATTATTGTATTTTTGATAGTAAATTTTATTTCAAAAGGTTAAAATAATTTATGGAAAAATAATAATTTTCGAAAGATTTAAGTGTTTTAAATTGTAAAAATATTTTATTTATGTACATGTTTTATCGTAGAGTAGTCTCCCAAAAATCCTACTTTCAAGTACCTATAGTTAAAACATGGCTATTCCATAAGAATCTAGATTGATATGATACATAATTTTAACAAGACTGCAAGGTTTACAAATGTATTTTAATCTCAGTATTTTCTTGTAGAGCAGGTAAATATACCCTTCTCTGTAGATTACGTAATGAATTTTTCTTATTCTGACGAGGTTGTTGTAATAATAATTAAATCATAATCATAATTTGTTTGCTCTACTTATTACAAATATAAATAGAGCTACGACAGATTTTAATAGATGGAGCGAAGACTGATTGAGACATTATCTTTAATTGCATATATTTATCATTTGATTCGGTTCTATAATACTTATTCATGGTTAAAATTGAATTTACTAAAAACCAGGCTACAAATCAGAAGGTAGTACCTTCAACCTAGAAGTCAGTACACACTCTATTTTTTGGGGGCTCAACTCAAAAGTGGCTGAGTTTGTACGACCATAATGTATAAGGTTTCTATATTATATTGTCTTTGTTTGTGCAAAATTAGTATTTACTTTCTCTGTGCAAAAATACAGTAAAAGTAAAACATTTTTGTAATGTATTGTATTTTTTTTATTCGAAAAATACGGATGCCGTTCTTGTGATGGCGCGAATTGCCAAACTTGTTTTCCGATTCTTATAATCTGAGTGTCTTCAAGTCACGAGTGAATCGGTGTCTTCTGGCAAGCTTAATCCATCGTTGACCGCGTCGTCACTTTCCATCAGGACAGACGGTCAAATGTTTGCCCATTCGATAAAAAAAAAACTTCTGCAGTTCTTTTATTGGTTTGTGTTTATGCAGATTTTTGTCACGCTGTACAAATTCCCCTGCACCTTACAGATGGATAGCAGTAACTCAGTTCCAAGCGATGGATGCCCGGCGAGCCTTCCCGTGCTGGGACGAGCCCGCGTTGAAAGCGAGGTTCACCATCAGCATAGCTCGGCCGAACAACATGACCAGCCTGTCTAATATGAACGTTGTTAGTCGGGAGAAACAGTGAGTATGCAGAACTTTGGTCTTCTGTGTGGACGTCCTATCCTAATTGCGAAAGTTTGTGACGACGGATGTTTGGATATTTGTTACTTAATGACGCAAAACCTATAAATTTCAATGTAATGTTGTAATGAAGTACTTCAGATCTTGGAATAAAACATAGGATACTTTTTATTCCGGAAATGGTCCATGCAGGGAAAATTGAGCGAGTGTGGCTCAGTGGGAGTACGTGTGACTTTTGAGCCGACGCACCCGAGTTCAAATCCCGCTGGCCCCGCATCACTGACTTTCCTAAGTTATGTGCAGATCTAACACTCGCTCTAAAAAACGGTGAAGGAAAACATCGTGAGGAAACCGGCACATCCAAGAATTAATCGTAAAAATTCAAGGACACGTGACATCCACCAACCCGCTCTGGGCTTTTCCGCTTGGGAGTTTTTGAAATCGGACTGCAGTTGACGGAGAAATTGGTGAACATAAATTAAAAAAAAATATAAAGAGGAACATAGAACCTCCTCCTTTTTTGATGTCGGTAAAAATACCATTCACACTTTTGTTTCCAGTGAAACTCTGCCGGACTACACCTGGGACCACTACGCTGAGTCACTACCGATGTCTACCTACTTAGTCGCATTCACCATCACCGACTTCCAGAACATGAGTGACAAGAACTTCTCCGTCTGGGCTCGGAAGGAGGCCATATCCTCAGCGGCATTCGCGCTGGAGATCGGTCCGAAGATACTGAAGTTCTTAGAGGAATACTACAAGATTAAGTTCCCGCTGCCCAAGATTGATATGATAGCCTTGCCGGATTTCAAGAATGGGGCGATGGAGAACTGGGGACTGCTTACTTATAGGTGAGTTTTCAATGGAGGTTGTTAAATTTTCCATAGATTATTTATATATGTCGGAGGGTCAGTGTGGCGCCATCTACAATCATAGGTTGGCAACACTGCTCCGTCCGTTGACGAGGAGGTGTGCTTGGATGCGGCCGTTGGACGGGCGGGCATTCTACGATTGGAGCTCGCACCAAGCGGACGTGTCTTGGAATATCATTTCTTGAGGCGACCCACTATGTCGGAACCCGATGAAGATAGGTGCCCACTAAATCATCTCGCCTCTGAGGAGACGACATATAATTAATTGTCGAGACGAGCAAGTCGTTCACCTAATGGTAAGCAGCACGCAATTACAGATTCGATCGGAAAATATCGATTTTGACGATTTGCAGCAATTACGGAGTGGGGTGATATCTGCCTAGATTAAACTGGCATGATTTCTAACACTATAAATAGTCAGTATTATTAGAAATGGGATGTTTAGCTTGAAATTATTGTGTTTTTAGTTACCGATATTTCGGCGCTGTGGCACTTTTCGTGTAGGTACGAGTACCTAATAATTTTGCTCAAAGTGTTTAATGCCTCGGATCACCACAATTAGTCCATCTATATTATCATCTATATTCATCTATATTAGTTCTTAGTTCTAAATCTATGTGCTTCATTTTAGGCCACATCATCGCTTAACATCAGGCGAGATGGTGGCCAAACATAGATCTATTAAGCGTAAAAAAAATTCGCAGGAAAATTTGAGTTCAAAATGACACTAATCGTACAATTTTTTAAAGAGAATCATTACGTGCCTAAGTCTGCTATAAACTTTAACAAAATCATGTCCCTAAAACCAATCCAGTATGCATGTCGAATGACACCGATATTGGAACCCGGGGTGTCAGCTCCGTAACTAAACAAATTCTGATAGATGTCGCTGCGGGACGTTTCTTTACCATTTATCGTGCCTAAAGATCGGCGCACACTCGACACTACAATATAATATAATGCGCAGGATGCGTCAACCTATAAAGTCGCATGCGCCATAGTCGCATAACCACTCAATATAGTCAAATGACATTACAAAAGCTCTTTTTTTATAACTTGATTCTTGTTCTGTCGTGTGGGTGTGTGGTCAATGCCGGTGTCGGAGTTTTTAGACCGCTCGAAGGCCTCCGACATGGCCTAACGACTGTAGTCCTAACACAACAACCGGGACCGACGGCTTAACATGCCCTCCGAAGTACGTTATGTAAATACCACACAAACGATCACCCATCCAAGTTATGACCGCTGCGAACGTTGATTAACCTAAATCTGTTACGAACGGTTAGGCGAGCTTCGCTACGAGCGCTACTAATTTAGTTATTTAGGGTCGTTTTCCGGTAAAATAACTGTTATAAAAAGGTCATTGTATTTTCGATTTAAGTTTATTAAAAATCTAGAAACAACCCTCTCTAATCAAGCTTGTAACGCTGGTGAAATTATTGTTGTCGATGCGTTGGTCGTGCGACGTTGCCGCAAGTCGCAAGATGTTGCCACAACTGCGACTTTGACAACATTGTGCGTCAGCCCTTAAATGGGGTGCGTTTAACGATTAAAGGGCGTTTGTTCAGTTCCAGAATTATTATTACGGGTGTTGACGTTGGGGGTGTTTACGTGCGTGATTGGGGTTGCACTCAGTTGCAAATGTTCGTGTATTGTTTTAATTAAAAGTGTCAAAATGAGCAAGAGTGTTGGACAGACAATTTGTTTCTCTTTTGAATACACAGCTCGATAATTGATAGTAAAATTGATTATGTATTTCATTAATTTAATTACCCCGATATTGGGGAAAGCTTTAACAATTAATTCGAATTTATTATGTGTTTTGGAGGTACGAGTCTGTACTATTAATTAATTTGTGAATTAATAGTAAAGTTTTTTTTCCTTTTTTCTTGGTAAATGGGCATACGTTTGACGACATCTCGCCTGATGGAAAGGGAAGATGCGGCCTAAGATGGAACACGCTTGCCCATGAGATGCCTATTAACTCTAGACTTAAAGAGACACAAGTTATAGCTGTTTGGGAACAAAGATGCATACACATACACACACTCACATATACTTATCGTATCTTCCTTAAGTCCTTTCTTCTTAGGTAGGTAGGTAGGTAGGTAATTCTTTGTTTCTGCCACAGATTTTGAAAGGGAAGGTACCTAGGGAAGGTACTACTAGATACTACCTTTGGTAATTTTTCAAGTTTATATATATATTTTTTTTGTATTTTTTGAATCATAATCTCCCTCTTCCATCCTCCTGTAACGATGGAAGAGGGAGATACTTACAGTATCGGCAACGGATCGGCAACGCATCGGCAATACTTTTGGTGTTGCAAATAGGCGGCGGCAACCATCCACAGTTAGATGGGACGTCTGCTTGTTTTTCATTCATTTACATTAAAAAAAAAAGCTAGAACAAAAATGTAACCAAGTCAAGTTAAATATTCCTCTAACGCAACTTTATAATCCAAAATTTAATGCAAAATCTATATATTATAATTTATATAACGCCTTCTCCAGGGAAATAGCAATGCTGTACGAAGCGGGTGTCTCCGCCACAACCGACAAGGTCCACGTGGCCACGGTGGTCGCCCACGAGATAGCCCACCAGTGGTTCGGCAACCTCGTGACGCCGTCGTGGTGGCGCGACCTCTGGCTCAACGAGGGGTTCGCCACCTATGTGGAGTATGTAGCTGTTGACGCTGTAAGTACTTACTAGGAAGTTCTCAATTCGATTGTATGTCTAAATTTTTTCTGTTTGTTATCTCAGAACTCTTTTTTTTTGGCGTTGGGTTCAGTATAGCATCTAGGTGGTCCCTTGGAGTTCGAAGTTACATCAGACTAGCTTTTAGTCTAGCTTAGTCCTTAATGATTTCTTTTACCTAAATATGTAAGCAAACTAAATAAGAAGTCTTACTTTTAAAGCGCCTTTTGTCGAAGTGAAAATTCAGTGCTTAATTTTTTCATGTAGTTTAGTGACGAGACGAGTAGATCATTGACCTGATGGTAAGCAATACTCCTGCCCGTAACAGTTGCAGCAGCACCTAGAAATTTTTTGCGAAATCCTGCTCGGCAATGCACTGCGCTCGTCATATGAGACAGCTGAAAAAATAAGTGAGCCTAGCACATACACTTTTCATCTCTAAAGTATACCTAGTGTGGTATATATAGCGGCACAGAATAATATTGTAGCGGATAAACAAAAGTAATTTGTTATTTTTTACTGTTTATAGGCTTGCGTTTGACCACTATCTCACCTGATGGTAAGCGACGATGTGGTCTAAGGTGTAACACGCTTACCACTCTCGATTTGAAGACCCCCTAGGTTGTAGTTGTCAGGAAACACAGACGTTGGCAATGCGTTCCACTCCTTGGCTGTTCGTCGTTGTATATCTACTTAGTGTATATTTTTTCCTAACAGGCTACTTTTGTTCCAGGTGGAAACATCCTGGAACATCACAGAGATCTGCGTCCTGGACCAGGTGCATAACGTGTTCCAGCTCGATGCTCTGAACTCTTCGCATCAGCTGTCCGTCGATGTCAGCGCTTCGGAAGAAGCTGACGCTATATTTGACAAGATTTCTTATGGGAAAGGTATGGCACGGTGTTTTCTGTTTATAAGGTTTTTGAATATACTTCAAGTTATTAGGTACCTAATTTTGCCAGAATAATTTCAGTAACTAAAATTTCAAAAACCCTCGAAACAAAAATCTATAAAAAGTAAAAAACGGATGATCCGATTTTGATTAAACGTGTCTCAAAACCACCGCTAGAAAACCTGCTTTCAAATAAAAAAAAAAAGCATACCTTCGAATTGTAAACCTCCTCCTTTTTGAAGTCGGTTAAAAAGCATCTAAATCAGTTCAACCGTTTAAGAGGTACGGTGCCACAGACAGACACACATATTGGGCAAACTTATAACACCCCTCCTTTTTGCGTCGGAGGTAAAGAATTGAGGTGGTTGGTTTGTTTTTTTCTTGAATTCTATGATTTCCAAATACAAATACAGCTCATTTCGTTCAATCCAACAAGGAATTTTGATGTTACGAGTTGTATTGAGCGGCGCCCGCGCGACGCCTCATTTTCAATGCTTACACCCGCAGTCTATGACGTCATTGAGTGGGTGGAGGGAGGGTCAAACTTCTTGTTTTGTGTTGTAGTCAGATAGATCTTTACAACGATATATCTATAATTGTTCTAACTTAGGAGTATGAAGCTTTCAAAGTACACGTTTTTTTATATCGCATTTTATCTGGAATGCCGGCCGGTACGACGAGGAAGACGTTCACAGAAACCACGTGAAAAAGATTTGTTATCCTTAGATACACGCATTAGACATATACGAACGCAACTTCCCAACCTTCACTACTTCTGATTTTATTGATGCTGACACCCTAACTCTCTAAGAAATGTCAAGCACAAAAAATACGTTACAATATTTTTCAATAGGGTCCACCACCAGGGTGGGAGTAACCTGTCAAGTACTAGTAACCCTTCAGACCATAGGTATGACTCCTATTGGATTTGCTTATTCACCCAGGGTCTGCCCTTCTCCGAATGTTGAACCATATCCTAACCGACGAGGTTTTCAACTCGGGGGTCACCGACTACCTGACCTCCAAGATGTATGGGAACGCGGAGCAACGGGACCTTTGGAGCGCGCTGACCACCGCCGCCAGGAAGAAAGGTTTCGAGGCTGATGTCGCTGTTCTGATGGATTCCTGGACGCTGCAGACCGGCTTCCCTGTACTTACTGTCACAAGGGACTATGACAGAGGAACGGTGCTATTTAAACAGGTCAGTGCGGGTCACGTTTGGTCATGTGTTTGGGTTTTTTAAATGATTTGTCGTGTTTAGACTGCCAGTGATTTCCTCTGTCATTTGTTGGTATCTAACCAGGAATTATATCAGAGGGATGGTGGCGCTATGGCTAGCCAGCCAGCTGGTTATGCTTACTTGGACTGGATTAAAATTAATATTTAGTTTCTATACTTTCGCGAATTGTAGGTCTCATGTTTTTATCAAATTATCGGGTCTATTGGTATTTTTTAATCATTAAAAAATAATTTAATTTCATTTAATTTGTACGTGAATAGACCTGATAAATTCATAAAAACATGTGTGATACGGGATGTTGCAGTCTGGTCTCCCCGTATTTACTGTTAGTCATTTTTCATTATGCTAGAGGGGCGGTGCTCTCAAGTTAGTGCTAGCTTAATATTTGGCAATGTTTTTAACTCAACTATAGACTATATGGTCACTTTCCATCAGGTAAACAAAAAAAACTCGTTATTAAAATACCTTAGAAAATAAGACCTCCAATTATACTTTGCACATCCAAATGTCTGGAAAAAAATCGATTTTAGTGGCAAAACCACCCCTCGCATATATTTTATTTCAAATGTATTTGATGTAAGACATATTTTTACTACTCACCCTCTTACGTAATGGTCACAAGTATGTATACAGCTACTAGTATTGCTTTTTCATGAGTCGCAGGAAGTTGCACTCACCCGCCAATAGATGTCGCTACTAGTAGCGGTTTAAACAAAAAGAACAAGGCAACAGTATTACATTTATACTATTATAATATTTTATTAACATCTACTTATCGATATTATGATATGTACTTAGATATCTATTAATCATTTTGAATGGCACATATATCTAAATGCACTGAGGATTATTAGTAAAAGATATGGGTGATTAAATTTGTGGAATTTGTACCAGACGGAAATATCAGATTATTTAGATAATTATTAGAAATATTATTATTGTTTTATTTAAGTATCTATAAAAAATGTTTGAATTTTTTTAATGTTTTCCGTCATCATCATCAGACCTTCGTTACTAAGTACAGATAAAACGAACTTTTGAACTAGGTTCTTGGGCCAGCAAGCGCTCGAACTAAGCAAGCTACTGGAGCTGTTACGGTTATCGATGGTTTTTTTTTTGCATTCATCGTGGTATACTTTATTGTGATACAAATATGTTTTACTCAAACACTTTGTTCTAGATTTTAAAACATTTTTTTTTGCTTTTTGCCTCCCCTTACAGTCTAAATGTAGGCGAAGTACGAGTATAAGTGGTAGACAACCCTACTATGTTACAAAAACATCAAAGGCCCTATTTCTAACAAAATCAAATATCAAAATAAAAATCAATTTATTTCAAAAATGCTTAAATAGAAAATGGCAGGATTATATATGTAATGTATACATAGCGAGACATATAAGGTGGTAGACAGTAATATAATAAAATTTATATATATTTAGTTATGTTTATATACAGACCTGCCTCATGAGTTACCTTATAGGACACACAATCCTGGAGACCACATTGTCTTAATGAGGTATACGTTCTCGAACTAATTAAAAAACTTAAATTTCAGAGTACCGGGACCTCCCCTGAGAGAGTGCGACCAGAATGTGTGTCATTGACGTAGCTCTGCATATTAAATTTACAGTATATATAATGATTTGATAAGTAATTCTACCAAGAGATACTCTGTTTAGGTTTCTACCTGATGTCAGGGCATCAAACGAGTCATACATTTTGTCGCGCTCAATTTTTCTCAATAAAAGCACAGTCACAGCAGACCCGGCTTGACAGAAGCAAAAGTTGCTTTTTGCTGCATAGTAAAGCTACTCACATACTTTGCGTAGTAGGTACAATGTATAAGTGGCTCGCAGTCTAGCGGCCGCATCGACGCATATACCTACCTACAGCCTAAGGACTGCTGCACTCACCTTATCATCTTAGATTTGATTAATTCTTAATCTTGCTTTGGCATAAGAGTATGTATTAATCATGATTATAATGGAATGTTTGTTTTCATTTGAGTAGAACATTCCAGATTGTATGACACATGCTGTTACTATACTGATTTTGTTAAGGATTGATATTAAGACTAGGTATTATCCTAATTCATTTGAATATTTGGACCTCTTTCCATTTATAGGCGATCAACTGTTGTATGTCCTCATTTTTGCAAGCTTTTCTTTAACTTGCAATGTTTGTTTGGGTCCAATCTTGTCTATGGATCAAAGTTGAACAGAACCACTCCCTCTTGTTCTACCGATTTGAAATTTTGCATACTTGTTGAAAGTCCAAAGACAATGCGACATTAAGGTGACAGTCAGCTGATCTGATGATGGAGACGGAAGGTGGGCAATAGAACTCCTTGACGGATAATCGTAAACTACTAGTGTTCGGACTCATTTTAATCTGCTCCCGTATCCAATTACGTATTTGGTTAAAGCTTGTCTTAAAAATATATTTTTCAACAAAAATCTTGTTATGTAATATACCTTTCGATTCAAATTACCTATGTATTCCAGCAAATTCACATATAAATCTATAATATCACATAAAAGTTATGACAAAAATAATACGCGAGATTCAAAACATCGTCTCAAGTTTTTCTAAGCGTGAGAGCAGCTATCATCAATTCATTAACTTGAAAGTGAAATCTTTCCAAAACAAGATTAAGTAACCATACTCACTAACTATAATTTCAGGAACGGTTCGTCCTAATCAACGACACATCTTCAAGTCCAAACGCCTCGCCTGTCTGGTGGATCCCAGTTTCTTACACCACTGCCTCAGTCAAGGACTTCGAGTCCACGCAGCCCAAGTTATGGGTGAAGGAACCGAGCCTACTCAGCAATATCAGTGTGAAAAGAGACAACTGGTTCATCGCCAACATTCAGCAAACTGGTTAGTTTATTACTGCTTTGTTTGACTTGGATCATGCTGTTAGATAAACTTCTGTAAGACAGAAGTGGAAGAGTCTCTACGTCGTGTGGAGTATCGATTAATCTATTTTTAGATTTCGGATTTTCTTGCTTTCCATGGCACCTAGTTCAGAATCAATAATCAACATGGACTGTTTGTGTGTTAAGCTTTGAATCAACATGGACTGTGTTTTTAGAACGTTAGTTTGTATTGAGTTTGGTGTTGGATGAGTGACGAGTGTGCCACTTTTGAGATTTTTCAACTTTTGAGTCAAAAAGTATTTTTAAAACTGGAAGAGTTTTATAATATCATTCAGATCAACATTTTGTTATATTGTTGTGGCCTTAAAAAGTTTCGAGGTATTTATAATGTCAAGTTTTCTTTTACAACCAGTGATATATTAGTTACTTGTACACATCGTATTAGATTAGATTAGAATTTTTTCAACACACTTGCTCATAAAGTGGCTCTATGGTCACCGCAATTAGGCACAGAATGACACCCATAATCAAACTGTGACTTTTTCATTGCTATAACTTACTAGTGAGTTAATAGTTCTTTTTTTAATTTTATTGGTTGAGGTCATTGGTGTAAGACCTCAATGGTTGAGGTGCTTTGTTGTTAAAAAAGGTTTTATTTAAATAAAGATCGTGTCTAATAAAACAAATAAATTAATCTTCCTATTGCTTGCTCATTTCATGCAACTTCTTATTTAAATAGATAATTTTAACTCGTACGTGTTTAATAAATAAAACTTTCACCCAAATATAAATTTTGATTTTTCTGTAATAAAAGAAAACTTTAAATTTCCCATTTTGTACGTGGCAGAATAGGCGCAAACCCTATGCGCGGAAAATAAAAAAATACCTCATCCCTTTACTCTGTGGCTGATCGCAATGCGCGCGCATAGGAAAACTGATTAATTTTTCCCGCCATAGCGAATTATTTTTCATAACTCTTTTTCACTGTTGAAAATAAGTTTTTATTGTTATTTTATTCACAAGTGTGTTGAAAAACGTCGTATGATACACGTGTGTATTGATGATTACCGTCCTCAGCTCTCTTAAGACCCTCACCTAACGGCTCGGGTCTCAATGGCGCCTCAGCGGTAATCACCAACATTACACACTAGTACCATAATGTACTATAACGCTTTGCATGATTTGAATATTGCAATCAATGATCTAATCTTAACGATGTCTACTTTATCTTCAGACGGAGTTAATCCATAAAGTGCGTCATAACTTAAGAATCTAAGCGAAAATGTACTAAGACAGCTTTTATGTTATATTACTGTACTAGCCGATAGCCCGCGACTTTGTCCGCGTTTGCTTGCGTTACCAAAATCTCTACATTGTTCCATTTCTTAAAGCACTATTTTTCTCCGTTTTATGCTTTTAAAGATCATGTTCGTAATCAGTGCCTCATTTTACTGACGGCTAGGCAAAATATTATTTATTCCTACACAAGGCACCATCCATTTCAGAAAATTTGTTTGAAAAAGGCAAAACAATGTAAAATATAAGTATTTCGTACGTTTCTCAATTCTGAGATATTCTGGCAGGGCATGATGCTGATCATTAATGCCATGTGCTGGCAACCTAATCTATACTTATATTATCAAAAGGTAAAATTGAGGTTTAAAGAGGTATGTATGTTTGTAGGAGGAAATCTGTGGCACTTTTGCTCCGATTCTAAAAATTCTTTAACTACATAATTTACTGAGTCGACGTGAACGAAGTCGCAAGCGGTTGCTAGTTCTTAATTATGTCATCTAAAACAGAATAAAAGTCCTGACTTCGCTCCAAGTTCCATCTTTTCGTTCTATTCTCAGACATTGGTTTGTCTCCACAGGTTTCTATCGAGTGAACTATGACAAGCGGAACTGGCAACTCCTCGTCAAGATCCTTAAAGACCCCTTGCGTTTCCAAGACATCCACATCATCAACCGAGCTCAGATGATCGACGATGCCATGAACTTGGCTCTCACTGGACGTTTGGACTACAGAACTGCTTTGGATGTGACCAGCTACTTGACCCATGAGAGGAGTTACGTTCCTTGGAAGGCGGGGTTGTCTGCTTTAGGTTACATCGATACTATGCTGTCGAAGGGGGCGCACTATTTGGAGTATGGGGTAAGCAGTAGCATTATTTCATTAGTATTTTATCTTGAAATAGGTACTCATCTCTCTCTCTTCGATCGATCCTTTATGACTGAAGATCGTGAACACCATGTCATCCAGTTATGTGTTGCACGTCTCCATCGGTGCCTGTCCATAGCTATTCGTTCTAAAGTTTTATAAGATCACCAATAGATGTCGCTACGAGTAACAAAACGTGTTAATACATTTTACCGTTAATGTCGTTGAAAACCTCATAATCACGACAATAACATATGATATCAATTTTCCTATCATCATTTCTTTTTTTATCTGTCTTGTTACTTGTTATATTTGTTTTCATCTGACCGTCGGCGTCGTATCGATAAATGGAAAATTAATACGTGATCCTAGTTTTGTTTTTGGCAGAAACGTATTTATTATGATTGCAGTTATAATATACGTATAATTATAGCAGGTATATTTATTTACAGATAAGCCGAAATCGAGGAAAATAAAAATAATTATTTACACTTACGTTGAAAAGTGATAACATACATAGTTGCACTTAAAACTTGTATCTCCAACTTTACGTGATTCAATTAATGTCAGTAAATCAGTGATGCATAAGTTTTTAATAAACGTACTTACTTTTTTTGCTGAATAGAGCATCATACTAAGTACTAATATTACAAATGCGAAAGTTTATAAGAAAAGAAAGAAAGAATAATATAAGAAGAATATTATAAGAAAGTTTATAAGAAAATAATTATGGATGTTTGTTACTCAATCACGCATTAAATACGGAGATCAGGAGACAGATCTTTTTCCAGAACCAAATGTGTGTATATAAGACATACACATGAACATAGCGTAATTTTCATACCAGAAAACAAACAGATTTTTTTAAAGAATGACAGCAGTAAACCGTATTCGCGAATGAGTCGCGGGGCGCAGCTAGTTACTAAAAGCCTTCTCTGAGTTGCTTTCGTTCGTTCGTTCGTACGGACTAAAAGAGGACGTGCGTGAGGGTATGTGTGAGAGAGTGTGTAAGGGTGCATGTGAGAGAGGATGTATTAGGGGGTGTATGTGTATGTGAGAGGGTGTGTTAGGGTGCGTGTGAGAGAAGATGTATTAGGGGGTATGTATGTATGTGAGAGGGTGTGTTAGGGGGTATGTGTGTGTGTATGAGAGAGGATGCGTATGTATGTTAATATGTACACATACACACATATACAGTAATAAACCCGGATTGAGGGGCATTGTAGCTAGTAAAATTACTGGGCATATGAAAATTAACATCTGATGTTTCGGGGTGATGAGCGTAATGCAGTGCTACGCAGTTATTTTTATGGTATTACGTGTTTTGGGTGGTTCTGCTATTGTTAAGGGCAGGCGTGGCGCTTACAATCTGGCGAACGACTTGCTCGTCTCATCATTCAGTTCCATAAATAAAAAAGTCAGTCGGCCTACTTGCAATGCTATCATTTACCACCGTCCATTATTTTTGCGTTATTCTTCTCCCTGCACGGTTGTCTGAAAGAGATCGCTTTAAGCGATAAGACCGCCAATTGTTACACTATAAATAAGCTTTTATTGTTGGTTTTTAATTATCTGTGTGTGTTTCAATAATGAGTTATTTCATTTTATTTTCCATTTATGTAATTCCCTACTCGCCAGCGGTACGTGCTCCGGCTGGTGGAGGGCGCGGTGCGCGCGGTGGGGTGGGAGGCGGCCGCGCGCGAGAGCGTCATCACGGCGCAGCAGCGCGTGGAGCTGCTCGCGTCCGCCTGCCACTTCGAGCACGCCGACTGCTTGCAGCACGCCGTCAGGATGTACACCAACTGGATGCTGGCGCCCAACCCTGACTCTTATAATGAGTGAGTTCGAATTTTGATAGAAAAGAAAAAAGAAAAGGAAAAACCATTTATTCGGCACACAAACAAGAAATTAAAAATAAAGCTTTAATAATAAATATATGTGCCGAATGGGCTCAGCTCAGCATCAAAAGGTATGTTATGGAACAGGTGTGTTATGTAATTTAATGTGTTTTTGTGTAAGTAATTAAATCCAGAGAAATAGAGAATAAATCAGTATCACTATATTTGTCTGTATTGTTTAAATTAAATGAACACGTCCGCTGTCCGTCCCTTTAGGATCCAGGTGGACGTCCGCGGCATCGTGTACTGCGTGGGCGTGCGGGCGGGCGGCGCGCGCGAGTGGGAGTTCGCGTGGTCGCGCGTGCACTCCGCCTCTGCCTCCGAGCGGCACCGCCTGCTCTCCGTGCTCGGCTGCACGCGCGCGCCCTACCTGCTGCACAGGTCAGAGCATTACGTTCTCGTGGTCGCGCGTGCGCGCCGCCTCCGCCTCCGCCTCCGAGCGGCACCGCCTGCTCTCCGTGCTCGGCTGCACGCGCGCGCCCTACCTGCTGCACAGGTCAGAGCATTACGTTCTCGTGGTCGCGCGTGCGCGCCGCCTCCGCCTCCGCCTCCGAGCGGCACCGCCTGCTCTCCGTGCTCGGCTGCACGCGCGCGCCCTACCTGCTGCACAGGTCAGAGCATTACGTTCTCGTGGTCGCGCGTGCGCGCCGCCTCCGCCTCCGCCTCCGAGCGGCACCGCCTGCTCTCCGTGCTCGGCTGCACGCGCGCGCCCTACCTGCTGCACAGGTCAGAGCATTACGTTCTCGTGGTCGCGCGTCCGCGCCGCCTCCGCCTCCGCCTCCGCCTCCGAGCGGCACCGCCTGCTCTCCGTGCTCGGCTGCACGCGCGCGCCCTACCTGCTGCACAGGTCAGAGCATTACGTTCTCGTGGTCGCGCGTGCGCGCCGCCTCCGCCTCCGCCTCCGCCTCCGAGCGGCACCGCCTGCTCTCCGTGCTCGGCTGCACGCGCGCGCCCTACCTGCTGCACAGGTCAGAGCATTACGTTCTCGTGGTCGCGCGTGCGCGCCGCCTCCGCCTCCGCCTCCGCCTCCGAGCGGCACCGCCTGCTCTCCGTGCTCGGCTGCACGCGCGCGCCCTACCTGCTGCACAGGTCAGAGCATTACGTTCTCGTGGTCGCGCGTGCGCGCCGCCTCCGCCTCCGCCTCCGCCTCCGAGCGGCACCGCCTGCTCTCCGTGCTCGGCTGCACGCGCGCGCCCTACCTGCTGCACAGGTCAGAGCACTACGTTCGCGTGGTCGCGCGTGCAATTTTATATCCTCAATGCTTAAAGAAGCTTCAAGCTTAAGCATTATTACGAAAATACTCTAGCCCGTATATATTAACTTGTTATTATAAGTATGTTTTATGATGCATCAAGCTCACGAAAACTTTCACACTAAAATATTAGGTAATTCAAAGTTTCAAGATTTTGTGACAATCTAGTAACTTTTTCATACTAACATTACCCCTCATTTAACCGCCCATAAGAAAATTTTTCAAAATTTAGATAGGCTATATTAGAATCAAGGTTTAATAAAACATATTTGTGGAAACACTATCATATTTTAACCTGCATTTTTTTTACCTGCATTTTGCAAGTAGTGAGTGAGTGCGTCGGTTGAGCCAGCCGAATATTGATAATCTATGTCGAAATTAGTTAAAAGTTACGGATGCAAAAAAATTTGGATATTCGCTTTTCTGCATGATTTCGTACGCTTATGTAAAGATATCTTAGCATTGCGAAGTCACAGAGCAATATAACATACACCAGATTTAAGGTTAAGATGTAGGCTATCAAACACTGAAAATCGTATTAAAATCCGTTTGGTAGTTTTCGAGTTTATTGAAGCAAAACGTGTGGGAATAAGCTTTTTTTGCATTGTTCATACGCTTATGTTAAGATATCTCAGCATTAAGATGTAGGCTATCTAACACTGAAAACCGCATTAAAATCCGATCGGTGGTTTTCGAGTCTATAGGTAACAAACACACAAAACAAACAATAAGACAAAAATTCTAAAAACCATAGATTTGTGTTCAGTACTCTCTAAATAGTCCACCCCCGTTAGTTTTGCAAAAATATCTTCAATGTACAGAATTCGCTCTTTTCCATTTTTATAATAGTATAGATTAAGCTTAACGCTATCAAATGAGTCATCCTTGACTGATTCATAATGGAAAATCCTGTTATAGTGTATTCAACTACTGCCAATATTTTAAAGCCGATAATGTTTTCTATGACACATATAAGCAGTTGATTATTTTATTAGAGAAACTAGGATTTACCCTTATTTAGTATCATATCATAAATTGTATCTTATATACATTTTAGGGCACTGTTTTAGTATCCTAAAAGGTATTTTATAAATGGACTGAGTTTTTTAATCTCGCCTGATAGGAATTGAAGTTCGAAGATGTAACTAAAAAACTCAGTAAATGCTCATTAACTTTTGTTTTGAACACGTTTAGATTGTAACTAAGAGGAAACACAGACGACGTCAAGGCATCCTATTCCTTTGCCGTTTGCATAAAGGGTTACGAAAAAACTGCAGAAAAGTTAAAAAATAATCAGCCGCAAATAATGATCATGATGAATAGTGCTCAAATTGCAGTTAACCATATTCAATTCAATTCAATTTATTTATTGACCACATTATAACATTGTACGTTATATTAGGCATGTCATAACCATTTTCATTGATTCAAACTCGCTGCATTATATTTTTTTATTTGAGAAGTATATTAAAGCTTAGTAATGTTAACTGTGCGAGCGGCTGACTAGCCTGTTGAATGGTGCTCGGTAGGGACTCTTAATTTTCTTTTCCTTCGTTTCCTTTTCCTTATCGAAGCCGTCATTAAATGAAACTCGTAAGGAAAACTGTTTCACATTACGTTAAGTTCTAATATTGAGTGAAGGTATTCCTTTCTTCTTCTTTTTTCAATACATACCTTCCATTAGTTCGTACCAAGCTCCACATGCTAGAGAACTATAGTTACCAACATAGCTCGGCGGCAGGTTGAAGTGGCAGTGGGCTGGTTGTATTTGCCGCAGAACCGATAACCGCTGGAGTAGGCAAGTTCTAGAGTGAAGACTGCGAATTCGCAGACATAATAGTGTATCTAATAAAATAGTGAAGAACACCGCATCTAGATGGAGTGACGGTATACGCACGGTTGGTAGTGATTGGAGAAGAAAAGCCGAAGATCGGGCTCAGTGGCGTGGGAGAGGCCTATGTCCAACGGTGGACTGATACAGGCTGATGATTATTATGATGAAGTTCCACATTCAAGTCAAGTCAAAAGATATTTATTAAATAAGCACAAAAATGCACTTTTAAACGTCAAATACACTCAATACAAATCAATTGAAATACGTTAAAAACTGTAAACTAAAATATTTTGACTTTGAAAAGAAAAAGTAAGCATGTCTATCCATTTCTTTCCCTTACTCTGGTTGAAGTCCAGAAAAGAAATGCGAAAACTGACTCTACCAGTGCTTCGGAAATACATTTCTTAACATATTAGAACTAATGTTTTTTTACAGATATTTAGAACTATCTCTGCGTAACGATAGCGGCATTCGGAAGCAAGACGTCGTCAGAGTGTTCTCTGCGGTGGCGGGCACCGCCATCGGACAACCGATCGCATTCAACTACATCAGGGCCAACTGGCAGAGGCTGAGGACTTTGTAAGTATCAATTTTACAAATTACTAATTTCTTTATTGCAAAAAAATTGTTACTTGTGGTTGTTGCAACTCTGCCTTTTGTTTTAGTTATCATAAATGTGTAAAAAGCAGCGTCTTCCCAGGATCAGCCTGTTTATACAGTAGTAATCTTAAATATTAGATTTATTCGGAACATAGTATTTATAACTAATTTATAATGTACGAATTTGTTAGAAGGTACAGTAAAATGAAAATATGGAACAAGTTTTCTAAGATAGTAAAAGTGATTACCTTCTTTTTGTAATACAGCCATACAAAACTTATTATTATGCGTGGTAAATTTTAATAAATCTAGTATTATTTTAACTGAATTGTTTTGGAACTTGGATGTGACAAAATCTTCATGTACATAACAAAAATACATAAAATCTCTTTGTTAGTTTCCGTGATTGAGTATCAAACATTTATCCTTATAAATTTAAAATAAATAAATACTTCCAACGATTACATAGGTACATATCGTCCCCTTATTGCAAAAACCAACTAGTGCGTGCGTTTTTTAACAAAAATGAGTTACGTATACCATTAGAATCTCCTCTTCAAGATCTACATACTAATGTTAAAATGCGCCCTTAGTTGGTTTTTGCATTAAGGGGACGATATATCTTGGCCCCTAACTAGGATTCCCTGTATTTAGGGAATCAGGACCTATGAGGACCATGGTTCTACAACATCCAGACAATAAACAAAGAAATACGCCTTTTTATTACCTCAAATTTCATATTATTTGGCTTTATATTTGGCTGCTTTTTCTACAATCGACCTGAATCACTCAATTAATTTTATTATATTTTATCACAGTTTAATCTTCATAAAGATTGGAACTGGAATCTATAGTCTACGCTGTAATCATTTGTAACTATTATATAATGATTTTTTCCACTCGTAATTTCATTTTAGTATTTACCTGATGTTGATAAATAGATTAACATTGATCATCATCATCATCGTCATCATCAGCCCATCATGTTCCCACTGCTGGGACAAGGGCCTTCTCTCACAGAGAGAGTATATTAACATGGATAAATGATGTTAACTCTAAAATTATATATAAAAAACTAGCTGACCCGGCAAACGTTGTTTTGCCATATAAATTAAAAAAAAATTGTAAGGGTGAACAACCCTTATCACTTAGGGGTATGAAAAATAGATAGTAGCCGATTCTCAGACCTTCTGAATATGCATATGAAATTTGGTAAAAATCAGTAAAGCCGTTTCGAAAGAGTAAGATAACTAACATTGTGACACGAGAATTTTATATATATAAAACATATATCGAGAAAAACCGATGATCCGTTTTTCACCGTAAAGTCGTGGAACCTCAATCTAAATATCGTCGAAGTTTTACCTAGTTTTTCCTTACTTGGCTCATCATATCATTATTGCAATATACGCTGTCAACTGGTAGTGGGCTGGAGCATTGGGCTCTCTATAGGATTTTATTGGTCAATGGGTTGTCCAATTGCTTTTCCTTGTAAGTAGTTAGCTTATTTTTATTAAGTAGAGTGTAAAATTGTTTTTAGTAATAAAGGTGTTCGCCCATATTTACCTAGAAAATAGGAATTTGTTAAATCCCTGAACCTGTACCGCACCTGGGTGCGAATCCCGACTCAGCCCTGCACCAATGACTTAATGGTTAAGTGCAGATTTTGCACGCTCGCCCTAAAAACGGTGAAGGAAAACATCGTGATGAAACCCGCTTACGCGCTTTGGAGTGGTAGGCTCTGGCCGTGGTTGTAATACCACCCACCGAACAAAGCCATGACGTCAAGCGACCTAGTCGTGTTTCGCGCTGATGTTCGGTGAGCCATCGGAGAGACGAGTCTGAGCAGCCACTCGACTGCCGCCTTTCTCTAGATCTATGTGCTCCATCTTAGGCCACATCATCGCTTCACATCAGGCGAGATAGTGGCCAAACATAAACCTATTAAGAGTAAAAAAATAAGAATTACTTTATCATGATGGAAATTTTGTAATAGGTAGTAAATCTGACGTCATGCAAAAGTGACTTAAAAACCATTCGATTTCTTGTTTCTCTAACTGCGCTAGTTTTCTCATGTAGTTATCATGGGTATATCAAAATTTGTGAAATTGATAAGAATAAATAGCTAGGTATAATATGGATAATACCACAAACTTAATCTATTCATGTATTTCGTATTTTTTTGTTTTGTTATAATATATATATATATGTATATATTTTGTTATATTATTTCTCTGTTTTTGTATTTTATGTGTTTTCTTTCATTTATGTCTTTATGGTTGTCAAATAAATGTATTTCTTTCTTTCTTTCATAAACATTAATATTTTTATTAATGCTGACACAAATATTTTCACCCAAATAATGATATCCGTTTCGATAAGTTAATTCATAAGAACGAGTCTATCACTCCCGATAATCGTAAAGATAGGTAATTGTTATTATGAAATTAATGAAATAGGACTAAAGCAGGTAACTGATAATAACTTTAAAATGATTGATTTTCCAATTAATCTTCACTTTAGTAACCTTTAGCAAGCCACTAATTAGCCAGCGAAATTACTGGGCATATGACTTAATATCTGATGTCTCGGGGTGATGAGCGCAATGCAGTGCTACGCAGTGGTATTTAAAGTTCTGGATGGCACTGCAATTGTTATGGGCAGGCGTGGCGCTTACTCTCAAGCGAACGACTTGCTCATCTCATCACTCTCATCATCAAATCTTTATCGTCATCATCATGTTCTCACTGCTGGGATACGGGTCTTCTCTCATACAGAGAGTATGTGTCATAATCTGCCGCGCTGCCCCAGTGCGGGTTGGCGAATGTTGTCACACGTCCTTGAATTTTTGTGATTACCTGTCTGTGTTTCCTGACAACTACAACCTAGGAGTCTTCAAATCGAGAGTGAATAGGTAACTTCTAGGCAAGCGTGTTAAATCTTAGACCACATCATCGTTTATCAGGTGAGATAGTGGTCAAACGCAAAGCTATAAATAGTAAAAAAAAACCTAATAAGAATTAGGACATCTTACGATCTTACGGTGGCGTTGATTCATCGTTAAGTCCGCACATAACTTAAGTCAGTAGTGTGGGGCCAGCGGGGTTCGAAGTCGGGTGCGTCTGATCGAAAGTCACCCATGCTCCCACTGAGCCACCCTTGCTCTTTTGTTGAATCTAATTAAACGATTTTCTTCATTTTCAGTGTCGGCTCGATTTCGACTCTCAATTTGCTGGTGAAGGTCGTTACGAGGAGGTTGAACCAACCACATGAGTACGCAGAGGTAATAAATAATACCTTAAGGTAGGGCAGCCATATTTTTATTAAAGAAAAATAGTTCTTTTTTCAAAAATTGCAAAGATACTATTGGGAAATTTAGAAAAAAAATACACATTTATTTTTAAGCATTATTTGTATTTCCATGTGTATTTATTTATTACTCTTTGCTTTGGCCATCAAAATTATATTATATTTAAAGCAAATAATACTTTATTTATTTTTTGCACTAATTAATTTTTCTATTATATAGTACAATTGACTAAAATATAATACGATACTATATATTATAGTACGATATTCGATCGCAGAAGTGGATATTAAGAGTGGGTTCACCAGGATCCCCTAGCTAAATCCCTTTAGGAGTCCTGGTGTCTCTGGTTCATCAGGATGCCAGGAGAGGAACGACCATAAAAGTAGCGGGTATAGGGACTTATAAACTTTTTAAACTATAGGTGGAATCATAAGCCAGAGGTATAGTTTGATTTTCGCGACATTCGGTCAGATATTTGGTCTTTGGAATAAGGACAATTTTTGTGTTCTATCTAATGGATGTTGTTGGATTCCTCAGATAAAACGTTTTTTGATAATGATATCAAAGAATTTGCACTAGCCCGTCTGAAGTAATAATTCCATATATTTTATAACATTTATTTAAATTATTAGAATTCATAATTACATTGTCGCCAGCAGTGTATGTGCGTGCATACTTTGTCGTATATTTTGAATGGCACTGTAATATTTTGGCGGTAGAAAAACTCTGCGGCAATAAATGTATGCCGCTAGATGTCGCTACCAGTATTTAAATGTGCAACACTGAAATCTACAGGCTATAGAAAAACACTCAGATACAGGGGAATATAATGCGCTAGTTACTTATCGTCATTACATAAGTCTGGTTATCTTAAAACAATGTTAAGAAGATATTCTTAACTATTTATGTTATTTATTCTTCGTTACTTTGGCTACACTTACCACGTTTTTGGTTTAGGAAATCACTACGTGGTGTCATTCGGGCATCGATCATTACAGTTTTGTATATATGTATATGAAAATAACAATATCGATTTTGATTGAGTTCTAGCAATTAAAAAAAAATGTCCGTATCTACATATTGTTTCCTAAGAGCAGCAGATTCCATTTTCGCTATAATATTTTATTTGATTTTATTCGATTTTATACAGATTTTCCATAAAAATAATCGATATTTGCTTTGTTTTCTATCTCTAACGGTTAGGATAATTGCCATAGAGATCACTGATTAAAAACTCCAGAATAGCTCTTCAGCAGTCTAGCTTAGTCCTTATCAAAGCCTTGGCATTCGAGATTTGTAGCGTTATTATCCTTGAAAAGAAGTTATTTTCTTAATTAGCTTAAAGCCCTCGTCATAATTATGAGACTTTAAAATACTTTAGCCGTCTACTTTACCTAAGTCCAATTTTCATATTGAATGAGAAATCCTAAATTAAAACTATAGTCATAAAACAGACTAAGTTTTTAAACAAAACGGATTAAAAACTGAAAAATTAATTTAATTGACCTTTTAAAATTACCTATCCTTGGAATTCCGAGAGCCTCTAAATAGGACTTGAAGCTTGAACTAGAATGAATGAATGAATGAACGAACGAATGCATGAATGAAGGAATGAATGAATAAATTGATGAATGTATGAATGAATGAATAAATTGATGAATGTATGAATGAATGAATAAATTGATGAATGTATGAATGAACAAATAAAAAAAAAATATGTAAAAAATATAAATAAGTACCATTTGTTCCAGCTGAAACGCTTCGTATCGGAGGAGTGCGGCGACCTCGGGCGGCCGGTGCAGCAGGTGCTGGAGACCGTGGCCGCCAACGTGCAGTGGACGCGCCGCAACTACCGCACCATCGTCGCCTGGCTACTGGAGCACGACGCGCCGGGGGACGCGTCAGCTAAGCTAAACTAAACTTAACACTAGTGTTCATGTTTGAAACGACTTTTGAGTGAAGTACGACATCGCGGGGGACGAGTAAGCTAACCTAATCTAAACTAAACACTAGTGTAAATGTTTTAAACGACTTTTGAGCATTCAAAGTTCAAAAGTTCTTTATTCATTTTTGGCATCACGTGCGCACTTACGAACGTCAATTCTTCGCCTTTGAACGAATGATTGATTATTTTTTTTTAAAGACGTAAGCTAAACTAAACACTAATGTAAATGTTTGAAACGACTTTTGAGCCTAGCTGTGGATAAGGCGTAAACTTAACAAAACAAAGCACTAGTGTAAATGTTTCAAAGGACTTTTGAGCGTTGCCGCGCATAAGACGTAAGCTAAGCTAAACACTAGTGTCTATCTTTGAAAGGGCTTTTAAGCGCAGCCACGGATAAGACGTAAGCTAAACAAAACTAAACACCAGTGTAAATGTTTGAAAGGACATTTGAGCGTTGCCGCGGATAATATGTTAGCTAAGCTACACTAAGTGTCGACCGTAGTCGTGGATAAGGCGTAAGCTAAATTAATAAACTGTAAACTGAATACTACTGGCCAAGTGTGATAGGGATTTTTTTAGCGGACTAGGTTATATTATGGTATGAATCAAAATTTACTTTTTCTATGTAGATATATCCGTAGTTAGATTTATATATTTTATTGTCTTAAAATACATAAAAGAGGACAATGTCATGTAATTTTATCGCTTTTTAATTAAAAGCGTGGCACGTGACGTGACGTGACCGCAGTGAGGTGTCGGCGTTTTTTGCACACATAAAACTATAAACAAAACGCCAACGCCGCGCTGAGGTCGCTTCACGCTCGCTGTGAGGCCTTAAGACGTGTCACTATTTCGAAAGAAAACTGACAAATCAGTGATCCAGCAGTGCGTTTAGGGCATCCAACTAGGATAAAACTTAAAACTAGATAAAAGTTAAATACCCCGTTTAGAGTCTCCAAGAGGTGAAAATGTATTCTGGCTAAAATTTAAACTGCCCCGTTTACGGGCGTCCACTGGTATAAGTTTTCGCCCGACTAGGATAAATTTTAGCGACCTCTCGAGGTCGATAAATTTTCGCCTGCTGTCAGATTGATAGATGGTATGTTATTCTCACTGGACCTTACGTAACGCTGTCGAGTTGTCTATCTGTTTGTCCAGCGAAAATTTATCCGCTGGCTTGCCTAAACGCACCCCCGATATCTTCGTCGATGTTTTTTTTATATAATGTCTATCTATAATAGTGACAAAAGTGATTGATAGTAAAATAATAATTATTATTAAAAATATTAAAAAATCTCTTAGGTTTCCTCTGTGGTCTATATATAAGCTGAAATTAATGGCCTACAATTTTATAAAGATTTTTTGAATAGGTACTGAATGAGCTGAATGATTTTGTAAGCTTTTCCCCTTTTAACTTACTAGGTATGTATAATTAATTATGTGTAATGTTTTATTATAAGTACATAATAAAATAATAATATATAAATACAAGTCATAGTATAGCAATTTTTATTGTATTTTCGTAAGATATAAAAGTAAATATAGTAAGTTAAGATAATAATACATATTTTAAAATATCTAGATAAATATACCTGTAAATAAATAACGTAAATATCTTTGTATTAATTTATGTACCCTTTAGTAATAAGATTTTAAATAAAGTAAAGTTTTTGAATAAAAATCTGCATACATACATGTTATCGTGCATTGTCTTTCTTTTATTATTTTATATTAATATTGTTTTACGTATTATTGTACAATTTTTGGGAATGGTCGTCTCACTGCAGGGCATAGCGAGTGAGGCCTTTTTTGAACAAAAGGGCATAATTATTATCAAAAAATACCTTTATTTTTCTAGTCGAATATAGACTGTATATCCTTTTTCTGTTGTTTTTTATGGAACTTAGTGATGAGACGATCAAGTCGTGCCTGATGGTAAGCGCTACGCCGGCCCATAACAATAGCAGTCCCGTAATAGTAGAAAAATGGGCGACTTATCGCTATGTGTACTTTTGTACAGGTAACCTAGTAGGCAGGAGTATACATGGTAATAAAAATCCGTATTTACCTTTGTACAGTTGTAGGTGGTCGCCATGTAGGGATGTACTTGTGGTAGGGTCGCCATGTGGAGTAGGTGATGATGATGATGATGGTGGTGGATCTTAGTGAAAGGCCGGTAGTCTGTATACGTGTGTATTGGTTAAAGACTACATGATGACTACTCTATGCTATTGCTAATACTTAATGCTATGTCGGCGTTCCTTATAAGTAGGTCGGGTGTTTACACACTACACCTTGATCACAGATTAATAGAACAAGATAGAATAAAATAGTACAAGAACCTTATATAACTACCATAGTCATCTGGGAAAGTCAATGCAACCTATAAATAGCTATATTAATATACCAAGTTTATTTAATTTTGGATTACAGTTTCTAGGCTCTTTCTATCTGGCATGGTAACTCCAATCAGTAAGGATTAAATAAACACGTTTGTTGATAGTCTGTCTAATAAATGACGTAGGGACGTACATCGTAAGCTAACACCGTGGTTTTATAAATCAAAGCTGGTGGCATTTTGGTAGCCATAATAATAGGGGATCGGACGACTTTTCAGAAAGTGTTAAAAATTAACCAGCTACAAAACTAGCCATTAAAATTAGTATTTCAATTAAATAAAGGTCTAAAAGTACCTAAAACTATGTTTCAAACTTTGCCGCGCAAAAAATCACCTCGGCATATGTGACGTCACATGAAGGCAGAAAACAACAAACTCTACGAAAGAAAATTTGCAAAAGGTTTATACGTTTTGTGAATTTGGGTAACTACTATATTGTCGTAATGGAACGATAAAATAAACAACCATTAATTTTATGAAAAGCAAAAACGTAAAATAGACAAGTTTGACACACGACATTTGCCTTCAAATGACGTCATGCGCTGTGATTGTTGTTTCGTTTGAGATGAAGAACAGATTAAAAATTTCAGGAATTATTAGATTTATTTATTGATTTAAAAATATTAATCATTAGATATTATTTTTCTAAAATATTGATTGGATGATCTTTCTGATTCGACGGACATACGTTCTAACTACATTTTAGATTTTTTCTCGATTACTGTCCGATCCCCTATTCCCCTATAGCCAGATAGAGCAAATCTAAATCTTTTTAAAAAGTATTTTAAGTTAAATTTGGATTAGTGGTGTTTCCCTTTAATGAATTGTGCATACATATCTGGATAATGTTAATTTGGCGTAGTAGTATTATAACAATTGCTGGTAGACCTTTTTAAATAAATAAAAAATAAATAATGTCTAAGGTTGTATTCGTAAAAATGAGCTATTTACTTTTATTTTCAGTAATATATTTACTTTGCAAGAATTGATCCTTATTAGCAACAGAATCCGTTAGAGTAATAATACAGGGGTCATAGTTTTGAAAAACCAATCGACTATTATTTAATTTTTTTATTAATTTGCGCCCCAAGATACAATTTGCGATTAGACATCGCATATTGAGATGCTACGTCTGGTCTAAATTATTATACGGTTGCGAAACCTGGGTCCTACTCATGAAAATCTGCAAACTGTCGAAGGCGTTCGAGATACTTTGGACTAGCTCCACCTCAAAGGCCAAGTACTCGAAAATGCAAATCGTAACCGAGAGTTGTTGACGATTATTATGCTATGGAAGGCTGCCTTTTTCGGACATCTTATGAGAGGATCCTAGTACGACGGCAAGATTCCGGGAAAGAAAAGCCCGGGTCTTCCACGATGTAAATGTTGGACGGCATCAAAGTATGGATTGGACTAAGCTACCAAGTTCGCAAAAGCGCAGCACTGGATCGCAAGAAATATTGCCTACTGACCTTCAAGCTTCAATCTAAAGATGGCACCCGATGATGATCATGAATTGACTATAATCTAAACTGTAGCTCAAGTAACATAAAAAAAGTAAATATGCAATTTTTGTTTTCTCGTAAATCAAACTCATGACTTCTAACACTGTTCTATTTCTTATAGTTTCGGATTTGACCATACAATCCCATCTCAAAAATATACCCCTATAACAGTAATGTATATCTATAACAGTTAATCTCTGTCTAATATGTTGTATCTGTGAGAATGCACCTAAAATATGACCAGAAATTAAGCATCTTTCACGTGCAACAGCCCGAAGTGGTCATAAAACGTCGGTCACAGCCTAAAACATCCGCCTCAGTCTTTTTAAAAAAGCGATCATGTTATTGGCGATAATGCGACTGAAATCGATGTATTTAAGATTATGTACGTTGAAGATAGCAACTTTGATATTATATCTACCGATTATAGACTATTAGGTTATATTTCAATAATTTGATTACAATAATCCAGTTGCGGGCGTACTTTTCGCTTCAGAGGAGCTATCGCCATTGGTATTCAAGGTAAGTAAGTATTTCATTTTAATTTTAAAAGAGCTTTTTGAGCGATACGAGTACAACGCATCGTAGAGATAATTAAAAAGCTCTTAAAATTTTATAGCTGAATTTTAAACCAGTCTTAGGAAAATAAAAGCTTTAGTTAGAAACATTCTAATCTTTAATTCTGTCCACATACTTATGGTTTTGCAGCAGATATTTTTGATTTTCAATTAAATATCCAATTAGATCTCACAACGGACTTTACAAAATCGACACGATAGGGGTAGCGTGGGCGTAACCAATTAGATTTTTATTTAAATACCATTTTTTTTATTTATTTCTTTTATATACATTTTCGTATAATAATATTGTTTTGAATTCAAGTTTAGTTTTGTTCACCATAGAAAACCATCCATTAAAGAAAATAAATCATGGTCATATCGTCACCCATT
The DNA here is from genome assembly GCA_951640565.1 of Petrophora chlorosata. NCBI lineage: Eukaryota > Metazoa > Arthropoda > Insecta > Lepidoptera > Geometridae > Petrophora > Petrophora chlorosata. The sequence continues at coordinate 2,939,490 of OX621196.1, read as the reverse complement.
AGCACAGACATGTTTCAATTCGCTTCGGCCACCTACGTAACCATTGATTCGTAATCAATCACGATTGGCCGAAATAGTAGTAGGGGTATGTTTTACAAAGTTCGAGTTCAAAAGTTATTCAGTTTTGGCATCACAGACGAACTTATGAATGTTAATAATTACAATGACTCTACCACCGTATCGGAAAAAGAACCACTACTCAGAAGAAAAAATCAATACTGGGGAGACGGGTCTGAGCAGGCGCTTATAATTATGTGATTTTTTAAGATGGCGACAATGAAGTTTATAGTGCTTGCTGCCGCGTGCGTATGCGCATACACCTTCCCCATGGAGCCCACCGTGCCCATGACTAGGAATACAATCTTCACGGACGAGAAGCTCGAAGGACAAATTTTTGAAAACCTTGACACATTTTCGCTTCTTGACGTAGCAAGAAACACTGACGGCTCTAGCGCATACCGACTTCCGACCACCACAAGGCCCAGGCACTACAATATCCTGTGGGCTGTTGATATGGACACTCTATCTTTCAGTGGTATCGTTACAATCGATCTGTTGGCCACCCAACAGGATGTTAGCGAGATTGTCATCCACGCTTCTGAAATGAATATAACCTCCGTCGTGCTCACCTTAAACAACGCAGTTATTAACACCATTGAGGTTTACGATGAGGAAACGCAATTCATGCGTATTCAGCTCGAAAATGGTGCCCTTCAGTACTCTGCAGCTGGCATTATTTACTCTCTAACCATCGATTTTGCTGCTCCGTTGAGAACAAATATGTATGGTATCTACCAGACTTGGTTTAGAAATAATAACACGGATACCGAAAACTGGATGGCATCAACTCAGTTCCAGGCTACGTCAGCCCGTTGGGCGTTCCCTTGTTACGATGAGCCCTCCTTCAAGGCAACTTTCGATGTCACCATCAGACGTCCGTCGACGCTCAACAGTTGGTTTTGTACTAGGCGTGAACGTACCGCAAACGTTGTCAAGTAAGTTTGAATAAATTATTGTTTATTTTAATTAAAAAGTCTTAGGAGCTATTTTACAGTTACTTCAGTGAGTTTACATGTTATTATTAAAAGGCAATTTTTTCACAATTTGAATGAAACTAGACTCATTAACCAGTTGAAAAACTGTATCTTGAAAGACAGTATTCCTATAGTCGGGTTAAAACTATGAATGAAATTAGTATTAATTTTATTTTTTTTAATAAATGGCTCGGGTTCACAATATCTGACCATAAAATATCTTTTTCAGTGGATTTACAGACGATATCTACTATAGGACTCCAGTCATGTCAACCTACCTCTTAGCTTTTATCGTCGCTGATTACGAAAGCAAAGCATTTTACAATAATAATAACGAACTAATGTACGAAGTCATCGCTCGTCGTGGAGCAATGGAAGAAAATCAAGGCGACTATGCCTACGATGTTGGAATGGAACTCCTGGCCGAGATGAGTGACCACACAGCTCTGGACTTTTACGAAGTTCATTCTACTATCAAAATGACACAGGCAGCTGTTCCTGACTTCTATGATGGAGCTATGGAAAACTGGGGATTGCTTACTTACAGGTATTGAATGAATGAAAACTGTATTGCCTGATATAAAACCATAATCTTTATAATCATATTAATAATGTTTGTAATCACAAAAATATTTTATTTGCAGGGAAGCATACTTATTGTATGATGAGCAACACACTAACGGTTACTTCAAACAGCTGATCGCTTATATCCTGTCCCACGAGATTGCTCATATGTGGTTCGGAAACCTGGTCACCTGCGATTGGTGGGACGTTCTCTGGCTGAACGAAGGTTTTGCTAGATATTACCAGTATTTCCTCACACACTGGGTATATAAAAAATACAACCATAATAATTTTTACATGTCATAGAATCTTTAAAACTTAGAGTGAGCAAGCAGTGAAACAAACAATTTGAATCAACGGTACATTTTAGCGGGTCTAAATCCTGAGAAATTCTTATATAGATCTTTGGTTACAAGTTATGTTTATTAATATTGAAGTTGTTGCATCAATTTTTTGGACGTATTCTAATTTATCCATACCTGTGACAGAAACTAACCAAAGTTTGTTATTTAGGTTGAGGACTACATGGGCCTGGAGACGCGTTTCATCACTGAACAGATGCACACCTCACTGTTAAGCGATGCCGCCAACAACCCGCAACCGCTCACAACCGTCAACATCGGGGACCGTGTTTCCGTCAGAAGCATGTTCTCCACCATCACCTATAACAAGGGCGCTGCTGTCATCAGGATGACTGAGCATTTGCTTGGCTTTGATGTCCACAGAGCGGGATTAAGGAACTACTTACGCAATAAGTAAAATATATTTTTAAGCAAATATTTTTTTTCCTTCGGTATTTAAGATACTTTTCTATAGTTATAGAAGAGTATCATATATACTATTATAAAAAAAAATCAGCCTACCCATAACTGTAAAGCAGTATTTAACATTTTGTTCTCTTTCAGAGCTTTTGGACTTGTTCTTCCTATCGACCTGTTTGAAGAACTTCAAAGCGTCGCTGTTTCGACTGGTGCTATCTCAGAATATGGATCTGATTTCAACGTCATAGACTATTACAAGTCCTGGACTGAGCAGGCCGGACACCCCGTTCTCAATGTCCAAGTCAACCACCAAACTGGTGATATGACTATCTACCAGGTATGATTGCTTGTATGTAAACCTGTGAGACATTAAGTAAATTTAAGTTTTTCAAAAAACTTGTATATTATTATGAAATGTTGGTCGGAGATGATATGTAACAGGCAAAAAACTAGCATCGTCTAAATGGTTTTTAAGTCTGATAAGGTCAACCACTGTGATTCTATAAAAAATGAATAATTCAATGATTGCTACTATTGTTTGACATTGTATTGTATGGTTCAGCGCCGTTTTAACATCAACACCGGGTACTCCAGTAACAACAACAACTACATCGTACCCGTCACCTTCGCCACCGCCAGCAACCCTGACTTCGACAACACTAAGCCCACGCACATCATCCGCAATGCCATCACCGTCATCAACCGTGGAACTGTCGGTGATGAATGGGTTATCTTCAACAAGCAGCAGACCGGTGAGATGCCAGATTTTTCAGTTGTGTCTATTATGGCTTTTAATGAGAAATAAATCCAAAGAAATCTTTTTCATTATGAAGAGTAGTAGCTTCGGGAGAAATCGAGATTGTTTAGTGAAGTTTCACTAAACAATTTCGATTTTTCCCAATTTCAGAAGTATTTAATGAGTCCTATTTGTATAAATAATTAAATACTGAATGCAGTTTGTGTAAAAATCAAGACTTTGTTTCTTACGTCATTTCTTCTAACAGGTTTTTACAGAGTGAATTACGATGACTATACCTGGGATCTCATTGTCATGGCCCTGCGTGGTCCCAACAGAACTCAAATTCACGAATACAACAGGGCTCAGGTAAAAAATTGCTACAATTACTCGAAATTATAACGATTTTAGTTATATGAAATCTATCCAAGTTTAAGTCAGTCTTGTGAAGATGTCAGGGTGCTTGCTAGATACATAGAATTGTAACCTATGTCATATTTATCTTACTTTGTAGATCGTCAACGACGTGTTCCAATTCGCCCGCTCCGGCCTGATGAGCTACAGCAGGGCTTTCAACATCCTCTCCTTCCTCGAGAACGAGACAGAGTACGCCCCCTGGGTCGCCGCCCTCACCGGTTTCTCTTGGCTCAGGAACAGGCTCGCTGGCACCAACTACTTGGCTGAGCTTGAGGTAAGTCAGATCGTCATTCAATTAAGCATTTATGGTGTTACGAGCAGAACGTTTGTTCCGTGTCATACCTATGCATAAAAAGAGTATTGCCATCAGAATTAAAATTGCTCTCTCGCCAGATATGACTTTCAAGTTTCATATGCTCAGCAACTTTGTTGAATTTGCTCGAAATCCCAAAGATTCTTATAAATGTTTGGGATTTCGAGACATGGGTTTTCTTGTCAAGCTGTTCACTAATGTCATAACTGACTGTGTATTTTGCCACTTACCAGACCCTGATTGCCAACTGGGCCACTACCGTGATCACCCAGCTGGGCTACTATCCATCGGCAAACGAATCGTTCATGACTTCTTACCTGCGCTACCAACTAGCGCCTACACTCTGCGCTATCAATGCTACTGGTTGCCGTGAAGCTGCCCTTGCGCAATTCAACGACCTCGTCGTAAATAATGTGGAGTAAGTTTTTTTGGAAGCCTATTTGAAACATGATTACAGAGTATCCTGGGTATTTAGTTGAACAAATAACAGGCATATAATATGATTATAACTTTCGTGAGTTTGACACATAATTTAAAAACTATTTGACCCGGTTTAATTTTAATATGATATCATTTAACAGACTAAAGATTTCAATCAGAACCTCATCCTTACATATTAGAAATCTTTCGTGGTCATACTCGTACCATTAAATTATTAATTTTAATCTTTCATGGCCTGAGTTATAAAAAGGTTTTTTACTATTCAGGGTGTTCGTAGACAACCGCAACTGGGTTTACTGCACTGCCTTACGCGAAGGCCCTGAGGCCAACTTCAACTACCTATGGAACCGGTTCCTCAACCACAACGTCTACACCGAGAAGATCCAGCTGCTCATGGTCTTGGGATGCACCCCTCATCGTAACTCTTTGAACACGTGAGTTTATCGTCAATTGTTTTGATGATTGATTGATTGATAATACCTTGTTGTACACAAATATTATAGCAAAAGGTAAATGAAAAAATACAACTTGAAAACTTAAATAGTACTATGGGCGGTCTTATCGCTAATAAGCGATCTCTTTTAGTGTTGGACATTATACTTGTTGCAATTTTTTTTATAATAATATAAAACTTATATGATTAAGGCAATGTTTGAGTCCTATGATATGAGTTTCTTAGACTTAAGTACCTAGTTAATGCATGCTGACTTGTGTAAATTTATAAGTTAAGTACTTTAAGTTCTCTTCACAAGTAAATAAGAAGGTTACAATTCGATTAGGGGAAACTATATTAATAAATATTTTTTTATATATTGAATGCATTAGCGCATGCTTAGCGAAAATCTTGAGAATCGTCCCCCTAAGGCGATTAAAGAAGCATAGAAGAAATTTGGTTGCTCGATCAGTCGTCTCGGTGACCCAGTGGTTAAGGCATCGTGACGTTATTACGAAGACGCAGGTTTGATCCCTGCCCGAGCAATACCATTTTTATCCTCCGACGCCAAAAGAAAGGGATAACATATGACGCAATAAGTTTGACCACTATGTGTGTCTGTCTGTGGTACCCGTAGCTCTTAAACGGGTGAAACGATTTGGATGTTGTTTCTTTTATTTGAAAGCCACCACCGAACAAAGCCATGCCGTCAATTTTTTACCGACTACCACTAAAATTGCGCTTGCACAGTCTCTTCTGTTAGTATTTATGTTCTCATTTGTTATTTTGTATTTACTTATGTTTAATATATATGTATATTTTATGTTAAAGAATTTATTATGTATATTTTATTAATTATGTTATGTATTTTATGTAACGACTTTGGTATATGTAGGTATATTATATTATATAACAAAATTATCTTAAAGTAACACCGTCCATATATATTTCTGTCTACATTACTTCACTTGTGGGTTGTCTGAAAGAGATCGCTTTGAGCGATAAACCGCCCATTGTGACACTATTATTAAGTAAGTTGTTATTTTAGTTTTTAATTATTTCTGTATTTTGGTGGTATAATAAAGAGTTATTCTATTTTATTCTATGTATTTAGACTTTGATTATGGCTGCATACATATTTTTGAATGTAAGTTGTTCTATTTGTACAGTTTCCTGAGCGCCATCGTAGAGGAGAACTTCATCGTCCGTCCGCAGGACTACACCAGCGCCTGGAACTCCGCCGTCACCGGGAACGAAGGGAACACTCAGATCGTGTTCGAGTTCATCCAGAACAGGCTTGAAACTGTCACTAGAGCGTTAGTGTTCTAAATACATCCTACTAATATTATGAATGCGAAAGTTTGTGAGAATGAATGGATGGACGGGTGGATGTTTTTAAAAACTACGAAAATAATTTTGATGACATTTGGTTTATAGGATATTTTTTTCCCGGGAAACTGCGGGTGAATCCGCGGGGCGCAGCTATATATATAGTGGTATATATACAACAAAATGAAACAAAAACTCTTAAGAACGCAGTAGATCAGTAAACTATCTTATCTATTTTTGTTAGAATTTATAATAGATTATCGATAATTAATTTTTTGAAAACAGTAAGAACCGACTTCAAGACCAAATTTATAATGTTGGTTTTTTATATTTTTTGTTAAATTGCTGTAAATCAATATCAATAAATATAATTATTTATATGGGACCACCTCTGAAGTATGACCTACCAAACAAAAAAATAATCATGAAAATCAATTCATAATTGGCGGAGTAATCGCGTAACAAACATAAAAAAGAACATACCGTCGAATTGAGAACCTCCTCCCTTTTTGAAGTCGGTTGAAAATAGTAACACGATCCATTTAACCTATAGCCGATGTACCTTTTGCACGTGGCCAATATTGTTTCACTTGTTTTTAAAATCGGGCGGAATACAATTTCTGTAGCTTTAAAAGCTTAACTTGCTTTTTGTCTGGTTATACGTACGTAGTATATAATACCTATATAAGACGTACGTTACGAGCATTAGGAGTAAAACTAAAAACATTATCTTATCAATTACAGCTTCAACGACAATGCCACCGTCCCTCTATCTTATGTCTCATCCAGGCTGAGGAGCACCGAGGAAATTGATGCAGTAAGTATCGTCATAGTTGGTTCAATTCTCACCGGCTATTTTCTAACGTGTGTAAACTTCAGATTTACTATGGTCAAAGGCAAAGAGTTTGTATGATGGATTTAAAAATATTTAGCTTGGCTCGTAAACAAAATGGATTATGAATAGAGGAAAAAAAAAATCCTTAAGCTGGATTTACACCGGCTGATCCACGTTCCGGTCCACGATCGAACTCTTGATTCTTTTGGTTCGTCATTACATTTAGGGGTCGTCCATTAATCCCGTGATGTTTTTTTGGTAACTTTCTAGAACACAGCTATATTTTGTTGGTACAAAGTATATTAAAATATTTCAGAACATTCTATTCTTCTTTTGAGCCTCACGATTAATGGACGATCCTTATCTTACTAGTTACTATGTAACGTCTTGTGCTTTTGCCATTTGGATCAGGCGAGTCGCGTCGACACTGACCGCGCGTTTCGATCGTGATTTTGCCTCGAGTGTTGAAGCTAACGTAGAGCGGCTGGTGTGGACCCGGCTATTCACGCCTACAGAATATCGATTCAAATTTAAATTCCTTCCCGATTATTTCCTGGTTTCTGGTTCTGAAACACGAAGCCAATGGTTTGTTAAATGAACCCATTCAGCGATCCATTGTGTTCATTAAACAAACCTGCTTAAGCTGCATCGTTCCTCATATTTCTTACTTCTGCAGTTCCAGGCATGGGCAACTGCGAACCAGCAAGACCTTGGCGAAGACTTCTGGCCTGTATACGCAACAGCCGAGGGCTCCCGGCAGAGCCTGCAGTGGGCTGCTGAAGTCCAGGACGACATGAACGAATATTTCGTAACTGGGGACTCGCCAGTTCAGTTCAGTACCTCGAGCCCTGAGGTCGTGGTTTCGGTCACTACCCTCTCTCCCGACATTCTAGTCCAGGCCTCGACTCCCGACCTCCCTGATTCCGCCGTTTCCGCCTGCGTCTCTATACTGGTGCTTGCGTTCGCCGTCATCGCCAACATTATTTTTTAAGTAGTTTTTAATTGTTATCTCAGTCTTGAAGACTACACTAAATAGCTAAGTAGGTATAACATATCAAAATGTTTTGCTTTCAAGATTAGTCAGGTCAGTACTTAAGTTTTACAATAGAGTGCCTCGTTCCACGGAATTGTAAATAGGCCTTAACTTATTAAAATATATTATATACTTTTATAAATGTTTGCCTTTTTAATTTTTTTACCTCTTTCCTATTTGATCAGAGAAAGGTTCAAGTTACCATCTTTCTAACTCCATAATCACGGATACTGGCGACGGGCTGTGCAGAAATATCGAAAATTCATTAAATAAATAAATACAATTGAAAACTTTCTGTGGATACAATTATATGACAGTTTTATTTATTTTATATTAAGTATATACAATTATTAACAAATGTATACAATGATAAAGGCTAAACTAACCTACAACAAAACTTAAAAAGTAAATTTATAGACAAGAAACAGAATTTAGGCCGCGGTTCCAAGGAATTACCGTCGGGTCTCTTGCCATAGTCACATGAAATACAAGTACCATTCGGCTCCAAAACAGCCGGCACGTCGAGAGTTGAACCCGCAACCTCAACGATAAGAAAAAAGCGCAATCTTTTGTTTCGTGTCTGGGTGGGACCATGGCCCTCGTAGTTTTTGGTTCCCTAGATACGAATAATCATAGGGGCAAAACGAAAAGATAAATATAACTAAAATTGTCATAGCCGTTTACAAGTCTTATGAAATTAATGTTATTCAAAAGCGTTCTAAAAAAAATCAGACTGCAATTATTGCCACGAATTTGAAACTCTCACTAGATCAATATTTTTCCAAAGTCTGTGTTCTAGGAGCACGCTAAAAAGGCATGTAATTTTAGTCATTGACTACACTAAGGTCCGGCTAACATGAGTAGAAGTAAAAAAACAACGAAAAAGTATATGTAAATTATGTTAACGATTAAATGGCCTCCCCAAGTCAAGCCATCATCATCCACAGCCCTTTACATCCCACTGCTGAGTATAGGCCTCTCTCATATCATGCCATTCACCTCTGCACCATTTGTGTTCAGGTTCGACCTGCAATTTTTGATATATCGTCGACCCATCTTGCTTCCGGACGTCCAACGCTACGTTTGTCCTGTCTTGGCCACCATTTAGTGAGTAAATTACTCCATCTGTCGTCACTCCGCCTGGCCAGGTGTCCCGCTCAACTCCATATGAGACCCATAACGCTTTTTCCGACGTCCCGAATCTGCTGTAACTTGAGGATGTCGTCAATTTCCTGAATGACGCCCAGCCAAGCTGTATTCTGCTTGATATCTCCCTGTAGAATATGACCAAGGTATACATCGGCCATGTCTAGGATCTCATCTCCAGTAGAATATAATAGAATAGAAAAACTCTTTATTGTATACCAATTTAAAGAAATAGACAATAACGCAGTCCTTAACTATAGTAGTACAATGGGCGGTCTTACCGCTTCAAGCCACATATATTGAGATCTCTATGCTTGAAGCGATCTCTTGAGGACAACCTTTGGATGGACAGTATCGGAAGAAGAAGTAGACGGCGGTGTACCACAAAATTTATTAATTACAACTAAATACCTACATAATCATACATACATGCTAATATTTACATTCTAATACCCACAAAAACATTATTATTAAAATATACTATTATATACTTATCAAATTATTATTCTAATAATACATTCTATATACCTAATACTTATTTATATAAAAATAATAATAGCAGTTTTAGTGGTAGCAGGATAGATGATGAGCCTTGACCACATTTAAATATTAAAGACTTGGCACGTCTGATGTCAAGTGAAAGAGCATTCCACAGACAAACAGCTTGCACTGTCAAAGATTTATCATAAAACTGGGAAGTGGGGGAAGGTGTTTTAAGCTGAAGAGTTTCGTAAGAGTTCAAGGATCGGGAGTGGGAGGCATGAAGGAACTCTAAGCATTCTTTTAGGTAGGAAGGGGTGGAAGGAACAAATAGGATATTATAGAGCAGGGAGAGAACATGCGCATTTCGACGAAGACGAATAGGTAACCTTTTCAGTTTTAAACGAAATTCGGAAACATGGTCATATTTTCCTAAGCCAAATATGAACCTAATACAAAAATTTCTTAAGCGTTCAAGCTTGTTTAGGTGTTCTTTAGTTTAGTCTAGATATGAGGCGTCAGCGTAGTCGAGAACAGGGAGTACCTACCACGAATAAAATTTATTTCTGAAGCTGTATTCCAGGCACCTAAAGAACAATAAAATAATTAAGCTAAGATTGCAGCAACATAAGTAATAACAGTTTAGACTGAAACAAACATTTTTTGATACTGATAAAGCGATCGATTTCGTGAACTATTTAGATAAAAGTATTATAGGTAAAAAAGATAAGCTAATAATTAATGATAAATATATAATATGGTAAGTATGTGTACTAGTCAGCCGGTCGTCGCTGTCAGGACCGCTGTGGGTGAGTCCGAATTCTTAATCTTTTTAATGGATATTGCTTCTAAAAAGAACGGCCATTGAATAATTTGTGCAATGACCATGAAAGGGAATTAGATCACTCATCAGGCGAAATTTATTTATAAATCAGCGGAACATAAATAAAATAGGACTTCATAAGAATTAAAAAATAAATAAAATTACGGATTAGATACGGATTAGATTTGCACACCTGACGATCCCCGACGATAGGTTTTAATTAATGTAATAGATCGCTATATAAGCGATCTATTATATTAATTAAAACCTATAGTAAAATTATGTTTTTACCTATGTTAATGCAAATAAATGAATTTTGAATTTTGAATTCTGATGCTTTTTTGTCGGTATGTGGGTTTTATTGAATCTGTCAATTGTGTTGTGTGTGTTTCGTGTAATATTTATCCGTATTCTCTTGGAATATCGTTTTTTCTATTGATAGTAACCTATAATAAACAAAAGTCACCATGTCTGACGAGAAAAAGGGAGAAAGCGAACATAACTTGAAAGTGCTAGGACAGGATAATGTCTTTGTTCAATTAAAAATAAGAATCACACACCTCTCAGGAAACTGATGAATGCCTGTTGTGATAGAGCCGGTTTGTCAATGCAAATTGTGCGATTCAGATTCGACGGGCAGCCAATTAATGAAAACGACACCCCGACGTTGTTGGAGATGGAAGAAGGAGACACAATAGAAGTTTACCAGAAACAAACGGGTGGCGCTCTCCTAGTTTAAACTCTTACTTTAAGGATCTGTCCATTTCCATCTGGAGTACGACGACGGATATATATGTTTCCCTTTTGGGGTAGAAACATTAAGGCCGTGGGGTCCAACCACCTGACAAATTTACAAAGATCTATCAAAGCGGTTGATAGACAGAGCAAACGACCCAAAGGCTAGTGCATACCTCGGCCAGAGAATCTGCATCGCTATATAGAGGTAATGCAGCCAGCCATACCTTACCCGTGGACAGTGACCTGAGCACTGTTTCTATTTATAAGATTTGTATGTTTTAATTAAAGTTGAAAATACAACCATTAAAATTACAATGATAAATTTTCTAGGTAGAAGCATGCTGCTGTCCAGTTTCCTGTTCGTCCTCGTTGGGGCCGCCATGGCGGTTCCCTTCGACGATCTCAGGTCCAACTTCGAGTTCTTAGACCGCAGCACTAACCTGGCTGAGCCTAATTACCGCCTTCTTGACAACGTGTTCCCCCTCACCATGGACGTCAACCTGGATGTCGACTTGCAGCAAAGCAGGTTCAATGGATTTGTCCAGATTGGTATCGATGTGAGTGTCTTGATCAAGTAGCTTTTATCGTAGCGTAGATTTAGCGTAGCGCTCGTAGCGTAGCTCGGCTAGCCATTCGTAACAGATCTTCCAGGTTAAGGACCGTTCGCAGCGCTCACAACTTTTATTACATCTGAGCGTTCCTGTGCGTCGGAGGGCACGTTAAGCCGTCGATTCCAGTTGTAGTCTTAGGGCAAAAGTTGTTAGGCTATGCTAGGTCGGAGGCTTAAAAAATCCGACACTAAGGTTGACTACACATCCACACGAGCTAAAAAACTCTACGTTCGACTCCTTTTGTTATTGGCTTTTGAAACTTAATTTTTATATGAGAAACTGAATTTGCGGCGGTAATTTCAGCCTAACAAAATATAACTTTCTCATTACTATATAGTAATGAGAAAGTTATATTTATGTTTGTTTTTATAACCTTTTCCTGCAGTACTCGCTAATCGTACTTTTTTATCTACTTTGTTGGTCATAATGATTAATGGCAGTTATATTTTTTGATGGAATTCGGAATATCGACCTTGACTTTTTGAACCTTCGGAAATTGTACCACATTATTAATATAATTTCAAATTCAAATGCACCTGTACTCAATTATACCTGTGCCTGTTATCAGGTGATATTACAATAAAATAATCTACAACGATAAATTTAAAACGGTTTGATTATGTATGATTACCAATAAATTCTTTATCATCCTGATTGAGATATGCCAAGGTATGAAGCGTGACTAAAAACCTAAATCCTATTTCGACTAATGATGACGCACAGACTAGATTTAAAAGTGACCTTGAGACTTTAAACCGCATTCGTGTCGTAAAGATATGATAATGCCTAGTACGATATAATCTAAGAAAAGCGCTTAGTCAAATCGATCTTTATACCTAGGTAATTCAATGACAAATTTTCCAGGTGCGAGAAGCGAATCTCACCCAGATAGTGCTGCACCAGAAAGTCGTCGCCATCACCGCGGTAAACCTCGTCGACGCCACCGGCAGACCTGTGGGTCTCCAATTCCCTGACCCTTACACCACAGACGACTACTTCGAACTGTTGAAAATCAACCTTGCCGACCCCATCCCCGTTGGCAGATATGTCATCACTATCAGCTACTTGGGTATTATCAATCAGAACCCTCTTGATAGAGGATTCTACAAGGGTTACTATTATGCTGGCAATGAGCTCAGGTGAGGTATATTTTAAACAGTATTTTGAGCATGTGCTAAATCAACATAAAATAATATGGGGTTAGTTATCAACTCAACCTGCGGAACTGTACCCGCGAGGATCGAGCTCGTCAAATTCCATATCAGTTTATACACCAATTAGACCCGCGAATGTTTGGTGTAATGGTATTTCACTAATAATTTTGTTACACAGGTATTACGCCACTACACAATTCCAGCCCTTCCACGCTAGGAAGGCTTTCCCGTGCTTCGATGAGCCTCAATTTAAGTCCGTCTACACCATTTCCATCACTCGTGACAGCAGCCTCAGCCAGTCCTACTCCAACATGGACATCGCTGAGAGAGAAGTGTAAGGGTTCTATTTTCGTTTTTATTTATTCAGATTTGGCAAATATAATAATAGTCATAATACATATATACATATCTGGGATTCCCAGTATCTAGTGAACCAGAAAGTAGAAGAATAGTGGAAACAAATATGTAATTCTACTTGCGCTTTTTTACCGTATACAATTATTTGTCTCGTATCGGGAATCGAACCCACGACCTCCGAGGTGTATGAGATATGAACTGACTCGCCCAACCAATACGCGTTTATTGCGAATGTAGATAAAGAGCCACATTGTCGTTACAAAATATATCAGTACCACTACATTCAGCTTTTTAGCATGCAAATATAATATATACTTACCTATTCTAATAAAACTCTAAATTAAAGTTTTGGCTAGGATAATAAAATTTGATCAACGCCACGCCATTTAAGTATAATAAAAATCAAATAAATAAATTAATTCAATATATAATATTATAGTATAATAACTTAATAATATCAATTGTAAAAAGAAACAAATATCAATTAGAAAACAGTAAAATATAGTATTTATTTTTTAAATTACTTGTTACACTTTATATTTCTAACAGGTACGGTGACCGCACCCGCGAAACCTTCTTCCCTACTCCCATCATCTCCGCGTACCTGGTAGCCTTCCACGTCAGTGATTTCGTGGCGACCAACCTCACCAGCACCGCTGCCAGACCATTCCAGATCATCTCCCGACAGGGCGTCGAAGAGCAGCACGAATATCCTGCCGACATCGGTATGAGTAATTTCTTTTTTAAGGTTCTGTACCTAAAGGGTACCCTATTACTAAGACTCCGCTGTCTATCCGTCTGTCTGTCTGTCTGTTCGTCTCTCGCCAGGCTTTATCCCATGAACATATAGTTAGACAGTTGAAATTTTCACAGATAATGTATTTCTGTTGCCGCTATAACAACAAATGATAAAAAACAGAATAAATAAATATTTAAGGGGACTCCTATACAACAGACATAATTTTTTTGCCGTTTTTATAGATAATGGTACGGAACCTTTTGTGCGCGAGTCCGACTCGCACTTGGCCGGTTTTCATCATTTTCAGTTCCAAGTTCTTCAACTTCTAATTCAGTCTCTCAAGACTGCACTGACTTACTTACCTCCTCCTCTCCTTTTGTACTCTTTTGATATTCTTCTTGACCATTCGCTCAAGTTCATAAATGTTTTATTGTGATAATATTAGGTAAGGATTAGGTTAAATGGTCTTGTTTTTTAATTTTCGAACGATACTGTCACTTCAATCGAAATTAAATGTATCGATAAGGGATGCGGCTTTTACATATTAAAATTTTCTATACCTGATTTGTGGTGTTTATTGTTTAGGTTTGAGGATAACTAGCGAACTTGACGATTTCTTCGGAATTGAATATCACCAAATGGGCCAGGGTGTCCTCATGAAGAACGATCACATCGCTTTGCCTGACTTTCCTTCCGGAGCTATGGAGAACTGGGGAATGGTTAACTACAGGTACGATTTGTAACTAATAAAAATATTATTTTTACTTCCTGGCACTTCAAAGCAATGAGGTGTATTGACCTAATGGAAAACTTACACTACACTAATTTAAACTCTAGCTATGCTTAGTAAATCATTTTGGTTTTATATTATTATCTTACTAGCTGTTGCCCGCGACTTCGTTCACGTGGATTCTAGTTTAACGCTGATGTAGAGTCTTTTTTTGTAGAGAGAAATGTCCCTACTTCGTTCGCGTCGACTACTTATATTTTTAAAAATTGGTAAATGGGCACTTGTTTGATGACATCTCGCCTGATGGAAAGCGAAGATGGAGCATGGTTGCCCATGAGATGAGATGCCTATTCACTCTAGACTTTGTAGCTATTTGGAAAAAAAAAGCTGGTAGAGCGTTTTCTACTCTTTAAGGAGTCCGCATGATGAAAGATTCTGCAAAACGCTTCGTACCGATCGGTGGGACATTAAGTACGTCCGGGGAAACGACTCTCCTCGCCTGCAAGTTCCTTAAGTGGAAATGAGAAGAAGGGATCTGTTAGTGCAATTCTTACCGAAGTGCTGTCGATAGAAGAGCGACAGACACCCAAGTTTCCGTCCGTGTTTATGACTTGTCAGTTTCTTCTCCACCAGCACATTGTTATTTATAAAATTAATTGGGCAACGTTCTAATGATTCCCGAGCTGCCAGTTGGTATTCGGCTGACCCACCCCATAGATGGCTACAGTACTCCATACAGGATCGTATTTGTAGTTTAACGCTCAAGCAGGTTCCTTTGTAGGGACACTTCCTTTAGCCGAGTTACGTTACACAATTTCGGAGTGGCCCAATTTTAAAGAAGCGTAATTTAACCTGCAATTGTTGTCGATGCGCCAATTTTACGGGATTCACGAGGTCTAATGAATCGCCACCGATAGCAATGACGACATTTTGTAGCATAGTAAGACAACAATTTATCTCCCTCTCGTCTGATACGTCCACGTCCTGTTCAAAGTTCTTCAAAGCATATAGGCGGGATATCTTCGGCAAGATGGTGTAGACACTTCTCCCACAGTTTCACAAAGCTCGAAAGCCCATAAAATACCAACACCCAGCAAACAAATGGCGCATACGTCGTGAAGTATCACGACCACATTTGCTAGAATTTCATCCCAAATTTGGTCGTCATTCAGGAGGCGCCTTAATCTGCAGGCTGCATGGAATGTACGGCGTTCAATACTATCGACTGTTCTGAGGAACGCAAATGAGGTAGCGCCGCTGACAGAAATCGTGTATTAGCAGCTGTAAATAGTAGCATGCTTTGTTACTGGTATTGACAGGACAGTGTATATTGTCCTGCCTAAAGCATGCTTCTTAAAGACACTTGGTGCTCCCACCATATCGCGTCGTCATCTGTTAGATAGATCAATTTGTTTTTGGTTGAACAAAGGTACTTCGTCGTACATTAAAGTTTCTGCAGAATTATCCTCTTGGCAAAACTTTAAAAACGCCAGAAGCACATTTCTGACACACATACCACATACCACAGTCTGGAGAGGGTTTTAAAAGGCTTTTGGACGGTTTGAGCCGGTTTGAGCCGGACGGTTGAAGCCAAAATTCGCCACACCGCTTCAGAGGTACCTACTGATATACCAATCATAAATCAGGTAACGTCGACCTAAGCGAATTGGAAAAGAAAAATATTTTAACATTATTCACTGGTCTGGTCTTCGATCATATATGATCGAAGGGTCTGGTGCATTCCATAAAGTAATTTTATGGTTGCGAGTTTTAATTTTACCGCCATCTACTTTCTATAGCATAAACTAATTTTCAAGTTTAGTGTTGAAAAAAAACGCTGAAATTATATTTCTACCATGATATTTTTTATGTAATTATAATTTTAATGCCATCTACTTTCTATTGAATAAACTAATTTTCAAGTGTTGAAATAATTATAGTTTCTTTCGTGTAAAGATTCCAAGTTATTTTGTAAGATTTCCTGAAAACGCTGAAATTATATTTCTACCATGATATTTTTTTATGTAATTATAATTTTACACCTATGTATTTCATTCATTTTCGTAGTCTACACAGCGTTTGAAAGTCAGACTAATTTTATCTATTTTCTGTCGTCATTGCTTAAAGAAGCTAAATTTTGAAAAATACTCGAACCGGTTTTATTAATTTGTAATTATAAGTATTCAGTCTGAGTTTTAAGATTCTAGGACAATCAAATAACTTCTTTCCATACTAACTTCACCCCCCATTTAACCCCCCCATAAGTAGATTTTTCAAAATTTCGATAGCCTATATTAGAATCGGGATTTAATTAAACAAATTCCTGGAAATTTTATCAAAATTTGTTTAGTAGATTTTAAGTTTAACGCTCTCAAACAAACAAACAGACAAACAAACAAAAATTTTAAAAACTGTTTAAATATGTTCAGTTACTCATTTTAAGTCGCCCTGGTTGATTTTTTTTCGAATATCTTCCATGTACAGATTTTTTAGTTCTACGATTTTATTATATGTATAGATTTTTATGAACCAGCGACATCAGCTACATTTTATGTTTTAATCTTCTCAGAGAGGCCTACCTGCTCTACGACCCTGTAAACACCAACATCGTTAATAAGATTTTCATTGCCACCATCATAGCACATGAGATGGCTCACAAGTGGTTCGGCAACTTGGTCACGTGCTTTTGGTGGAGCAACTTGTGGTTGAACGAGTCTTATGCGAGCTTCTTCGAATACTTTGGTGCTCACTACGTAAGTTCGTGAATAAAAAAGGCCTATTCCAAATTCCGTACTGCAATTTTTTACTCTCTGCTGATCAACATGTTAACCGTAACCACATTTTGTTCAATTTCCAGGCTGATCCTTCCCTCGAACTAGATGATCAGTTCGTAGTAGACTATGTCCATAGCGCTTTGACCGCGGACGCGGGCTCAGGCGCTACTCCCATGAACTGGACCCAAGTGGAGAACAACCCCTCCATCTCCGCACACTTCAGTACCACCAGCTATGCCAAGGGAGCTTCAGTGCTGAGGATGTTGCAGCACCTTGTCGGAGAGAGAAATTTCAGGAATGCTCTGCGTCATTATTTGAGAGACAAGTGAGTTTTAATTTGTAAAGCGTTACAATACCGATAGGGACTCAATATCAGTTTAAGTTTAACTTGTTCGCCTTTAAGACAGAACAACCAACATTCTGTTAATAGAATTTTTATATAAAAATATAAATAATGAGGAAGTGCAATTAAAATAATAATACATAAATTTGCTTGCAGTGCCTACGATATTGGAACTCCCGAGAAAATGTACGACGGGTTCAGAAAAGCCACCGCCGAAGACTTCACCTTTGCCCGCGACTATCCTAACGTAGAAATCGGAGAGTTATTCGACTCCTGGGTCCAGAACCCTGGATCACCTGTCGTGAACTGTGACGTCGACATGGGCACTGGTCTTATTACTCTCACCCAGGTTAGCTTAAACCCGATCTTAAGTCATTTACCATACAATACAAAATTTCAGTAATCAATTATCAGGTCTTTAAAGATAAACTTGTCGGTTGCTTATTCAATTACCGTTCCGGTTTCCGGTATTATGGTACATTTCATGTGGATTAAAATTTTCGATTTAGAGTCTTATCATTGCAAAAATATAAATTACGAGTGGGCGCTGTTATTTACCCTACATACAAAATAAATATGTATTTTCTGCACATTTTTTTAAACTTCAGTTTTAAGCACAACATAACTTTGATCTTAAAAATTGTTCTTACTTTAAAGTAATCGTCCTAACGTTTACTGTTATTTAATTTTTCTTTACTGAAATTTTTAGAGACGTTACCAACTCGGCACGGCTGCTGTACCAGACACGCGGTGGCAGATTCCCATCACCTGGACTCACAGTGGAAACCTGGACTTCAGCAGCACCAAGCCTGCCTTCGTCCTGTCCCAGGAATCCACCACCATTCAAAACGTCGCTGGACACAATTTCGTTATTTTGAACATTGCTCAGTCTGGTACTTTACTCGCTTATCAAAATAATTTATTTTACATTTTCTCTAAATAAACAAGAGCAACATAATGAGGGTGGCAGAGAAAGCTGAAGTTAGATTTATAATCTTAACAGTCGGACAGGACGATTCATAATTTCTCTTCAGCTATCTCTCTCACCCTCATCGTCTTGGGCATCCTGCATTCGTCTGTAATGCAGGGTGTCCAAATTGAATAGAAAACTTTTGATTTTTGAGGGTTTTTTTTAAACTAAGTATTTCACCAAATTTTAATAATAGAAAAAGAGAATACAAGAGCCGTGAATCCTTGGCTTTATACTTATTTTCAATTACTGACAAGATTTTGCTTTGCGTACACCAGAATGATAAAATTAAAGGTATATACTATAGGTACTCAGTATTTTACAAATTTTGTGATAAATACGTTATGTTTCTAGGTTTATACCGGGTTAATTACGATGATCACAACTGGGAAATGATTGCTTCATACCTTCGCGGTAGGAACAGGGAGAGGATCCACAAGCTGAACAGGGCTCAGGTAATTTACATTCACTGAATTTTTTTTTTGCTTCAAAGACCTATTTGACTATTTTATTTAACCTCTTTTATCTTTTCTAGATCGTCAATGATGTTCTCTTCTTCATCCGCGGTAAGAACATGGACCTAGATCGTGCCTTCGACGTGCTTTCCTTCCTACAGTTCGAGACTGACTACTACGTATGGGCTGGTGCTTTAACTCAACTTGACTGGATCCGGAGGCGGTTGGAGCATCTGCCCAATGGTCACATCCAGTTCACAGTAAGTTTTTATGTTCTACTGACTATACTCTATTGGATTACTCTATGATAATTTTATTTAACTTTTTTAATGGTGTTGTAAATGGTAATGACATTTTGTGGTGTATTGACATTTCAAATAATTGGATTTTTAATTAATACAATATTATAAATAATAACTCAACATTTGCATGCTGATAAAGCAATAAAACATGAGATGCGACTAGAACATTTAAGATCTATATTTATATAATTTAATGTGCCTATCATGTTTTAAGCAAATAAATATTTTTGGAATTTAGAATTTGAATTCGGTGAGAACTTTTGTACGAGTTGCAATGGTCACAGAAATATGAGCTACTATAAAAACTCTGACTTTTTAGAGTTTTAATTATCGCTCTATAAAAAACAGTGTAGTAAACATAGTGACAAAACCCATTCACTCGCTTTGGAGTGGTTGGCTTCAGGTGTATACGTACATACAAGTGATGAGAAGAAAGGAAAGAAAGAAATTAATACAAACTCTCATAATCTCATTTAATGTATGGTCTTGAAAAGGACATTAAAAAGGTGCATTCATTTTTGTTATCACTGTACGCAGCGCTGCACCCTAGCATTCGCCACATCCCAGTATTGTTTGTATTGAATCCTATGCAACCACGCACACCTATGTATCTGCACCGTAAGTGCCGCATATAATAATACTGGGTGATTTTAGGCCTATAATACTATCCGAAAAGATAGTTTGGTCAGACACCTTTGATGTACTCTATGGCAGGGTCGTGCCTGTGTACCTATTTGTAAATTTTTACTTAACTTAATTTGCTTCCTTTTTCAGTTTTGGCTCTGGAACTTGATGAACACCGTTATCCAGAACCTGGGTTACAATGAGCGCGTATCTGACTCCACGTCCACCATGCTCAACAGAATGCAGATCATGAACTTCGCGTGCAACATCGGCCACCCGGGATGCATCGCAGACAGTCGCGCCAAGTGGTTACAGTACAGAGCTAGCGAAAGCCTTTTGTAAGTACTGTCATATTTCTCTACTCAACATTTTTTTATGTTATTGAATGACGAGACGTTTCGGTCATTGAGTAAGCACACTACTGACCTGCTCATAACAGTTGCATTACCACCCAGAACTTTGTTTTAGCAAAATCATGGCACTACACTGCGCTCGTCACCCTAAAACAATAGCTCTTAAGCTTATAATGCCCAGTAATTTCGGTGGTAATGCCCTTCAAACCGGAACACAGTAATGCTCGCGCATTTCTGTTTGGCGGCAGAATAATTGCGCATTAGTGGTTAGTGTCTTAATATTTGACCGAGTGATGATGGATGTCGCATACGATACTTTATCACCTAATAAATTGTTAATTATAACTACTTTTTATTGCACATCACTTATTTTCTACAGAGGTTTGTCACTACCTATTTTTTCTTCAGCCCAATCCCAGCGAACCTGCGCCGCCACGTTTACTGCAACGGCCTCCGGTTAGGAGACGCTTCCGACTACAACTTACTTTTCTCTATGTACAATTCTTCGCAAAACGCCGCCGACATGGTGATCATGCTTCGCGCGCTGGCCTGCACCAAGGATGTAGTCTCTCTCGATCAGTAAGCTTAATATAATTATTTTCATTATAATCTTACTTGATTTTGTAAGACGCGTCGTCGTCATAAGGCTATCAAGCTTTCACAGTGCTAGGAAGATATTTATCTCCCCAAGATCTGCTTGGTGAATGTCTAAAGTACTTGATTTTTGTGATTCTTGGATATAAGTCAGTTTTGTTGCAATGTTTTGCTTCACTATACATTTTTTATGTCTTAACCGAATGCATTAGGCAAGGTTATATTACATTATTTAACATAACATTAGTATCTATTGCAAAACGGAGACGATTGGATTTTGATGAGAAGATGAACGGATTCAAACTTCTGAACCTCATGTAAGTCCTCAATGTAACCTTCTTAAACTTACATGAGGATAATTGGCCTAAATGACAGTACTATTATTTATTCTATGGTAGAACTCCAATCCACTTCGAAATTCGGTCTTATCGTGGCTTTTAAAGAAGCATCACCTATTTCTTCTGTGGCATGACTAACAATATTAAATGCTTTTCAGCTACCTGCAGCAGTCCATGTACAACGACAGGATCCGCCTCCAAGATAGGACCAACGCCTTTAGCTTTGCCCTCCAGGGCAACAAGGAGAACCTACCCATTGTTCTTAACTTCCTGTACCAGAACTTCGAAGAGATCAGAGAAAGGTAAAGATAAACTTCTTTGTTACACACATCATACCTACCAAGGCCTAATTTTCATGTTTTCTGCAGAGTTTTAACTTTATTCATGTATTATTTTAGATACGGAGGCCCCGCTCGTCTCACGCTCTGCATCAGCGCTGTTGCTACCTACTTGACTGACTTTGAAGATATCACTAAAGTAAGTATAACCACACGTCTAATTGATAAGCTTCATCCCTTTTTGAACGAGTGTAGCTCAGTGGGAGCACGTGCGACTTTAGATCCGACGCACCCTAGTTCGAATCCCACTGGCTCCGCACCTGACCCTCCCTGACAAAACTTATGTGCAGATTTACCCTCGCTCTAAAAACGGTGAAGAAAAACTTCGTGAGGCGATTATGATTATGAGACGAGGCCCGTGTCCCAGAAGTGGGAACGTGATGGTCTCATGATGATGATGATCCTTTTTTAAGTGACGCATTACGTATTATGAAAGTTCTTTGAAGAAGATCGAGCATTTTAAAATATTTAACCAAACAACTGACTCTTAAACTCTTGTCACAGTTCCAAGAGTGGGCCTTCACTAACCAGATCGCTTTGGGCGAATCTTTCCCCACCGCCCGGGCCGTGGTCAACACCGCCATGAGCAACATCGACTGGGGCAACGAACAAGCTCCCACCATCTACAACTTCTTGCTCATCGCCAACTCTGCGGCCGCCATTGCCACACCCATCTTCCTGCTATTGGCCGCCATGGTCGCCCACTTCATTCACTAAGTTATTTTATCTATAAGTTATACACATATTGTTAATAATGTTGTATGTTATACCCGTGTAATGTGAGCAATAGAATAATATTGTATTTATAAAGTGGTTTTCTACCCACCTAGTTTCTAATGGAGTAACGCATTAATGCTAATGCACATGTATATGGAAAGATTGTGAATAAAAGATTTTAAGATACAAAGTTGTGGTTTGATTTTAATCTACATACATATAAGTGAAACTTCCAAAAGCCATCGATGTGATTATTTCACTAACAGAGTAAATGTTTGAATTTCTAAAATTTTGTAAACTTGTGAATTTCAACCCTACCTAAACACACACATGTGGTACATTTTATTATAAAAACTAGCTGTTGCCCGCGACTTCGTTCACGTGGATTCTAGTTTAACGCTGATGTAGAGTCTTTTTTTGTAGAGAGAAATGTCCCTACTTCGTTCGCGTCGACTACTTATATTTTTTAAAATTGGTAAATGGGCACTTGTTTGATGACATCTCGCCTGATGGAAAGCGAAGATGGAGCATGGTTGCCCATGAGATGCCTATTCATTCTAGACTTTGTAGCTATTTGGAAACAAAAAGCTGGTAGAGCGTTCTATTCTTTAAAGAGTCCGCATGATGAAAGAATCTGCAAAACGCTTCGTACCGATCGGTGGCACATTAAGTACGTACGGGAAAACGACTCTCCTCGCCTGGAAGTCCTTAAGTGGAAAGGAGAAGAAGGGATCGGTTAGTGCAATTCTTGCTGTCTGTCGTTCTTCTATCGACAGCACTTCGGTAAAGTGCTGTCGATAGAAGAACGACAAACACCCAAGTTTCCGTCCGTGTTTATGACTTGTCAGTTTCTTCTCCACCAGCACATTGTTATTTATAAAATTAATTGTGCAACGTTCTAAAGATTCCAGAGCTGCCAGTTGGTATTCGGCTGACCCACCCCATAGATGGCTACAGTACTACATGCAGAATCGTATTTGTAGTTTAACGTTCAAGCAGGTTCTTTTGTAGTGACACTTCCTTTAGCCGACAAAATCCAATGAAATTTGCATACACAATTAGTAATATCATAATTAAGATCACACAGTTAGTTAGAGATTTAGGAATTCTTGTGGATCACAAATTGTCTTTCAACGACCACATCTCTGACATTGTAAGCAGATCATACAAGAGCTTGGGTTTTATTTTGCGCGTCAGTAAGCCCTTTCCTGATATAAAATGTCTTAGAGTACTATATTTTGCTTACGTCAGAAGCATTCTAGAACATTGCAGCAACGTCTGGTGCCCACAGTATATATCCTACATACAACACATTGAAAAAATTCAAATGAAATTCTTAAAATACTTAAGCTACCGCTCACAAAATAAGCATATCAACTATGAAGAATCCTGTACATTTCACAACTGTTTGTCACTCGAGGATAGGCAAAAACTTCATGACATGTTATTTCTTTATAACGTCTGCCATGGTGCCATCGACAGCATCAACCTCACTGAATTATTCCTGCAGCTGCGAGTCCCTACTGTGTTCCTACAAGACATACGCCTTTGTTCTCCCTCCCAAGCATTATACCAATTATTTCCAAAATTCAATAATTTGTCGAACGTAAAATAATTTCAACAAGTATTTCAGCTCGGTCGATCTTTTTAACTGTAAAAAACATAACTTTAAGAGTTCTGTGATAAACATTATAACGAACAAATAATGAAAAAAAAAACTTCCTAGGATGTAATATAACTCAACATGACATACCACACTCACGTAACTTAATTTCACACAACTAATTAAATACGCTCAGAGTTAACCTCAACTTCACACACACATACACACCCCCATACATAGACACACACACCACCACACACACACACACACACACACACCCTATCACACCTATCGCACATGTAGTTGTTGATAGGTACAGGTAATATGTTAGTACCTTTTGATTATAAAATATAATTACATTTCTTTTAATTTAATTACATACGAATTTGATGGTGGGTACTTGTATTTTTGTTCACCATGTTTGTTGCATATAATGTATTCTTCCTGCTCTAGACAAGTTAGCTTACAAGTTAGCTTGTAACAAGTTAGTTGGTAGTTAACAAGTTAGCTTATAAAAAGTAAATCCGTGATTAGATGTAAGACTTAGCAATTAAGATCTGTGGATTTTGTCAATAAATTAAAATAAAAAAATAAAAATATTCCCTCGGGTCAGAACTCGGAAACCAGAAACATCTCCTTGTATTATCTATGCCATATTCCAGCACCTATTACAATTTAACTCGAATCGTTTCGTGCCAGAAGATCATTTTGTATTTTGTTTTGTACAGATCTCGAATGCCACCTGAGTCTACAGCCTGAAATGTGATGAGTTATCACGGATAATTTGGAGCAGCTGAGTTTACTGCATCACCACGCGAGTGGAGCACGTGAAGGGTCGACTGATTTCTCCGTCTCAGCTGTATAAAAACACATCTCGACTAAGGTACGGATTATAATATAAAATACCTATGTATGTGAAAATGTCAGTTTCAAACCATCGTAGATTGAATCGCTTCCATTGCTATTAGTCTGACAGCAGACTTACAGACTGCTATTTTTTTAATGTTGTTTGCTTGTGTGCGTTCATTTACCTTTAGCACTTGCACTCGGTGAGCGTCTAATGCATTTAGACCGTAAGAAAATTATTTTTGATCCGACCAACGGAGGGTAGAAACTTACTTATAAGTTTATTTTTGTGATCCTGCATAGAATTTATTGTGCATTGTTTTAGAGTCTAAATGGATGAAGCTCGCTGGAGGAGTGCTCTGATGATGAAAACATACGACGAAGACAACAGAAACGTTAAATATGTTGTTACTGAGGATGAGATTATCAATCATACAGCACTGTATATCTATCTCTGACCTTAATGGAAGTGAAGATGGTCCATCTTCGGATAATTAAATCCGTTCTCTTCAGTCAAGCCGTGCCCAACCTTCGTCCCGACAGGTTACAACCTCCTGGGAAACGTAGGGTATGGCACTTCCGGGCTGCGGATTGGGATGGTCTGCGCGAGTTTTACTCATCATATCCATGGAAGCAGATATGCTTTTCTTCCGCTGACCCTAGCACATGTGCTGACTCTGTTGCCGATGTTGTGCTGCAGGGTATGGAATGTTTTATTCCTAACTCTGTAGTACGTGTCGGTGGTCGGAGTCAGCCTTGGTTTAACAGATCATGTTCTGATGCAGTTAGTTCCAAACTGGCTGCTTACAGGGCATGGTCTGATGCCTGTGCGACTAAAGAACTAGATACAACCGCTCTTAAGAAAAGACTGAATGCTATCTCCAGGTCCACAAAATTGGCTAGCTATCCCTCGGGAAGCCGTGCATTCTGGTCTCTCGCCAAGGCTGCTGAAGGAAACTTTTGTAAGTCCACTCTTCCAGCATTGCGTAAGCCGGATAACAGCCTGGCCCACAGTGCCAAAGAGAAAGCTGATCTTCTTGGTACTCTCTTTGCCTCCAACTCGACTCTCGACGACAGGGACACTTCACCTCCTAACTTGCCGCGTTGTGGAAGTTCCATGCCGGAAATACGATTCTCCCAGAGATTCGTACGGAAGGAACTGTTGTCCCTTGATGTGCGAAAGTCGAGTGGGCCGGATTGCATCCCTGCGATCGTGTTAAAAACATGTGCTCCAGAGTTGTCCCCCGTATTTGCGCAATTTTTCTCGCTCTCCTACACTGCTAGGAAGGTTCCGTCTTCGTGGAAGATCGTCTTTGTTCACCCTGTTCCTAAAAAGGGTGACCGAACGGATCCGTCGAATTACAGGCCTATTGCCATCACCTCCTTACTCTCCAAGGTGATGGAGCGAGTGATTAACACTCAGCTCCTGAGATATCTTGAGGATCGTCAGCTGATCAGTGACCGTCAGTACGGGTTCCGTCATGGCCGTTCAGCTGGCGATCTTCTTGTTTACTTCACTCACCGATGGGCTGAAGCCATCGAGAGTAGGGGTGAGGCTTTAGCTGTAAGTCTCGATATCGCTAAGGCATTCGACCGGGTCTGGCATAAAGCACTTCTAGCGAAGCTACCATCTTACGGGCTTTCCGAGGGGCTGTGCATGTGGATTGCCGATTTCTTGTCTGGTCGGAGCATTAAAGCCGTTGTTGATGGCTCCTGCTCCGAGACTATGTCAATAAATGCTGGCGTACCACAAGGGTCTGTGCTGTCACCGACTCTATTCATACTGCATATCAATGACATGTTGCAAATTAGCAATATTCATTGTTATGCGGATGACAGCACTGGTGACTCCCATTACGCAGGCCGCACAAATTTCCCTCGATCTGAAGTGGAGGAGAGCAGAAAAGGACTTGTGTCTGACATAGAGTGCTCCTTAGAACAAGTGTCGGAGTGGGGACGACTTAATCTAGTCCAATTCCACCCTACTAAGACACAAGTCTGCGCATTTACCACCAAAAATACCCCTTTTTCCATAGCTCCCCAGTTCCAAGGCGTTCCCCTTACCATCTCAGAGAGTCTCGGGATCCTTGGCGTCGATATTTTTAGTGAGGTCCAGTTTAGGGGTCATTTGGAGAGTAAAGCTGGTCTCGCTTCTAAGAAATTGGGCGTACTTAACAGAGCGCAGCGATACTTTACATCGGGCCAACGCCTAACGCTTTATAAAGCGCAGGTTCGGCCCCATGTGGAGTACTGCTCCCATCTTTGGAACGGTGCACCAAAGTACCAGCTTCAGCCACTTGACTCCTTACAAAGGCGAGCCATTAGACTTGTCGGCGATCCCGAGCTCACAAAAGATTTGGAACCACTGAGTCAACGTCGAGACATCGGTGCACTCAGTGTGTTTTATAAAATCTATAATGGGGAATGTTCTGAGGAACTATTTGATCTCATTCCTCCATCACGGTTTTATTACCGCACTGCCCGACATCGTGCGAAAGCCCATCCACATACCATAGATCTATGGAAATCGCATACTGTCCGATTCTCCAGATCTTTCTTGCCGCACACCTGCAAAATATGGAATGGGCTACCGCCCGAGCTTTTCCGCAGAGCTATAACATGGGGTACTTTAAAAGAAGGGTGAAAAGGGTCCTTAAAGGTAGGCAACGCACCAGTAATGCCCCGAGTGTTGCAGGTGTCCATAGGCGACGGTAACCGCTTACCATCCAGGCGGGCCGTCTGCTTGTTTGACTACCTAGTCATATAAAAAAAAAAAAAGTCAAAATGTGGTCCAGGTTTTTGTACGCCGTTACCCGCTTTAGATAGCGATATTCTACTCGAAGAAGTCCGCCAATCTAGGTACCTACTTGGAATGTTCTCAAACAAAGGTAATATAAATGCTGCGTTAATTGTAAGATTTGAAGGGTTGTAATTTTAATATTGTACTTTATTAACGGGATATTTACCAAGAATGAACATAGTAAATATCCCGTTTGAGATTTCGATATTACGTCACCGTTACCACTATGATCACGAACAAATTGTCGCCGTTAACGGTGCCGAAATGTCAAAAACTCATAACAAATAATTTTTTAAATTATTTGTTGTGAATTATCTAATAATAGGTATATGTAACCTATAAACGAACTTAAAGGGAGGCGATAAAACTAGTATTTTTTACCAATATCTGCGATAATTCGCGTTCAGTTATCTTCATCATTAAGTTTATTGTAATTTGAATAAGATAAAAAAGATTAACGGAAATATTTGGATATTAATATATATCGAACGTACGTAAGGTTTCCATTTATTCCTGTTAAGATAGACAAACAAGCGCGACTATGGTAAGCTAAACAATATTCGTTTGATATATTCAATGTCGGTTTACATACTTCAAATATTATATTTATGAATGTAATTTCCTCATAAATAACAAAATACACGATGAATCATCACAGTGAAATTACTGATGATGGCGCAGTTTAATCAAGTGGCTCTGTTAATAGCAATTTAATCAAGTGCCCTAAAGTAATGACGTCTTTGCAGACGTATACGTAAGCATCGTTGTGTTTTTGAACTAAGATTTAGTCATTATGAATGGCGAAATAGAATTATGTCATTGCTTGTTGTTGATGTTTATTAATTTCTTGTAGGCGAACCGCCACTGGTTGTCCCTTCTCCTAGGAGTGGTGATCTTCCATGGCTCGCTCTCCTTCAGTCCCATCCCTGAAATGATGAGTCTGGAAGAAGAATGGACGCAGTTTACTGAACGCCTGGGACGCCCTGAGTTTCGACTGCCGACTACCACCCGCCCTCGTCTCTACGAAGTCACGCTGGCTCCGTACTTCGAGGTCGACGAAACATCAAACATCAGGCCTTTCAGCTTTCTAGGGAGTGTGAACATCTACCTGTCTCCAACAGAAGAGAACGTGAATGAAATCGTCATGCACTGTAATAATATGACTATTTCCGACTTGACCGTCACCTATAGGGGTCCTACTGACACACCTATCGATATCACAGCTCCGGAACAGACTTTCGAATGTGATGAAACGGTTCAGTTCTTGAGAATCAGAACCAATGTTCCTCTGGAACTAAATCAGGAGTACATAGTGACTAGCACCTTTGAAGGACATTTACAGACAAACATGAGAGGATTTTATAGGAGTTGGTACAGAGATAGCACGGGAGAAAGGTAATCATTATTTTTGTAATGATTTTTTGACGTTTTCCTTTTTTTCAACTAAAAATAGTTCAATTTCATTTGGAGCGAAATTCCAAAATATTGAAGCACTCCAATACTGACCTAAACGATTATTTGACTTCTAGATGGATGGCTACTACTCAGTTCCAGCCAGGTCACGCGCGCCAGGCCTTCCCATGCTACGACGAGCCTGGATTCAAGGCCTACTTTGATATTAGCATCTCGAGGGAAGTTAGTTTTAGCCCAACCATCTCTAACATGCCTATTGCATTCACATCGCCGTAAGTATTTTTAGTATGAATAATAACATTTATTGGTTTCGCTGGTAGAACTTCTTATATCAGACAGAGTTACGTACGTCTTTTGTTAACCGTAGGTTTTACAAATCAAAGTTTAGAAATTTGTTCTTGTATCACAATAAACCTTTTTGTTATTGTACTAATGTTGATACATTTTCTTCGTCAGAGTCTCAGCCGGGCGCATTACAGAAACCTTTCACAGAACACCTCTGACATCGACATATTTACTGGCATTCATTGTGTCCAACTATATAGTTGTGTCTGATAACAACAATGAGACCAGACCCTTCCAAATCTATGCGAGAAACAACATCGGGACCGATGGAGACTGGTCTCTCGACGTTGGAGAAAGGCTACTGGCGGAGATGGAAGAGTACACTGACTATTCATACTACGGTATGGCTACCAATATGAACATGAAACAGGCGGCTATTCCTGACTTCTCAGCTGGTGCTATGGAGAACTGGGGTCTTCTGACTTACAGGTTCGAATTTTATAAGACTATGTATAAACATTTCAAAGTATTTATCACTGCCATTAGTTCAAGACAAAGTTAAAAGTTAGGACCGAGACTTTGCTTGTTAAATTGTAATAGAAATTATTGTATTTTTTTAATTATAATCTGTTAATATTTTAGCTATACATTTTAGAGGTAACTCCTATAGGTACAAGCAAATGTGGTTCCCCCTATTTCTAAACAATTCCACACGGTAACTTGTGATATTAAACACTAAACACGCTCTAAAATTATGATAAATAAGCATATTAAGTTATAGTTAAAAACTGAGATATATAAAGACCTAGCTCAAAGGCCTAATAAAAGCTTTTGTCTGAAATAGCTATAGAACCCTGTTCCCTATTTTTCTTACAGAAACCTACCTTATACGTGGCGCGTTCGACATGCACTATCAATTGGTTTGAAGATTGCTCAAAAATGACTTGACGAGGATTAAACAACTGTTTCTTACGTAAAGTTTTCAACAACGTTTCTTTTCCCAAACAGAGAGGCTCTCCTGCTCTACGATGTTGCTAAATCAAACCACTTCTACAAACAGCGTATCGCCAACATCGTTTCCCACGAGATCGCTCACATGTGGTTCGGAAACCTCGTCACTTGCGCCTGGTGGGATAACCTCTGGCTGAACGAAGGTTTCGCTAGATTCTACCAGTACTTCTTGACAGCAAAGGTGAATTTCTTAACTTTTTGAGGCACGCTTCTAATGTATTCCTTTGCCTGTACTGGATGGCAGAAAACGCTTAAGCTTTAAGTTCTCCTTTTTCACGTTACTTGTAGTGTAATCAATAATTAAATGAATAGAACAAACTTCAAGCGCCAATGACTTCAACAAGAATCTTTTGTGGACTTCATTTAAGAGATGGTTCCACCGTCAACATCAAGGTGACGCATGACTTCGAGATTTTGTCAACGATATAATTATTGAAAACGTTTAGTTTGGTCCCGTTTACTATATCTCTTGTAATAGGTATTTTATTAAATGTAAGGAAACGCTATCTTTTACATATGGAATTATTTCATACACCTACATAAAATGTTAGCTCCGCCACCATTACTACAGGATTACTGAGTGATAAGCTGATAAGTCAGTTTATGTACCATTACATTAGACTCATAATAAATGCGTTATTATACCTAACCGATAAATGAAATTTGTGCCGGCTCTTGGGTGCTCAATGTGTGGAACTCCACTAGAATGTTTTTTGTTTTCATTTATATTATAAATGCAAAACTTTGTAATGATCCATCTAGGTTGGATAATTGTTTATTACTGTTTAATTACGCAAAAACTACTAAATGAATTTTCATGAAATTTGGTATGTATGTACTTGGAGTCCTGGAAAAGAACTTAGAATTATTTTATCCCGGACACCCGCCCGGTGCAGTTTGTAGACAAATAAATTAACAGCCCGGCTAGTAAGCGGTCACCCCCGCCTAAGGACATCTGCAAAACTCGAAGCTTTACTGGTACGTTGCCTACCTTTGAAGACCCTTGTCACCTTTCTTTTAAATAAGATTTTTGTTGCTAAATAAATTTTTTAGGACAAGCCTTCAACAAATTCGTCGGGAGCCGATTAAAATGAGTCCAAACACTAGTAGTTTACGACTATCCGTCATGGAGTTCCATGTCATTAGACTTTGACAAGTGGGCAAAAACTCCGTAGGATAAGAGGAAGTGGTTCTGATTTAACTTACAAGATGTGACCCAAACAAACAAATAATAAACATTGCAAGATAAATAAAAGCTTGTAAAAAGATAAAAAAGCCACTCCAATCTCAAAACAATGAAGCAAAAATCTCAAATATGTAATTATTTATAGGTTGAACCTGAACTCGGCTTCGAAACCCGATTCATCGTCGAGCAAGTTCAGTCGGCCATGTTCTCGGACTCCGTGGACAGTGCGCATGCGCTCACCGACCCCAGCGTCACCGACCCCACCTCCGTCAGCGCCCATTTCTCCACCATCACCTACGCCCGGGGAGCCGCAGTTCTGAGGATGACTCAGTACTTATTAGGAGAATCAACCTATGTCAAGGGACTGCGAAGCTATCTGAAGGAGAGGTAAGATTAATGAGATTGTTTTGTCCGCACTATTTTGGTGATTATAATCAGTATGGAAGATTTCTTACTTTATTTCACATCACGGAGATTGCGGGTGATTTCAATGAGATAGGCGGGGACTACGTTTTATGTGCATAGTGGGATATTTTTGTATAGTCTTTGTAGTTCGTGGTTTCCTAGGCACTAGGTAATTATTAAAGGCAACGATGTTTGTATACGGATTTAGATGTTTTTTAAATAAATAAAAAATATCAATTATGATATTCTCAGGGAGTACAACGTCGCTGAACCCCACCACCTATTCAACGCTCTCGACACCGCTGCGTTGGAGGACGAAGCTCTGTCTGCGTACGGCGGCATTACCATCGACCAGTACTTTAGGACCTGGTCGGAGAAGGCTGGCCATCCCCTGCTTACTGTCTCTGTCGATCAAGTCACTGGACGCATGACTGTCGTTCAGGTAGGTAATAACATCTAGCGAGATTTGTTCAACGTTTAGATCTTTCTTGATAAATAGTTTTGTCTACTTTGCGATGAAAAAGTGACATTATTTATGCACCCAAACACGACTCAACATTCGACTTCTGCATAGTTTTGTACCACCAAGCTATTTTAATACTGCTGATATGATTTTATTAATATTGAATATTATGCTATCTATTATTCTTCACTTATTTTTTTACATTGTAATCTTTAAGCTAGTGTTGAGTTAAATACATTAATGCATTTAGACTGAACTCATATTCAATTTATAAAAATCTGATAATAACAAAAATTCGGTATTTATTTTTTTACCACACAAATATGATCATTCAATTATCTTTTCAGTCCCGCTGGGAGCGAAATACTGGATACTCCGAAGATCCAAGCTTATACCACATTCCTATTACCTGGAGTAGGCAGAACGCAGCTGACTTTACCGACCTCAAGCCTTCCCAGATCATCACCGCTCAGGTCTCCATCCTTGAAAGGGGAACCTCTGGGTTAGAGTGGGTTGTCTTCAATAAACAGGTTGCCGGTAAGTTGCTGTTAATTTTTTTTTTAGTTTATCAATGATTTACTGACACTAACTTTATGAACAAAAATTGTCCCAACATTTGTAGGAATTTATTTTATTTCTTGTTCCATGACTTCATTTGGATTTGGGTTTGTATTGTTAAAATTAATAACTTCGTTACTATTTTACATAATTATAGTTCCTCTCTATAATATTAGTATAGATAACAATTATATCTATCTTATATTGTACCTATATTAACAAAAAAATCTTTCCTCTTAATTGATATAAAACTGCTAAGACTCACTGTAAACGTCGAAAATTACTCCGACCAGGTTTCGGACATTTTAGAAGTCCTTCTTCTGGGAGTTATGATATCAAGCCGCGGCGTAGGTCGCGAGCGCTCGCACGTAACTGGCGGCGCGTGCGCGGCTCTGCAGACGCGGCGGGCGGCGTCGGTGGAGTTCGCGCCCGCTCGGCGATGTTCGTAAGTTCGGTGGTGGGTGAAACATCACTGTCGCTAATGTCTGCTGCATTTGGGGTCTAAGCACACTGCACTAATTGTGTTCATTTCGCACTCGAGTAAAATCCTGGTGTTGATCATACTGAGTACCGGTTTCCACGATGGTGAAATGCTCCAGCCCTGATCCCTATTAAAAGTAGCATGCCGTCCTATTTCGATGGCCTCACGCACCTTCCTAGGGACGAAGAACTTCTCCCTGGCAAGAACGGAAACCTTGTCGAAACGGATGTAATGTCGGGAGTCCGAGATGTGAGCATGCTGAGCAACCGCTGACCGATCGGTGTCCAGATTCCTGATGCTGCGTATGTGCTCCATTATCCTAGTCGATATGTTGCGCCGGGTTTCACCTATATAAGACACCCCACAGTCGCAAGGAATCTTGTATACGCCTGGTCCGCTAAGTGGTTTCTTGTCCTTTGGAGATCGCAGAAAACGCCGTAGTTGTCCTGGTGGGCGGAACCTCGTCTTGATACCATACCTCCTGTCCAGGTAGTGACCGATTTGATCGGTCACCCCCTTTACCATAGGCATATAGATCGGAGATCGTTCCACTGTGTCTGGTCGTTTCCGCACACTCTTACTGGCCCATCGGGTGCACTGGCGCCAGTTATACCCATTACTTTCCAGGACACTCTTGACGTGCTCCAACTCGGCGTGTACATGCTGGGGGTCACAAATGCTCAGAGCCCTGTTTATAAGAGAACGTGACACAGCAGCCAGGTGCGATACATGGTGATGGGAATCTGCCTGCAGGTATTTGTCAGTGTGAGTCGGCTTTCGGTACACAGTATGTGCCAACGTACCATCCTGTTTGCGTGTGACTAGGACATCCAGGAACTGGAGAACGCCATCTTTCTCTGTCTCAACCGTGAACTGGATTTTGCTGTGTACAGTGTTGAGGTACGAAGAGAAACTCTCCAGTGCATCTTTCGTAATAACAGCGAAAATGTCATCGACATATCGCCACCAACAGCGTGGTTTCAAAGAAGTGTTCATCATTGCCCGGTTTTCGAGTCTTCTCTTCTCTCTCTTCACTCTCTTCAAGGTTTCTTAGCCGTTTTATATCAATTATGAATAATAACACTCACGAAAGATTTTTTTGTTTGTTTGTTTGTATGTTTGTAACGAATAGGCTCAAAAACTAATGGACCGATTTTAACCATTTTTTCACCAATAGAAAGCTAAATTATCAGAAAGTAACATAGGCTATAATTTGTTTTCTAAACAAATAGAGGTACTTAAGAAAATTGCAATAATGTAACCCAAAGTTACATAATCTATACATATAATAAAATCATAGAACCCAAAAAATCTATACATGGAAGATATTCGAAAAAAAATCAAGCAGGGAGACTTAAAATGAGTAACTAAACATATTAAAACAGTTTTTAAATTTTTTTTTGTTTGTTTGTTTGATTGTACTTCTATAACTTAAGAACCACTAATGGGATGTTGATGGTGTTTCCACAAATATGCTTAACTGAACCCTGATTGTAATATAGGCTATCAACGTTTTGAAAAATCTACTTATGGGGGGATTAATGGGGGGTGAAGTTTTTATGGAAAAAAGTTATTAGAGTGTCTTAGAACCTTGAAACTCAGATTAAATACTTATAATTACAAATTAATAAATACGGGTTCGAGCATTTTTCAAAATTCAGCTTCTTTAAGCGATGACGAGTACATTTGAAGTCAATAAATTCTTCAAAGCTGTAGAACGTCTGCTCGATTAACCAACGTCTTAAGCGTCCTTTAAAACAGCTTACACTAGGTGCTGCGATTACATTCTCGGGCAGTTTATTGTAAACTGTTGAACCCATGACATAGGACATTTTTGAGGATTTTGTCAAAGTTCGGCGTATTCCCACGAGTTTTTCCCTATTACGGGTGCAGTATTTATGCACTTTGCTGTGTTGCGTAAAAGAAGCCAGGTTCATCCTTACGTACACTGCTACTTGAAAGATAACAAGAGCAGGCAGTGTAAGTATTCCCAATCTCTTGAAGTGCGGGCGAGCCGAGACGTCCTGCGGTATTTTAGCAATAGCGCGCACGGCGCGTTTCTGCATTCTAAATGCTCGCTGCCAGTCCGCAGCACGTCCCCAGATCTCCACACCGTACTGCAACAGTGAGTGGACTGTTGCAAAATAACAGGATCTGACAACCTCTGTGGGAAGCACACGTGCGATCCTGCGAAGTTCGAAGCAGGCACTGCCCAACTTACCACATAATTTGTTTATGTGGCATTCCCATTGAAGTCCTCTATCCAGTTCAAAGCCTAGAAACGTAGTAGACTGCGCTTGTAAAAGTTTTACTTCATTCACATACACCGTCAGTGGTCTAGGTGACCGCCCTGACAGGTGAAAGTGAATAAAGTGTGTTTTTTTCAAGTTGAGCGCGAGTCCATTTACCTGAAACCACTCGGCTAGCTGCGAAGTTGTGGTATTCAACATCCGCTCGAGTTGATCCACCGAAGACGCTGTGACCACTGCTGCCACGTTATCAGCATACATAAATATTTCAGCAGCAGGGACAGCTTCTGGCAGATTGTTTAGGAGTAACGAGAATAGGATGTTCGATATCGACGATCCTTGCGCCACTTCCATTGTAGATTTGAGCGGGTCCAATTTTATTGCACCCCCACCACCTACAACCACCTGCGTTCTGTCACGCATCAGGTCTGTGATCAAGGCGTGTGGTGCGCCACTCACTCCGTAATGCCGTAGTTTAACGGCAAGCACAGCGTGGTCCGCGACGTCAAACGCCTTTGATAGATCACAGCACAAGATTGCAACCTGCTTTTTAGATTCCCGTGCAGCCATGATATTACGCACCACTTCACGGGTGATAGATGTGGTAGATCTCCCTGATCTATAAGCATATTTGCGGTCTGGGAGGGCTTCCGTTTCTTCAAGGAATTCTATAAGCCGAGAGCTTAGTCCGTTTTCAAAGATTTTGGCCACAGCAGGAATTATTGAGACTGGCCTGTAATTGTCTATCGATTCACGCTTTCCCTTCCCCTTAAACAGTGGTGAAACTTTGCTCATTTTTAGAACTGCCGGGAAGGATCCCTCCGCTAAACAGGTGTTAAACAGATCAGCCAGTACTGGAGCTAAAGGAAGCGCGGCTAGCCTAATTAGCTTCATAGATACTCCGTATATGTCTTTTGAAGGCTTGGAGATAATTCGTGAGACAATGATATGGTGCGCTTCGTCTGCGGTGAAAAAGAGAAATCGCAGCGAACGATCCGCAGGGAGACGGGCTGAACATAGCATGCGTTGCGTCCGCGTGACGTCAGCGCGAGGCGCATTGCATGCGATTGCTGCACACAGAAACTGTGATTTCATTGCGTCTACTGCACACTTCCTAGTTTGAAAATGCATACCATTTGATTTTTTGATAGCATCTGTGAAATCGAGTTGCAAAGAATTACTCTTCCCTCTTTCCTTGTTAACAACGTTTCATATTGCTTTGGACGAGTTGGCCATCGTACTAATTATTTTCCAATAATAATTTGATTTACTGTTTTTTAATAAATTGTCATAATAATGGGTCATGTCAGAAATAATTGTACTAATTGAATTAATGTCCGGAGATAATTTACTATTTTAATAATGTCAAATAGCAATGTTTTATAGTCTTTTACATCCTGGGTAATCCAGAATGAGTCATTTTTCTCAAAGATACACATTTTTTTTTTTGATAGGCGTGTTCAAATCCAAAGTTTATCAATACTATCTCTCACTTCAAAACAGTAATATAAA